>ML793107.1:35797-57379 GCA_009831015.1 Picea engelmannii
AATCCTTGGTTGTACAAAAAGTGTTGAGATCACTTCTCTTGAAGTATGATGCTAAGGTCTTCGCCATTGAAGAAACTAGGGACTTGACCAAAATGACAATGGATGAATTACATGGGTCTCTTATAGCATATGAAATGAGAACACGTACAAAAAGTGACCAGCCAAACAATGAAGCATCTTTTAAATCCATAAAGGACAAAAAATACAAGGATAACGACCTTGATGAAGAAATAGCAAATTTCGTAAGAAGGCTCCAAAAGAGAACTAGCAGATACAAAGGTAAGTCTCCTCTCAAATGATTTAACTGTGGTAGAATAGGACATATTGCTGAAAAATAATACCATAAAAAGAGAAGTCTCAACAATAAAAAGAGCTTCTACTCCAATAATGATGACATCTCCTTAGATGAGAGTTATGAAGAATATAATGATGGAGGAGAAGTCCTCTTCATAACCCAAGAAACCCAGGATGATGATCACAAGAGTTCTAAAGAAGAAGAAATCATTTCTAAAGAAGATTCAGATGAAGAAACCAACCTTGATTCATTTTTGGGATACAAACACAACATAGAGAGTGAACAAGAAGATGAGAATCTTGAAAAGTTGAAGCATGTTGAAATTGAAAATAGAAAGCTTAGAAACATAAACATAATACTAAAAGGTGAATTGAGTAGTTGTGAAGAAGAGAATTACAAGCTTGAAAACACCATTAATAGATTGAAGGAACAATTAGAAGATTATGAGAAATTGAAAGAAGAATTAGATCACACAAAAGGGGAGCTACTATTGACAATAGAAAAGTTGAAGAAGTTCGAAAAAAGCATTGAAAAAATAGATGAGATCCTTAGCAGTCAAATATCTCCAAACAACAAGACAGGACTAGGATACAATGGAAGTTTGAAGACAACAAAACAAGAGAAGGAATATGAAAAGGATGAAACCAACACTCCAGAGAAAGTTGAAAAACAAGATAGAAGACTAGAATTCAGAAGGAATGAGACATCAAGAAGATCCTCTCCCATCAGGTATAAAAGACATAATTATGAAGGAAAATATAGAAGAATAGATCGTGAACCTAGATGGACCACACCACAAAGAACATCACTTACTCCAAAGTATCAAAATGTCTTTCTAGGACATTGTTATACTTATGGAAATTTTGGACACATGGAAATCAATTGTAGAATCAATGAAAGGAATAACTATGCAAGATACATTAATGGTGCAAGTAGTAGATATGGAAATGTTCACAGACCTATCAACATAAATTATTATCCATTTGACCCATTAATGGATCAAAATATTGTATGCTACAAGTGCAATAATCTTGGTCACAAAGCACGAGATTGCAGATAGATGAAGGAAGATAATCCTATGCCAAATGTCCCTATACCAACTACAACATGGAAAAGGAAAGAAATTCCACACAATGAAAAGTGTCGAATAACATTGGTCGCTAAAGAATGAAAAGAATAAGATGAATGGTTCATATACAGTGGGTGCTCATCTCATATGACTGGAGATCAAAACAAATTTGTCATCTTGAAGAAAAAGGGTGGAAATGTTCCATTTGGAGATGACGCATCTACCAAAATACTTGGAAAATGAACTGCAAAACTTGGAAGTGAAAATGTAAAAGAATGAAAATCCTATTGGTTGAATATATGAAGAATAATCTCCTGAGTGTCAAAAAAATATGTGATCAAGGATACACTCTTACGTTTGAGTCCCAAAAATGTAAAATCAGAGAAAAGAACTCAGGAAGATTAGTTGCAACCGCAACAAGAAGACCGAACAACATATACATCCTAGACATGAATAAGAGAGAGAATACATAAGCCACTCAAAAGGATTCCAGGGAAGAAAAAGTCCCAAAGACCAAAAATAAGGATGAAGTATTATTGAGTGCCACATGTTCAGGCGGAGCGGCCCCAAAGAAGAAGGTCACCTTATGCCATTGAACTCAATGGGAACATCCCCGCCCTTTTCCATTGATGTCAAAGGGGGAGAGAAATTGGGATAATCATGAAAGGGGGAGCATGAGTGTTTCCATCAATGACAAAGTGGGAGATTGTTGGAAGATTGGTTGTTGTCATTGATGTCAACCCTAGTCATTGGTTGTAGTCATTGATGTCAACCCTAGCCATTGGATTTTGGACCCCATAGTTGATCGAAGTAGATAGACATGAAGGAAATTACACATGCATATACAACACCCATGGATGGATAGTATAAGTCATGCCACTTCCGGTGGTATGTGACATGTCACGTGGATCCTCATGATTGAGGAGAAATTAATTTTTGAAGATGACAATGTGAATTAAAGAAGAAACTACATGTTGGCCCTAATTTTAAAAGGAAGTGACATAAAGGGTATAAATACATCTCATTATACATTCATTTTTCAACACACACAAGTTTGTTAATGAACAAGTAGATATAAGTCAAATTTCAAAGGAAATCTGAAGTAAAGAAGGCCGAATTTCAAGGGAGGATGAAGTCTTTTGGTGATGTGTTCTAAGGTATGTTATTTACACATCATCTTACCATTTTCTCTATAAATTGTTTTATAGAATGATTCAAATGGTGAAATTTGTAAGCTATTGAGAATACATATCTAGGTACCTGCGGTAAAAATTCTAGTTCTTTATTTGCTATAATTTTGGAGATACACTCTGTGGAAGATATGGTTTTTGACTAGTCTTGAAGCCAATCATAAACAGGTGTTCTAAGTAAAATAGTCATAACCTATTCATAGAGAATCCAAATGAAGTGAGACTAATTGCATTGGAAATAGTATAGGCTATAGTTTCCTTTGTACGAATTTCAGAATCTTATGTTAAATATTGAGAGCGTGGGGCATGTTGTACAAGTTCTCTCTCTTGAATAAACCAGAATTGAATAAGGTCTACCATTTTCTCTATAACTCCTTTTCTGGGAGGATTCAAGGAGTGAAACTTGGAGGAGTTTCAGAGAACGAATTGAGAAATATTATCTATAGGATTAGAGTATTCCAAGAAGTGAAGAATTGCATAATTTGAAGATGTCTCAAGAAGCATTATCAGGTTCTATGTGATGGTTGATTGATGGAGATAATTTAATGTAAAGTTTTATTATCTCTCATATATTCTTGGGTGGAAGGAAGGGGAAAGGATGGAGATAATTTAATGTAAAGTTTTATTATCTCTCATATATTTTTGGGTGGAAGGAAGGGGAAAGGATGGAGAGGTCAACCCTCTCTTGATATTGGAGGATTGTATCTTCCTTTTGGAGGCTTATCCCTCCATTTATATTTGGAAGTTGTAGCTACCTTTGGAAGTCATTACTTCCTTTGAACAATAGTACATGATTACTTCTTATATATTGTGCATGGTGTATTGGTGTATCTCTTATACTATTCTTCATTGTTCATTGGATAGTCTTCATTGTTGATTGGATATAAATCGAATACATGATCTGATTGAAGTACAAGTTTAGAAATACTAATTTCTCTAAATACTGATTCACCCCCCTCTTAGTATTTTCAACATCTTCTTGTCATTAATCTTGTTGAGTTTATGCTTCCACTGCCCAACAAGTTAATCATTCTTGTGGTGAATCAAATGAGTTAAAATACATTATAAATATACCAATGCCACCTCTTACCCAATGTTCAAAGGAAATTCAACCAATGTCGTGTGTTTCCCAAAGTTCTTTTGGTGTTGGAGTTTTTGCACCACAATTAATGCAGTGGGGGAATATGAGAACCCATGGCCCAAGTTGAATCCTTTTTACTGGGAGAAAGTTAAAGTGAATGATGATCACTCGATGGTTTGGGAGAAGATAAGAGAACGATACTTTGAGTAAGATTTTTTTTTAAACATAGAATATATCAACTGGAAAAGTGAACTAAATATTCATTGTTAAGTATAGTAAACTAGAATTTACAGATTGAACGACTAAATGATTAGGACTCTCTTTGGTTGAAAATTCCACAAACACAACAGGGTCTAGAGTTGCTAAAGAGTGAGTTATTCCTCATAGCACCTTTTGAATCCCAAAGAGTCTCCGAACTTGGACATACTTTTAGAGGCATTGAATGTCACCAAAGAGGAAGATGTTAACACACTATTGGAAAGTGAGCTATTTTTCTGCATAATTATGAATTGTGTTTTTTCGATTTTAGTGATTGTTTTAATTTTATTTTAAAAAACTGAATCCTACACCATTTTGAGAGAAGTGAAAGAGTAAATTATGTATTTCCAGCTTTGGTCAATGTTTAGTGATTGGCCTTTATCAAGCCAATAAATGGTCAAGAGGTCAATCCATTGCCAAGAGGAAGTGGGAGAGTAACATATATAGTTTTAGGTTTGGCCAATATTTAATGATGGACAACTATGAAAAAAATGTATAGAATTCAATCCGGGTTTCTTCACTTGCATGGAAAGTTGGTCACGTTGGGTCTCTTTTGCTTGGTTGAAGTAAGGAAACGTTACAAGTATCGATTATACTTCAGAATTTTAATAGAAATTGGACTTATTTCCAAACATCTCTTTAAAATATCCTTAAAAAAAAAAATCAAAGTTTCTATTTGTACTTAGAGAAGTAAAGTGTACTTAAAACAAGTTTAAGTTTCTACTTATATTGAGAGAAGTGAAGTGTACTAAGAGGATGAGGTGGGAGAATGATTTTCATGTATGGGTAATACTAGTAACATTAAATGCAATAAAATTTGATGTTTATTGTCTAATGTAGACCTACATGGTCAAGTTAGAGGCATTGTTTGAGCTAGTTGATGAGTTATTAAAGAGGTGGCTCATGTGTTGAATGGCACTGAGTTATAGAGGCATTGTCTAAGCTAGTTGATGAGTTGATTGAAGAGGTGGGTCATGTGTTGAAAGACACTGAGTTATAGAGGCATTGTCTAAGCTAGTTTATGACTTGATTGAAGAAGTGGCTCATGTGTTGAATGACACTGAGTTATAGAGGCATTGATTTATCTAGTTGATGATTTGATTGAAGTGGTGTTAGCATCGGAAGTCACTCCTAGATTTCTTGTAGGAGCAGAGCTCGACACCCAACAATTTTTTATGTCATGATTTGTTTAATGGGGTGATCAAATGGGTAGAGGCTCGGGAAGATATCACTCAAACTTAGGGACTGGGTCCGGCATGCGAGGAACAAAGGAGGTATTGATCTAACTTCAGTCAGTGGGTTGATTTGAAAATGAGCAGGTTGAAGACTTGGTGAGGGGAGTGGACAAACTACCTCAGGCAATAGGCCTTTCAGTAACTTGTAGAAGAAAAACTCTGAATGCGAGATCCTCTGGTTCAGAGCTTCAAGAAACTGAGAGGGGGGACTTGACAGGATTCTCCAATTCCAAGTCGTTCAGCGCTAAGAAAATCACAGAGACCGATTAGAAACAGTGCAACTGTTACAGTGATCAAACTCTACATCATCCTATAACAGTTACCGCTCGAATGGATTCTCCAATTCCGAGCTGTTCTAATACAGTGTAAACAAAGACGCGAAAGAAAAACTAACATTCATCAGACAAGAAGTCTCAAGAGTCCAGACATAACTAGGAAAACAATGCTTCATTAAAGTTTACCACTGGGAGCCTTGCTCAACCATCGATCATTACAAAATACAAAGACTGAGTCTATATACTCAGCAAAATTCACCTATTAGAGGCATGTTTAGTCATCCAAGGCGTGGTGTCCCCTCAGCCGAATTTGGATGGGTAAATTTCGTCAGACGTCGCCTTAACTGCGCATGGCTCCTGCAGGGGAGATAGCAGCAACATTAAAGGCCAACATGGCTTGCGCAGACTTTCTCTGGTCAGATGAGGACTGGCCATGACCTTTTGGAGAAAATCAGTGTACAGGACCGTCTCGGGCAGACTGTCTGCCGGAACCTCCATACCTCGCATTCAATAAGTGAGCTGAGGTTTCAACTACCTCTGTTCACCTTCATTTAATTCTTCAGCAAGGACCAGGATTGAAGTTGCATCAAATGGAGTATGGAGATCACGATGATCCCTTCGGCGGCTAGCCCCGACACCTTTGGCTCCTTTTGCACAGTTCTTTTCTTTCCCAGGTGGCCACGGGCTGTGACCCTGTGCTTACTCGCAAATGAGCTTTCGGCGTTCATGAATAGGAAGGGGATGATCCCCGTCCCTCGAAACCACGATGAGTGAAACGCCGAGATGGCTTGAGTTGGCACTGCACGTCCCCCTAGATCTGACATCTCTGAACTCTCCCGACGATGTCGTGGGCCTGGGCCCTGGACACCCTGGCACCTCACGCATCGGGGATATGAAGGAGATGCTCTTTGTGCATCGGTGTCGCGATGAGAGAATAGGCGAGGAGCCTAATCGCACACCAGGTGTCCACTTCATATGGATGGCTAAGACTGCCCCTTGATACTGCAGGCCCGAATTTGGGTGCCATCAGCGCTTCAGGGTTCGGGGTTTCGGAATATACAACGACATAAAACCTTCACCCCCTGAACTCGTGACTACCGAAAAATCGACGCGACTAGATCTCGCGCTATGTGTCCCTCGGATGGACGGTTGTTACTCTTCCCTGCATACAATATGGGCGCCATCCATTGCGTTATCTTCAGCGCACCTTTCTATCCGCGATTTCCCGCCACCCGTTGATATGCTCATATGGATGGATCCAGATCGTTGACACTATAATTTTGCCCACTCGTTTGATTTTAAGTCTGAAAAGGACTTCTTCTGTTCGCTGTGCTTGGGCGCTCCTCGTGCAACTTGCAGACCCAAATACTCTTGTGCCTAGGACAAGAAATGTCGCTAACAAGTGGCTCATGCGTTGAATGACACCGAGTGTTGTTAATGTTTATAGTGTGTAATGTCCCCTCCAATTGATGACTCATTAACCTACATGACTCTCATAGGCTATATTCAACAAAGAAAAGGGGAGTCAAAGTATCAAACCCTAAAGAGATATTAAATAAAATAAATAATTGTATTTTAATCAAGTGAGGGTTTGATTTGGTCTAGAAGGAAGATCTAGAAGAATCAGAGAAGAAGAATAAATAGAAGGGGAGCCTACCTCTTTGGGAATTATGAATTGATATGTTATTTAGTGCTCTTGTGGCCAACGTTTTCGTTAAGGTTTTGGGGAAAACCCTTCCAGTGTAGGTTTAGTTTCGGTGGTTCCATACACACCTTAGATAGACAAAGGAGAGTTCATTTGGAGTCTTTGTCTTATGGTATTTTATGAAGATCATATACCAGTTAGCACGCGATGTTTCAACAACCTGTTATGGGAGGAGATAACTAGTAGTTTTGTCGGAGTGCCGAAAGTCTCGTTGATCTAGATGGATCTCAGTGGCCGTCAACCTCTTCCACTAAATCACCATTTTGAGCCTGTGGTTTTGATAAACCATGATATTCACCCTTTTCATGGGGAATGGAATGTAATGTCATCTTCATTTTTTAATTACAGGAATCATTTAATGATTTCCTAGTGGTATTATGTACATGCCTATAGCATAACATTAATGCATCAGATCCCACTAAAACTCCTCATTTAAGCATGCTCATGCTAGAGTAGTACTGGGATGGGTGACCACTCAGGAAGTCCTAGTGTTTTATATGCCTATGGCATTTTATAAACTTAGTCCAATTTATCCCACATGCTTCATGGGATTTTTTCTCCTCTCACTCTCTCATATATAATTGAGATGAAGGAGGCACTTTAAGCATGAAATGGAGTGTGATGTAAATATTCTTGTGAATGAAGCGTAGCCAACATCTCTTTCTTTTTAGAGATAAGTTACCCCATTTTTCCAATTTGTGTTCTACAATGTTTTTCTATCTTATTCAGTAATAGAAGTTGGGCTGCACTGTATTTCAGTGTTCTCTTCTATATTTTTGTGTATTTCATTGTTATATATTGTTTATATTTCTGCCTTCATGTCATTATGAAAATAATCTGGATCAGTGGTATCAGAGCAGCATGCTCCTTGTCATTTCTCATAGCAGGTCCTCGGCGAGGTCAAGGTATAGAGATTTGGGTCTCGAACTAGTTTCGCTTGAGGAAAAACACTCTCGCTAGCCAAAGAGATCTCCCATGACAGAAGAAAAGAGAGATGACACAACAAGATATCCTTTCAATATGTTTCTCGAGGAAGCCCTCGTGTGACAAAGGAACGATATGATGGACAAATTTTTTCAGATCCTTCGAAGACTATCGATGGTGACAACTGAGGCATCTTCGGCAAGAAACAATTTTTCAAGTGAAACACCCTTCAAGGTACAAATCAATTTCAATATCCCTTTATTTGAAGGCCAGATAGATGCAGATGCTCTAGAAAAATGGTTGAATCTGCTAGAAGATTATTACTCTGTCCAAAAAAAAATCGACAGTGAAAAGTTCACCTTGGCACTCCTTAAATCCATTCCCCATGTCAGATATTGGTGGGAAGGTTACTGGGAGAGGTACACCGCAGATGAATCTAGACTATTTGGGAGAGACCTCACTTAGGCGGCCTTTGTATATGCCCTAAAGGAGGAGTTCTACCATGTCAGAAACTATGATGACCAATACATGAGATGGACAACTCTACGTGAGAAAAGAGACGAGACGGTGGCGGAGTACACCAACATCTTTCATACCTTGTGCTCAAAGTTGGGTGTCAAAGACTCTAAGCGACACTTGGTTTTGAAGTACCACAGTGGTCTACACAGGTACGTCCAAACAGAGCTGGATTTCTTAGACATCTCCTGACTAGGAGTTGCTTATCGATATGCAGTCAAAATTGAGCAGAAATTCAAGCAGTAGAGTAAGTGGGAGAAGCATGGACAAAGCAAGGAAGGCCAACCTCAAGAGAGCCAGTCCCAGATGCAGGCAAAGAAGGGTAACAAGAAGTCTAAGAAAGAAACTAGAAAGTGGTGTGAGTCCCACAATAGCCCTTGGCACAACACTAATGAATGTCTTTCAATACAGTTATTGGTGGCCGAGCTCAAAGACAAAGAGCCAAACCCCGACTTGGACCCTGATTCAGAAAATAATAAAAGGAGACAAATAATTGATGCAGAACCCACTGCTACTATCACAACTGCAACAATCCAACCAGAAGAGGATCTTGAGGAGGGGGAGTGACTCTTCCATTCACAGATGTGGGTGAAGGGGATGACACTACATTTAATTGTTGATAGTAGAATCCAAATGAAGATCATCTTAGTAGAGGTTGTCAAGCAGTTGGATTTTCCAATAACACCACACCTACATCCATACAACATTGGGTGGCTTCGCCAGGGTGAAGATCTTTGTTTCAGCCAATAGTGTCTTGTGTCCTATGACATCAAGCCCTTCAAGGATGAGGTATTGTGTGATGTTTCCCCACTGGAAGTTTGTGATGTTCTATTAGCAGAGGTGTCATGTTATTTATGAGTCTCGACCCTGTAGCGTCATTATTACTCTCGGGGTCAGCTATATCGGATACCAGAGGTATTTCCGACTATTTTCCCACCAAAACAATGCCACAAAGTAATCTCTCATACTACAAAGTTTAGCCTCTTCACAATATGATCAGAAGGTGAAAAGAAGGACACTACAACCACTATAGCCTCAGCCCAGACCTTTCTATGCAACAGAAGTAGATCAAAAATATTGTAGACGAGTACCAAGATGTTCTTTCAACACCTACGGGGGTGTCTCCACACTGCCCAGTCAAGCAAGGTTATAACAGAACCCTCCATACTCTTCATGCTACATCTTCACTAACAGAGTCCTCCTGCACTCTGGTAGATCATGTAGCTATATTGGTTGAATGGATCCAACTCCTCCAACAACAGGTTCATGACATCCTTCAACAAGCTAAGGAGGACAACTTCTTCAGCAAGGTAAGCAACACAGTAAGCTTCAGATTTAGAAAACGTCTCCCTAAGGGGGGAGGAATGATCCAGATGGATCTCAGTGGCCATCCACCTCTTCCACTGAATCACCATTTTGAGCCTATGGTTTTGATAAACCATGATATTCACTCTTTTTATGGGGAATGGAATGTAATGTCATCTTCATTTTTTAATTACATGCATCATTTAATGATTTCCTAGTGGTATTATGTACATGCCTATAACATAGCGTTAATGCACCGGATCCCACTAGAACTCCACATTTAAGTGCGCTCAGGATATAATAGTACTGGGATGGGTGACTACATGGGAAGTCCTAGTTTTTTACATGCCTATGGCAATTTATAAACTTATTCCAATTTATCCCACATGCATCATGGGAATTGTTCTCCTCTCACTCTCTTATATATAATTCAAGTGGAGGACCTTTAAGCATGAAATAGAGTGTAATGTAAAGCTTTTTGTGAATGAAGTGTAGCTGAAATATCTTTCTTTTTAGAGATAAGCTACCCCATTTTTCCAGTTTGTGTTCTACAATGTTTTTCTATCTTATTCGGTAATATAAGTTGGCTTTCACTATATTTATGTGTTCTATTCTATATTTTTGTGTATTTCATTGTTATATCTCAATTATATTTCTTCCTTCATGTCATTCTCAAAATAATTTGGATCACTCGCACAACAGTTTATTAAGTCATACCTGTGGGTTGTGAAGGGGTTGTCCCGTGAGTACCTGTGTGACGTCTAGTGGGTGTCCCACAAGTACCCTTGTCGGTGGAGTTATTACAATAGATTGTGGTCGGAAAGTCAGTGTGGAGGTATGGAGGTTTACAGAGGGTGATATACAGTTCCATATCTATTGGAGCAGAGGAGTGGGAGGCTTAGAGAGCCCCAGTTTCTATGTTGGCATCATACCAAGTTTCTTTGTGTGTTTTGTAACAGATTGTGTAGTTTCCTTGCAACCAATAGTTTATATTCCTAGTATTGTTCTGCATCTTTTTTTACAGCCACTAGAGATATTTGTATTTTTGTTCCCATTCATAATAATATGCCATATTATTTTTCTCTATTTATGTGTGCTTTCCATGTGTTTAATAATATTCCTCATTGAGCAAATTATTATAAGAGATTAATATCATCTTCACATAGAAATAATTAATAATTTGGGTCAAGGATATTACAGTGGTATTAGAGTTGGTGATTATGTCATCCTGTAATTCCAAGGAAGAAGGGGGGTGGAGGAAGACCCTCTAACAAATCACCAAAGAGGAAGTCAGAAAAAATCCCATCAGAATCAGAACCAACAGGAAGCATGGGAAACCAGGGTGAAGACAAAGTCTAGCAATTGTTGAAATCTATAGTTGTAGGACAACTACATATGATTGTTATCCAACAATAGACTAAAACAACTCATTCAAATCCAAGGCTACAATGGGAACCAGACAGAGGGAAGTCAAGAAAGTAGTAGGGCCCATATGGAGAATAAAAACACTCATATTCCAAGACAGAGCGACTCATCGACAGGTAGCAATAAAATACCAAGGCCATCATTACCACAATTTCTTAAGGAGAAGGAGACAAAAGTTCCAGAATAATAGGACAAGGATAGTGATCCCCTTAAGGGTTACGAAGAGTACCTAGCCACACTAGAAGGTTTCCAAGACTATTACAATGTTAAATATAGGAGAAAACCAAGGGAATGGAACAATGCAGTGCAATACCGACAAAAATATGATCTTATGTGTAGGGTGGGAAGGTTAACTATTCCCTCTTTTGATGGATCAACTAAGATTTCATGTAGCGCTTGGGTGCAGAAGATAGACACTTACCTCCAGCTCAACCTAATTACCGAGGCATAGGAAATCAATATTTCCACCTTACATTTGGATGGGGAGGCTCATGAATGGTGGCATCATGGGTTGGTCACTCTTGGGCATGTTAACATTACATCATATGTATAATTCTCCTAGAGGGTGATGGAAAGGTTCAAAAGGAAGGATCCGAAAATTCATTTCAGGGAGTTGGCCCAGTTGAGTCAGAAAGGTACACCAGAAGCATTTCTCATGAAGTTTCAGAGGTTGGATTTCAAGGTAATTGATATTTCAGAACAAAGGTTAGTGATGCTATTTACAAAGGGGTGAACTGAACCCTTGAAGGGTTGGGTTAAAGATTTTAGGCCACTCGAATTATAGGATGCAATGAAGAAAGCTCAGGATATGGAAGACACAATGGTAAGAAAGGCCCCATTAAAGACATTCATTCCTCAGAAGGGGCAGGTGACAAATTTTCCCCAACATACATGGATAGGGAAAGACAGGTTAGATGAAGACACTCAGAGAGAACTTAGAAGAAAGAAACTATGATTTAGTTGCAAGGATCCATGGGAACCAGGTCATCGATGTATTGGAAATGGAAAGGTCCATTATATTGAAGTATTATCTAATGAAGAAGATGAAGGTGAGGAGGAGAACCTGAAAATTCTAGATGAGGGTCTGAATAGTGGTGAGGCACCACACCTTGAAATTCTAGAACATGCACAATTACAAGAAGGGGTCAAGAAGGTGACCACAACCATGTTGTCAGGAGTCCCTAGGTACTATACCTTTCGAATAAGGGGAATTATGTAGGGACAAAGAGTTATAACATTGATTGATGGAGGGGCCACTCATAATTTCATATATGCAACATTGGTTACCAAGAGACAAATTCCCACATAGGAATTTGAGGTTTTTAAAGTAGTAGTGGTAGATGGGTACAACATGACGTTTACTCGAAAAATTAGAGGGTTGGATGCGACATTGGGAAACTACATGTTGACTGATGACTTTTATGTGGTGGAACTAGCATAAACCAATGTGGTATTTGGAGTACAATGATTATATTCCTTTGGAGACTTCAAAATGAATTATTAGGAGATGAGGATGGAAGTCATAGACACTAGAGGTCAACGGGTTATCCTGAGGGGTATGTCATCAGGAGCACCCAAGGTTATATCCAACAGATGCATGGAGACTCTCTTTAGACATAGAGATGTGGCATGTGCAACAGAGTATTTGGTCACAATGCATAATCCATCCCAGGATCGTCATCATTACCATGTGAACATACATGAGTTACAAGGTAAGCATGATAAGGTATTCGGGCCACTACCAACAAGAATACCACCAGATGAGGATCTGAACATGTCATTGAGTTAGAGGAAGGGTCCAAGCCAGTGATTACTACACTATGTAGGCACCCAAATAAGTTCAAGGACGAGATAGAAAAGGCCAATTTAAGTTCAAATAACTCTTTCATCTTTTTGTCATAGTATCTCTTGGTTAAGTACTTCTTTTCAAAATGTTTCTTGAATTCCTTCCATGTAACATTCTTCTCTCTAATTTGTTTCACTTACACAAGATGATCCCACCACACGGATGCCTTTCCTTTCATATGATAGACTGCGATTCTTCCTTCTGCATGAGAGGAATAATTATGCAATTGGAAATATTTCCTCATGCCAAGTAGCCATGTCTCAGTCTCTTCATATTTCTTGTGCTCTTCATCAAAAGTAGGAGGTTTGATCTTATTCATTTCACCCTTCAGTTCATCCACTTTATATCTCCTATGATTTATGGTAGGTGATGGAATTGAACTATTGTTTGGCCTCCTTTTGGAATGCCTTTGGGAGTGTGGGTGACGTCTGTTACCACTTCTTTCTCTCCTTTCCACATTAGGAAACCTGTGTCTCTCTGATTTGTTGGATCCACTTTCCTTATCCAACTTATTTTAAATTATCTCCATGATCTGCATTAACTTCATATTGCATTTTTCCTATTGCTCCTTTGCTCTCTTAATCCTTTCGTTATCTACATGGTGAATTTGGACATCTTTTTGCAAATTTTTAATGATTTTCATCATGCTCACGTCTTTATCTATTTCTTCTCCATGCCCATTGGAGTTTGTTCCTTCCACTCCCAAATGGACATCCATTCCTCTAACTTCATCCTTCAAACTGTAAGCGTCCTATGCCTCCTCCATTTCTCTACACTATGTAGCAATTCAGTCTAGTTCTGACAATTACTACCTCTGCAAAATGTGCAATTAACCGAATTTTGTTAGGCTATTAGAATTAATAATTTTCTAGAATAAATTAAATAATTTGAATCAACAAAAGAATATCAAAATCCATTTTCTGTAGGTCTTTGGTCGATCAAGAATCCCCACGGATCTATCTCCAAGCCATGCTCTGTTCTACAATTCACTTTCGGGCGCTAGCCCCTTTTCCTTCAGTCCTTAATTCACATATGACCACGGCTGTGACCAAGTGCTAATAGTTGGGCGGTTATCCAGAGCCTTGAAACTTCGAGGCTCCAGAGCTTCAGAGGTTTCCATTTTCTCACATCACAAACATCATAGAACATTGAACTGGCAAACTCGTGAAGGATGGTGGATCTACGATCCACATTCCCTATTTAGGCCTACGGTGGATAGGAGCTCTGGGATTTTGGGGCTCGACGGTTTCCAAATAAAATCACAACAAATCTCTCAGAGTGCCACATTGGTGAAATCGTGAAGTGGGGTGGATCAATGATCCTTGGCTTCCCAACATCCAATGGCTGATATTTACTATGGAACTTCGAGCTTCGGGAGTTCCAGACTGTCCAAACTCTCAATCCTCCCAGAGTGCCAAGTCTCCAGACTGTTGCAATTGTTGCCAAGTAAAAATTCATATGACACCTGGCATTCTTAGGGTAGATCCATGTCACCCAGGAAACATCATCATTCCACGTCACATCCACTGTTTCGAGACTTCAGAGCTTCAGGGTTCTGGGACTTCGGAGGATTTCTTCCTCCCAGTCAATCATGAACCATTTCTTCCAGAGTGTCAAGTCTCCGGACCTTGGGATCTGATGCCACACATCTCCTGTGACCAACAGTTGAGATTAAATCTGGCCTTCGGGCCTTTGAGAGTTCTTTAGTCAATGCTAACTGCAACACCTTTCCTTCAGAGTACCAAGTCTCAAGACTTCACGATCTGGCGCCACGCATCTATTGGGGTCAAGTTATCTTGGGCCCAGTCTAGTTAAATTATTCGCCAAGGTTTTAACTACTTTATGTATTCATCAGGGGCCCCACTACCCATGCTCGAGAGGAGTGCCACATGGTGAAATAATAGAAACGAACATGTGGCCCTATATGATGGGTGACACATGTCACATTCTAACTGGAATTTCTATCTTCCAAAGGTTCTTAACTCACTGACACATGGCACACATCCCATGTTTCCACGTCATCCCTGGTGACGTCAGTAGGCCATGTCACTTTGGGACTTCGGAATTCAGAAGATTTTACACTCACACACTCCAATTCTCCCAAATGTCGAACACTCGAACAAGCTGATCTTCTGACACACGTCTCCTTTTATGAACGGTCTGAATGAACTACAGACTTCAGAACTTTAGGAGTTTTCACTCTATCACACCTTGTTTCTTCCAAATTTTGAATTCCCAAACAAGCCAATCTGCCGACACGTGTTTCTTTTGACGAACGGTCCAGATTAACTCCATACTTTTGGACTTCAGGAGTTTTCTCCTTAACACACTTTGTTTTTCCCAAATGTTGAATTCCCGAACAAGCCAATATACTGACACATGTTCCTTTTGATGAACGATCTGGATTAACTCCAGATTTCGGGACTTCAAGAGTTTTCACTCTATCCCACCTTATTACTCCTGAATGTTGAATTTCCACATTGTTGTGAGTTTTACGACTCACAATCATTCGCGCATAGACTTGTCGACTAAGATATGTTTTTTCACCACTGCGCCTTACCTTGGGCTCTTGTCTTGATCTAATGGTTTTGATCTGTCTTTGGCCAAAACCAACGGTCAATCACTCTCCCTGGATCTACGGTGTATATCCACTCTGGGACTTCGAAACTTCGGGCTTCGACCCCTTTTTTATAACACACAGACTTCATCGAAGTCACGAAATCCGAAGGACTTGGAGGTTAAATATCATGCACCTTTTTCCATATCTGATGGTTGGAAAAAGTTGGACTTTCCCCTACACAGATCTTACGCCCTAAATTCAAACCTTGTTGCCCAACACAATGGTTGTTGTGGCTTCTTTCTCTATTTTTATTCCATAAACCGTTATACCTCCTAAGCTTCATAACATGACCAAGGTATTCTCTTGGCACCCAGGGACACTCTTAACTCATATTTTTTTCGTTTCGACAACAATTTCTTTCTGAAAAATTTCCTTCAAATTCCACTAACATGGCCCATCCAGGCTCAGTGTTGAAACCATGGCTCTGATACCAATTTGTAACGTCCCCAGCCACCAACAGGCCAGTAAACATCTTTTTTCTTTGATACCATTTTGTAACATCCCCGACCACCCAGGTCGGGCCATGCTACTCCAAATAATGCTCTGATAACATCTTGTAACATCCTCGGCCACCAACAGGATGAAAAGATGCTACCTTAGACACACACGGTCTCAAGATCTGTTATAGATAGTTAAAAATTTTCCATGCCCAGACATAGACCTGCTGGGAAATGGCAGACAGAGCTCTTTGCGAATAAATCACATATAAACTTAACAACAATAAATAGAGATAACATGAAAACATACATGCAACAAAACGCATGATATTGTTACAAGAATCACAGATATGCACTAAAATACATCATTTAACCATTAAGCACATAAATGATACTTATCTCTTAATTGGAGTACACAAACTACGTGCAGACCTTCCATGAACCTCCTAGTCGTAGACCATATTGCTCCTCACTCTAAGCAGGGCCACCCTCGAGTTGGGACTAAACTCCACCAGGCGAGGGATTCCTAGGCTAGGCAGGGACAAAAAGAAGTTGCACAGTACAAAAAGAAGGATTTCCTCCAAGGAGCCACTTATGCCCACAACTCACAGAATCTCATTCTCCACATGCCCATCCCACCCTAGGAGTGTACACCTTCACTGTCACACATTCCATCGGCTTCTGCACCTCCCTTTTCGGGGCTTCAGCAACAGGACAAATCAAGAATTCTCAGAGCTTTGTAGCTGCTACTGAACTCCCTCCAAGAGAAATCACTTCCTCAACACGCTCTCTCACCTAGAGAGAGTTTCTCACAAGCTTGACAACCTGCTTCTTCTATCCACAGGCCATAAAACCCGCTTCTTCACTCTCGCTCCTCAACACATGGGCATGGTGATGGAAAAAACAAAAACTGGGAGTGGGGAATGGTACTGATAGGACAATACGTAGGAAACCCCCAGGGTACAAGTGCAATGAGGGTATCAATTCAGCTTGTTGCAGAGGTTCAGGGTGTTTTAGGAATTCCACAATGGCGATCCAGAGTTATTGTGTTCTTGCTAGGTGCATTGGTCAATCGGGGTAACAAATGGCCAGCATGGTCATACTGGTAAAAAAAATGGTGAGAATCGTCAGAATGGTGAGAATGGTGAGAATGGTGAGAACTCCCCCCCATAAATCTGCATGCATTTTGGATGACACTTGGCTCTCTAGGAGCACGTTCCCCCCACTTGGAACTCATTCCTCTCCCTAAAGGAACTTAGGATACATTAATATCCTCTTTAAATGTTTTAGAATAATAATATATTATTCTATTAGGCTCTTAAGCTTATCCCTTTTTCCTCAATCTCTTAGCCTCCTCCCTTTCCCAACCTAGTGGATTTTAGTCCCCCATACTCTTTCTTCGTGGTCGGTCTACACAAAGCAATGTTGTTATGTTAATAATATGAATATTTACATGTACAAAACAACCTCTTGGCCGTTAACATCTAGGCTCTCGGCCTAATCAACACATAAGCCTACCAACTTATAAATACTTGGATCACCAACCTACAAAACATGTTACATTCATAATTACAACCAAGGCTCGTCCTTGGGGTATTACACCATCCATGTTGGATGGGGAAGAGGAAGAGTAGGTTCTTCCTACAATGGAATATTTTGCATCAAATGCACTTGAAGAACTAAAAGACACTATTTTGTAGAAGAAGGTCTAAGTGACTTGAAAAGAATAACAAAAAAATTGTCAAGTTGGCATTGAAGGACAAAGATCGATGAAAGTTATGAGAGAAAACAGATCATGAACACATTCCCTCGTCTTTACTTAGAATCTTTTGGGGTCCAAAAGTCTCCAATTATATCCGATAAGATTTGAAATGGCTAAGTGTGTAATTCTTTGATTATCTTTGTGCTTAATAACCCTTTTTATTTTCCATGATTAAGCTTGATTTTCATGTGTTAACAAATTTTTACCTATTATAAAATGACCAAATGTATGCAAAGGTGCGAGCAAGTCAAAGTGGAATCCTTAACTCTACATGTCGCATGCCACATACAAAGTAATGCACATGTGGAGCCATGGTCATGTAGAAGAAAGAACAAGAGTCAAAGTGATCCAGATGGATCTCAGTGGCCATCCATCTCTTCCACTGAATCATTATTTTGAGCCTGTAGTTTTGATAAACCATTATATTCACCCTTTTGATGGGGAATGGAATGTAATGTCATCTTCATTTGTTAATTATATACATCATTTAATGATTCCCTAGTGTTCTTATGTACATGCCTACAACATAGCGTTAATGCATCAGATCCCATTAGAACTTCGTAGTTAAGCGCGCTCAGGCTAGAGTAGTACTAGGATGGGTGACCGTCCGGTAAGTCTTAGTGTTTACATGCTTATGGAATTTTATAAACTTACTCCAATTTATCCCACATACATCATGGGTATTGTTCTCCTCTCAATCTCTCATATATAATTGAGGTGAAGGAGGCCCTTTAAGCATGCAATGGAGTGTGATGTAAAACTTGTTGTCAATGAAGCGTAGCCAACATCTCTTTATTTTCAGAGATAAGCTACCCCATTCTGCTAGTTTGTGTTCTAGAGTTTTTTTCTCTCTTATAGAAGTTGGGTTTCACTATATTTTTGTTTTTCTTGCAATATCTCTGTGTATTTCCTTTTTGTATCTCTGTTATATTTCTTTCTTCATGTCATTCTCAAAATAATCTGGATTAGTGGTATCATAACAATCTGCTCCTTGTCATTTTTCAGAGTGGGTCGCTGACGAGGTCAGGGTATAGAGATTTGGGTCTCGAGCTAGTTTCGCTTGAGGAAAACCACTCTCGCTAGCCCAAGAGACCTCCCATGGTAGAAGAAAAGAGAGATGACAGAGAAAGAGATCCTTTCAATACATTTCTCGAGGAAGCCCTCGTGCGACAAAGGAACGAGATGATGGAAAAATTCGTTCAGATCCTTCGAAGACTATCGATGGTGGAAATCGAGTCATCTTCAACAAGCAACCATTTTTCAAGTGCGACACCCTTCAAGGTACAAGTCAATTTTGATATCCACTTATTTGAAGGACAGATAGATGCAAATTCTCTAGAAAAATGGTCGAATCTACTAGATGGTTATTACTCTATCCAAAAAAAAATTGACAGTGAAATGATCACCTTCGGACTCCTTAAAGCCCTTCCCCATGTCATATCTTGGTGGGAAGTTTACTGGGAGAGATACATCGTGGATGAATCTACACTATTTGGGAGAGAACCCACTTGGACGTCCTTTGTAGATTCCCTAAAGGAGTTGTTCTACCCTGTCAAAAACTATGATGACCAATACATGAGATGGACAACTCTACGTCAGAAAAGAGACCAGACGGTGTCGAAGTGCAACATATTTCATACCTTGCACTTAAATCTGGGTATCAAAGACTCCGAGAAACACCTGGTTTTGAAGTACCATAATGGTATACACAGGTACATCTAAACAAATATGGATTTCTTAGACATCTCCTCACTGGGAGTTGCTTATTGATATGCAATCAAAATTGAGCAGAAATTCAAGCAACAGAGTAAGTGGGAGAAGAATGGACAAAGCAAGGAAGGCCAACCTCAAGAGAGACAGTCCCATATGCAGGAAAATAAGGGTAACAAGAAGTCTAAGAAAGACACTAGAAAGTGGTGTGAGTTCCACAGCATCCCTTGGCACAACAATGATGAATGTCGCTCAATACAATCATTGGTGTTCGAGCTCAAAGACAAAGAGTCTAACCCCGACTTGGACCCTGATTCCAAAAATAATAAAAGGAGACAAATCATTGATGCATAACCCATTGCTACTGTTGCAAATGCAACAATCCAACCAAAAGAGGATCCTAAGGAGGGGGAGCAACTCTTCCATTCACGGATGTGTGTGAAGGGGACCCCACTGCATTTTATTCTTGATAGTGGAAGCCAAAATAACATCATCTCAGCAGAGGTTGTCAAGCAGTTGGATTTTCCAACAACACCACACCCACAACCATACAACATCGGGTGGCTTCGCCAGGGTTAAGATCTTCGTGTCAGCTAGAAGTGTCGCCTATCCTACGACATCAAGCCCTTCAAGGATGATATATTGTGTGATGTTGCCCCACTAGAAGTCTGTGATGTTCTATTAGGCCAACCATATATGTGGAGGCATCATGTTGTTTATGAATCTTGACCCCATAACGTCATTGTTACTCTAGGGGGTCAGTTATACTAGATACCATAAGTAGTTCTGACTACTGTCCCACCAAAACAATGACAAAAAGTAATATTTCATACTGCAAATTTTATCCTCTTCACAATTCGATCAGAAGGTGAACAAAAGGACACTGCATCCACTACAACCTCAGCCTGAGACCTTTCTATCCAGTAGAAGCAGATCGACAAGATTGTAGACGAGTACCAAGATGTTCTTGTTGCACCTATGGGGGTGCCTCGACACTTCCTAGTCAAGCAAGGTTATAACAGAACCCTTCATACTCTTCATGATGCATCTTCACCGACAGAGTCCTCCCACACTCAGGTAGATCATGCAACTAGATTGGTTGAACGGATCCAACCCCTCCAACAACAGGTTCATGACATCCTTCAACAAGCTAAGCAAGACAACTTCTTCAGTAACGAAAGAAACACAACATGCTTCAGATTTAACAGAAGTCTCCTCGTCTCCCAAGGGAACTTGATGCAATGGGGACCATTTCTTTCTAAGGGGGGAGGAATGATCCAAATGGATCTCAGTGGCCATCCACCTCTTCCATTGAATCACTATTTTGAGCATGTGGTTTTGATAAACCATGATATTCACCTTTTTTATGGGGAATGGAATGTAATGTCATCTTCATTTGTTAATTATAGACATCATTTAATGATTTCCTAGTGGTCTTATGTACATGCCTACAACATAGCATTAATGCATCAGATCCCATTAGAACTCTACAATTAAGCGCGCTTAGGCTAGAGTAGTACTGGGATGGGTGACCGCCTAGGAAGTCCTAGTGTTTTACATGCCTATGGCATTTTATAAACTTAGTCCAATTTATCCCACATGCATCATGGGTATTGTTCTCCTCTCACTCTCTCATATATAATTGAGGTGAAGGAGACCCTTTAAGCATCCAATGGAGTGTGATGTAAAGCTTGTTGCCATTCTTCCATACTTGAGGTGAAGGAGGCCCTTTAAGTATGCAATGGAGTGTGATGTAAAGCTTGTTGCGAATGAAGCGTAGCCAACATCTCTTTTTCCATAGATCTACCCCATTATGCTAGATTGTGTTCTACATTGTTCTTCTCTCTTATAAAAGTTGGGTTTCACTATATTTATGTGTTTCTTGCAATATCTCTGTGTATTTCCTTTTTGTATCTCTGTTATATTTAT
>ML793107.1:57429-94841 GCA_009831015.1 Picea engelmannii
TTGATCTAACTTCAGTCAGTGGGTTGATTTGAAAATGAGCAGGTTGAAGACTTGGTGAGGGGAGTGGACAAACTACCTCAGGCAATAGGCCTTTCAGTAACTTGTAGAAGAAAAACTCTGAATGCGAGATCCTCTGGTTCAGAGCTTCAAGAAACTGAGAGGGGGGACTTGACAGGATTCTCCAATTCCAAGTCGTTCAGCGCTAAGAAAATCACAGAGACCGATTAGAAACAGTGCAACTGTTACAGTGATCAAACTCTACATCATCCTATAACAGTTACCGCTCGAATGGATTCTCCAATTCCGAGCTGTTCTAATACAGTGTAAACAAAGACGCGAAAGAAAAACTAACATTCATCAGACAAGAAGTCTCAAGAGTCCAGACATAACTAGGAAAACAATGCTTCATTAAAGTTTACCACTGGGAGCCTTGCTCAACCATCGATCATTACAAAATACAAAGACTGAGTCTATATACTCAGCAAAATTCACCTATTAGAGGCATGTTTAGTCATCCAAGGCGTGGTGTCCCCTCAGCCGAATTTGGATGGGTAAATTTCGTCAGACGTCGCCTTAACTGCGCATGGCTCCTGCAGGGGAGATAGCAGCAACATTAAAGGCCAACATGGCTTGCGCAGACTTTCTCTGGTCAGATGAGGACTGGCCATGACCTTTTGGAGAAAATCAGTGTACAGGACCGTCTCGGGCAGACTGTCTGCCGGAACCTCCATACCTCGCATTCAATAAGTGAGCTGAGGTTTCAACTACCTCTGTTCACCTTCATTTAATTCTTCAGCAAGGACCAGGATTGAAGTTGCATCAAATGGAGTATGGAGATCACGATGATCCCTTCGGCGGCTAGCCCCGACACCTTTGGCTCCTTTTGCACAGTTCTTTTCTTTCCCAGGTGGCCACGGGCTGTGACCCTGTGCTTACTCGCAAATGAGCTTTCGGCGTTCATGAATAGGAAGGGGATGATCCCCGTCCCTCGAAACCACGATGAGTGAAACGCCGAGATGGCTTGAGTTGGCACTGCACGTCCCCCTAGATCTGACATCTCTGAACTCTCCCGACGATGTCGTGGGCCTGGGCCCTGGACACCCTGGCACCTCACGCATCGGGGATATGAAGGAGATGCTCTTTGTGCATCGGTGTCGCGATGAGAGAATAGGCGAGGAGCCTAATCGCACACCAGGTGTCCACTTCATATGGATGGCTAAGACTGCCCCTTGATACTGCAGGCCCGAATTTGGGTGCCATCAGCGCTTCAGGGTTCGGGGTTTCGGAATATACAACGACATAAAACCTTCACCCCCTGAACTCGTGACTACCGAAAAATCGACGCGACTAGATCTCGCGCTATGTGTCCCTCGGATGGACGGTTGTTACTCTTCCCTGCATACAATATGGGCGCCATCCATTGCGTTATCTTCAGCGCACCTTTCTATCCGCGATTTCCCGCCACCCGTTGATATGCTCATATGGATGGATCCAGATCGTTGACACTATAATTTTGCCCACTCGTTTGATTTTAAGTCTGAAAAGGACTTCTTCTGTTCGCTGTGCTTGGGCGCTCCTCGTGCAACTTGCAGACCCAAATACTCTTGTGCCTAGGACAAGAAATGTCGCTAACAAGTGGCTCATGCGTTGAATGACACCGAGTGTTGTTAATGTTTATAGTGTGTAATGTCCCCTCCAATTGATGACTCATTAACCTACATGACTCTCATAGGCTATATTCAACAAAGAAAAGGGGAGTCAAAGTATCAAACCCTAAAGAGATATTAAATAAAATAAATAATTGTATTTTAATCAAGTGAGGGTTTGATTTGGTCTAGAAGGAAGATCTAGAAGAATCAGAGAAGAAGAATAAATAGAAGGGGAGCCTACCTCTTTGGGAATTATGAATTGATATGTTATTTAGTGCTCTTGTGGCCAACGTTTTCGTTAAGGTTTTGGGGAAAACCCTTCCAGTGTAGGTTTAGTTTCGGTGGTTCCATACACACCTTAGATAGACAAAGGAGAGTTCATTTGGAGTCTTTGTCTTATGGTATTTTATGAAGATCATATACCAGTTAGCACGCGATGTTTCAACAACCTGTTATGGGAGGAGATAACTAGTAGTTTTGTCGGAGTGCCGAAAGTCTCGTTGATCTAGATGGATCTCAGTGGCCGTCAACCTCTTCCACTAAATCACCATTTTGAGCCTGTGGTTTTGATAAACCATGATATTCACCCTTTTCATGGGGAATGGAATGTAATGTCATCTTCATTTTTTAATTACAGGAATCATTTAATGATTTCCTAGTGGTATTATGTACATGCCTATAGCATAACATTAATGCATCAGATCCCACTAAAACTCCTCATTTAAGCATGCTCATGCTAGAGTAGTACTGGGATGGGTGACCACTCAGGAAGTCCTAGTGTTTTACATGCCTATGGCATTTTATAAACTTATTCCAATTTATCCCACATGCTTCATGGTATTTTTTCTCCTCTCACTCTCTCATATATAATTGAGATGAAGGAGGCCCTTTAAGCATGAAATGGAGTGTGATGTAAATATTCTTGTGAATGAAGCGTAGCCAACATCTCTTTCTTTTTAGAGATAAGTTACCCCATTTTTCCAATTTGTGTTCTACAATGTTTTTCTATCTTATTTAGTAATAGAAGTTGGGTTGCACTGTATTTCAGTGTTCTCTTCTATATTTTTGTGTATTTCATTGTTATATATTGGTTATATTTCTTCCTTCATGTCATTATGAAAATAATCTGGATCAGTGGTATCAGAGCAGTATGCTCCTTGTCATTTCTCATAGCAGCCTTGTCATTTCTCATAGCAGGTCCTCGGCGAGGTCAAGGTATAGAGATTTGGGTCTCGAACTAGTTTCGCTTGAGGAAAAACACTCTCGCTAACCAAAGAGACCTCCCATGACAGAAGAAAAGAGAGATGACACAACAAGATATCCTTTCAAGATGTTTCTCGAGGAAGCCCTCGTACGACAAAGGAATGATATGATGGACAAATTTTCTCAAATCCTTCGAAGACTATCGATGGTGACAACCCATCTTCGGCAAGAAACAATTTTTCAAGTGCAACACCCTTCAAGGTACAAATCAATTTCGATATCCCTTTATTTGAAGGCCAGATAGATGCAGATGCTCTAGAAAAATGGTTGAATCTACTAGAAGATTATTACTCTGTCCAAAAAAAATTCGACAGTGAAAATTTCACCTTCGCACTCCTTAAATCCATTCCCCATGTTAGATATTGGTGGGAAGGTTACTGGGAGAGGTACACCGCAGATGAATCTACACTATTTGGGAGAGACCTCACTTAGGCGGCCTTTGTATATGCCCTAAAGGAGGAGTTCTACCATGTCAGAAACTATGATGACCAATACATGTGATGGACAACTCTACGTGAGAAAAGAGACGAGACGGTGGAGGAGTACACCAACATCTTTCATACCTTGTGCTCAAAGTTGGGTGTCAAAGACTCTAAGCGACACTTGGTTTTGAAGTACCGCAGTGGTCTACACAGGTACGTCCAAACAGAGATGGATTTCTTAGACATCTCCTGACTAGGAGTTGCTTATCGATATGCAGTCAAAATTGAGGAGAAATTCAAGAAGCAGAGTAAGTGGGAGAAGCATGGACAAAGAAAGGAAGGCCAACCTCAAGAGAGCCAGTCCCAGATGCAGGCAAAGAAGGGTAACAAGAAGTCTAAGAAAGAAACTAGAAAGTGGTGTGAGTCCCACAATAGCCCTTGGCACAACACTAATGAATGTCTTTCAATACAGTTATTTGTGGCCGAGCTCAAAGACAAAGAGCCAAACCCCGACTTGGACCCTGATTCAAAAAATAATAAAAGGAGACAAATAATTGATGCAGAACCCAGTGCTACTATCACAACTGCAAAAATCCAACCAGAAGAGGATCTTGAGGAGGGGGAGTGACTCTTCCATTCACAGATGTGGGTGAAGGGGATGACACTACATTTAATTGTTGATAGCGGAATCCAAAAGAACATCATATTAGTAGAGGTTGTCAAGCAGTTGGATTTTCCAATAACACCACACCTGCATCCATAAAACATTGGGTGGCTTCGCCAGGGTGAAGATCTTTGTTTCAGCCAACAGTGTCTTGTGTCCTATGACATCAAGCCCTTCAAGGATGAGGTATTGTGTGATGTTTCCCCACTGGAAGTTTGTGATGTTCTATTAGCAGAGGCGTCATGCTATTTATGAGTCTCGACCCTGTAGCGTCATTGTTACTCTCGGGGTCAGCTATATCGAATACTAGAGGTATTTCCGACTATTGTCCCACCAAAACAATGCCACAAAGTAATCTCTCATACTACAAAGTTTAGCCTCTTCACAATATGATCAGAAGGTGAACAGAAGGACACTGCAACCACTACAGCCTCAGCCCAGACCTTTCTATGCAACAAAAGTAGATCAAAAATATTGTAGACGAGTACCAAGATGTTCTTTCTACACCTACGGGGGTGTCTCCACACTGCCCAGTCAAGCAAGGTTATAACAGAACCCTCCATACTCTTCATGCTACATCTTCACTAACAGAGTCATCCCACACTCTGGTAGATCATGTAGCTATATTGGTTTAATGGATCCAACTCCTCCAACAACAGGTTCATGACATCCTTCAACAAGCTAAGGAGGACAACTTCTTCAGCAAGGTAAGCAACACATTAAGCTTCAGATTTAGAAAACGTCTCCCTAAGGGGGGAGGAATGATCCAGATGGATCTCAGTGGCCATCCACCTCTTCCACTGAATCACCATTTTGAGCCTATGGTTTTGATAAACCATGATATTCACCCTTTTTATGGGGAATGGAATGGAATGTCATCTTCATTTTTTAATTACAGGCATCATTTAATTATTTCCTAGTGGTATTATGTACATGCCTATAACATAGTGTTAATGCACCGGATCCCACTAGAACTCCACAGTTAAGTGCGCTCAGGATATAATAGTACTGGGATGGGTGACGACATGGGAAGTCCTAGTTTTTTACATGCCTATGACAATTTATAAACTTATTCCAATTTATCCCACATGCATCATGGGAATTGTTCTCCTCTCACTCTCTTATATATAATTCAAGTGAAGGAGGACCTTTAAGCATGAAATAGAGTGTATTGTAAAGCTTTTTGTGAATGAAGTGTAGCCGAAATCTCTTTCTTTTTAGAGATAAGCTACCCCATTTTTCCAGTTTGTGTTCTACAATGTTTTTCTATCTTATTCGGTAATATAAGTTGGCTTTCACTATATTTATGTGTTCTATTCTATATTTTTGTGTATTTCGTTGTTATATCTCAATTATATTTCTTCCTTCATGTCATTTTCAAAATAATTTGGATCACTCGCACAACAGTTTATTAAGTCATACCTGTGGGTTGTGAAGGGGTTGTCCCGTGAGTACCTGTGTGACGTCTAGTGGGTGTCCCACAAGTACCCTTGTCGGTGGATTTATTACAATAGATTGTGGTCGAAAAGTCAGTGTGGAGGTATGGAGGTTTACAGAGGGTGATATACAGTTCCATATCTATTGGAGCAGAGGAGTGGGAGGCTTAGAGAGCTCCAGTTTCTATGTTGGCATCATACCAAGTTTCTTTGTGTGTTTTGTAACAGATTGTGTAGTTGCCTTGCAACCAATAGTGTATATTCCTAGTATTGTTCTGCATCTTTTTTTACAGCCACTAGAGATATTTGTATTTTTGTTCCCATTCATAATAATATGCCATATTATTTTTCTCTATTTATGTGTGCTTTCCATGTGTTTAATAATATTCCTCATTGAGCAAATTATTATAAGAGATTAATATCATCTTCACATAGAAATAATTAATAATTTGGGTCAAGGATATTACAGTGGTATTAGAGTTGGTGATTATGTCATCCTGTAATTCCAAGGAAGAAGGGGGGTGGAGGAAGACCCTCTAACAAATCACCAAAGAGGAAGTCAGAAAAAATCCCATCAGAATCAGAACCAACAGGAAGCATGGGAAACCAGGGTGAAGACAAAGTCTAGCAATTGTTGAAATCTATAGTTGTAGGACAACTACATATGATTGTTATCCAACAATAGACTAAAACAACTCATTCAAATCCAAGGCTACAATGGGAACCAGACAGAGGGAAGTCAAGAAAGTAGTAGGGCCCATATGGAGAATAAAAACACTCATATTCCAAGACAGAGCGACTCATCGACAGGTAGCAATAAAATACCAAGGCCATCATTACCACAATTTCTTAAGGAGAAGGAGACAAAAGTTCCAGAATAATAGGACAAGGATAGTGATCCCCTTAAGGGTTACGAAGAGTACCTAGCCACACTAGAAGGTTTCCAAGACTATTACAATGTTAAATATAGGAGAAAACCAAGGGAATGGAACAATGCAGTGCAATACCGACAAAAATATGATCTTATGTGTAGGGTGGGAAGGTTAACTATTCCCTCTTTTGATGGATCAACTAAGATTTCATGTAGCGCTTGGGTGCAGAAGATAGACACTTACCTCCAGCTCAACCTAATTACCGAGGCATAGGAAATCAATATTTCCACCTTACATTTGGATGGGGAGGCTCATGAATGGTGGCATCATGGGTTGGTCACTCTTGGGCATGTTAACATTACATCATATGTATAATTCTCCTAGAGGGTGATGGAAAGGTTCAAAAGGAAGGATCCGAAAATTCATTTCAGGGAGTTGGCCCAGTTGAGTCAGAAAGGTACACCAGAAGCATTTCTCATGAAGTTTCAGAGGTTGGATTTCAAGGTAATTGATATTTCAGAACAAAGGTTAGTGATGCTATTTACAAAGGGGTGAACTGAACCCTTGAAGGGTTGGGTTAAAGATTTTAGGCCACTCGAATTATAGGATGCAATGAAGAAAGCTCAGGATATGGAAGACACAATGGTAAGAAAGGCCCCATTAAAGACATTCATTCCTCAGAAGGGGCAGGTGACAAATTTTCCCCAACATACATGGATAGGGAAAGACAGGTTAGATGAAGACACTCAGAGAGAACTTAGAAGAAAGAAACTATGATTTAGTTGCAAGGATCCATGGGAACCAGGTCATCGATGTATTGGAAATGGAAAGGTCCATTATATTGAAGTATTATCTAATGAAGAAGATGAAGGTGAGGAGGAGAACCTGAAAATTCTAGATGAGGGTCTGAATAGTGGTGAGGCACCACACCTTGAAATTCTAGAACATGCACAATTACAAGAAGGGGTCAAGAAGGTGACCACAACCATGTTGTCAGGAGTCCCTAGGTACTATACCTTTCGAATAAGGGGAATTATGTAGGGACAAAGAGTTATAACATTGATTGATGGAGGGGCCACTCATAATTTCATATATGCAACATTGGTTACCAAGAGACAAATTCCCACATAGGAATTTGAGGTTTTTAAAGTAGTAGTGGTAGATGGGTACAACATGACGTTTACTCGAAAAATTAGAGGGTTGGATGCGACATTGGGAAACTACATGTTGACTGATGACTTTTATGTGGTGGAACTAGCATAAACCAATGTGGTATTTGGAGTACAATGATTATATTCCTTTGGAGACTTCAAAATGAATTATTAGGAGATGAGGATGGAAGTCATAGACACTAGAGGTCAACGGGTTATCCTGAGGGGTATGTCATCAGGAGCACCCAAGGTTATATCCAACAGATGCATGGAGACTCTCTTTAGACATAGAGATGTGGCATGTGCAACAGAGTATTTGGTCACAATGCATAATCCATCCCAGGATCGTCATCATTACCATGTGAACATACATGAGTTACAAGGTAAGCATGATAAGGTATTCGGGCCACTACCAACAAGAATACCACCAGATGAGGATCTGAACATGTCATTGAGTTAGAGGAAGGGTCCAAGCCAGTGATTACTACACTATGTAGGCACCCAAATAAGTTCAAGGACGAGATAGAAAAGGCCAATTTAAGTTCAAATAACTCTTTCATCTTTTTGTCATAGTATCTCTTGGTTAAGTACTTCTTTTCAAAATGTTTCTTGAATTCCTTCCATGTAACATTCTTCTCTCTAATTTGTTTCACTTACACAAGATGATCCCACCACACGGATGCCTTTCCTTTCATATGATAGACTGCGATTCTTCCTTCTGCATGAGAGGAATAATTATGCAATTGGAAATATTTCCTCATGCCAAGTAGCCATGTCTCAGTCTCTTCATATTTCTTGTGCTCTTCATCAAAAGTAGGAGGTTTGATCTTATTCATTTCACCCTTCAGTTCATCCACTTTATATCTCCTATGATTTATGGTAGGTGATGGAATTGAACTATTGTTTGGCCTCCTTTTGGAATGCCTTTGGGAGTGTGGGTGACGTCTGTTACCACTTCTTTCTCTCCTTTCCACATTAGGAAACCTGTGTCTCTCTGATTTGTTGGATCCACTTTCCTTATCCAACTTATTTTAAATTATCTCCATGATCTGCATTAACTTCATATTGCATTTTTCCTATTGCTCCTTTGCTCTCTTAATCCTTTCGTTATCTACATGGTGAATTTGGACATCTTTTTGCAAATTTTTAATGATTTTCATCATGCTCACGTCTTTATCTATTTCTTCTCCATGCCCATTGGAGTTTGTTCCTTCCACTCCCAAATGGACATCCATTCCTCTAACTTCATCCTTCAAACTGTAAGCGTCCTATGCCTCCTCCATTTCTCTACACTATGTAGCAATTCAGTCTAGTTCTGACAATTACTACCTCTGCAAAATGTGCAATTAACCGAATTTTGTTAGGCTATTAGAATTAATAATTTTCTAGAATAAATTAAATAATTTGAATCAACAAAAGAATATCAAAATCCATTTTCTGTAGGTCTTTGGTCGATCAAGAATCCCCACGGATCTATCTCCAAGCCATGCTCTGTTCTACAATTCACTTTCGGGCGCTAGCCCCTTTTCCTTCAGTCCTTAATTCACATATGACCACGGCTGTGACCAAGTGCTAATAGTTGGGCGGTTATCCAGAGCCTTGAAACTTCGAGGCTCCAGAGCTTCAGAGGTTTCCATTTTCTCACATCACAAACATCATAGAACATTGAACTGGCAAACTCGTGAAGGATGGTGGATCTACGATCCACATTCCCTATTTAGGCCTACGGTGGATAGGAGCTCTGGGATTTTGGGGCTCGACGGTTTCCAAATAAAATCACAACAAATCTCTCAGAGTGCCACATTGGTGAAATCGTGAAGTGGGGTGGATCAATGATCCTTGGCTTCCCAACATCCAATGGCTGATATTTACTATGGAACTTCGAGCTTCGGGAGTTCCAGACTGTCCAAACTCTCAATCCTCCCAGAGTGCCAAGTCTCCAGACTGTTGCAATTGTTGCCAAGTAAAAATTCATATGACACCTGGCATTCTTAGGGTAGATCCATGTCACCCAGGAAACATCATCATTCCACGTCACATCCACTGTTTCGAGACTTCAGAGCTTCAGGGTTCTGGGACTTCGGAGGATTTCTTCCTCCCAGTCAATCATGAACCATTTCTTCCAGAGTGTCAAGTCTCCGGACCTTGGGATCTGATGCCACACATCTCCTGTGACCAACAGTTGAGATTAAATCTGGCCTTCGGGCCTTTGAGAGTTCTTTAGTCAATGCTAACTGCAACACCTTTCCTTCAGAGTACCAAGTCTCAAGACTTCACGATCTGGCGCCACGCATCTATTGGGGTCAAGTTATCTTGGGCCCAGTCTAGTTAAATTATTCGCCAAGGTTTTAACTACTTTATGTATTCATCAGGGGCCCCACTACCCATGCTCGAGAGGAGTGCCACATGGTGAAATAATAGAAACGAACATGTGGCCCTATATGATGGGTGACACATGTCACATTCTAACTGGAATTTCTATCTTCCAAAGGTTCTTAACTCACTGACACATGGCACACATCCCATGTTTCCACGTCATCCCTGGTGACGTCAGTAGGCCATGTCACTTTGGGACTTCGGAATTCAGAAGATTTTACACTCACACACTCCAATTCTCCCAAATGTCGAACACTCGAACAAGCTGATCTTCTGACACACGTCTCCTTTTATGAACGGTCTGAATGAACTACAGACTTCAGAACTTTAGGAGTTTTCACTCTATCACACCTTGTTTCTTCCAAATTTTGAATTCCCAAACAAGCCAATCTGCCGACACGTGTTTCTTTTGACGAACGGTCCAGATTAACTCCATACTTTTGGACTTCAGGAGTTTTCTCCTTAACACACTTTGTTTTTCCCAAATGTTGAATTCCCGAACAAGCCAATATACTGACACATGTTCCTTTTGATGAACGATCTGGATTAACTCCAGATTTCGGGACTTCAAGAGTTTTCACTCTATCCCACCTTATTACTCCTGAATGTTGAATTTCCACATTGTTGTGAGTTTTACGACTCACAATCATTCGCGCATAGACTTGTCGACTAAGATATGTTTTTTCACCACTGCGCCTTACCTTGGGCTCTTGTCTTGATCTAATGGTTTTGATCTGTCTTTGGCCAAAACCAACGGTCAATCACTCTCCCTGGATCTACGGTGTATATCCACTCTGGGACTTCGAAACTTCGGGCTTCGACCCCTTTTTTATAACACACAGACTTCATCGAAGTCACGAAATCCGAAGGACTTGGAGGTTAAATATCATGCACCTTTTTCCATATCTGATGGTTGGAAAAAGTTGGACTTTCCCCTACACAGATCTTACGCCCTAAATTCAAACCTTGTTGCCCAACACAATGGTTGTTGTGGCTTCTTTCTCTATTTTTATTCCATAAACCGTTATACCTCCTAAGCTTCATAACATGACCAAGGTATTCTCTTGGCACCCAGGGACACTCTTAACTCATATTTTTTTCGTTTCGACAACAATTTCTTTCTGAAAAATTTCCTTCAAATTCCACTAACATGGCCCATCCAGGCTCAGTGTTGAAACCATGGCTCTGATACCAATTTGTAACGTCCCCAGCCACCAACAGGCCAGTAAACATCTTTTTTCTTTGATACCATTTTGTAACATCCCCGACCACCCAGGTCGGGCCATGCTACTCCAAATAATGCTCTGATAACATCTTGTAACATCCTCGGCCACCAACAGGATGAAAAGATGCTACCTTAGACACACACGGTCTCAAGATCTGTTATAGATAGTTAAAAATTTTCCATGCCCAGACATAGACCTGCTGGGAAATGGCAGACAGAGCTCTTTGCGAATAAATCACATATAAACTTAACAACAATAAATAGAGATAACATGAAAACATACATGCAACAAAACGCATGATATTGTTACAAGAATCACAGATATGCACTAAAATACATCATTTAACCATTAAGCACATAAATGATACTTATCTCTTAATTGGAGTACACAAACTACGTGCAGACCTTCCATGAACCTCCTAGTCGTAGACCATATTGCTCCTCACTCTAAGCAGGGCCACCCTCGAGTTGGGACTAAACTCCACCAGGCGAGGGATTCCTAGGCTAGGCAGGGACAAAAAGAAGTTGCACAGTACAAAAAGAAGGATTTCCTCCAAGGAGCCACTTATGCCCACAACTCACAGAATCTCATTCTCCACATGCCCATCCCACCCTAGGAGTGTACACCTTCACTGTCACACATTCCATCGGCTTCTGCACCTCCCTTTTCGGGGCTTCAGCAACAGGACAAATCAAGAATTCTCAGAGCTTTGTAGCTGCTACTGAACTCCCTCCAAGAGAAATCACTTCCTCAACACGCTCTCTCACCTAGAGAGAGTTTCTCACAAGCTTGACAACCTGCTTCTTCTATCCACAGGCCATAAAACCCGCTTCTTCACTCTCGCTCCTCAACACATGGGCATGGTGATGGAAAAAACAAAAACTGGGAGTGGGGAATGGTACTGATAGGACAATACGTAGGAAACCCCCAGGGTACAAGTGCAATGAGGGTATCAATTCAGCTTGTTGCAGAGGTTCAGGGTGTTTTAGGAATTCCACAATGGCGATCCAGAGTTATTGTGTTCTTGCTAGGTGCATTGGTCAATCGGGGTAACAAATGGCCAGCATGGTCATACTGGTAAAAAAAATGGTGAGAATCGTCAGAATGGTGAGAATGGTGAGAATGGTGAGAACTCCCCCCCATAAATCTGCATGCATTTTGGATGACACTTGGCTCTCTAGGAGCACGTTCCCCCCACTTGGAACTCATTCCTCTCCCTAAAGGAACTTAGGATACATTAATATCCTCTTTAAATGTTTTAGAATAATAATATATTATTCTATTAGGCTCTTAAGCTTATCCCTTTTTCCTCAATCTCTTAGCCTCCTCCCTTTCCCAACCTAGTGGATTTTAGTCCCCCATACTCTTTCTTCGTGGTCGGTCTACACAAAGCAATGTTGTTATGTTAATAATATGAATATTTACATGTACAAAACAACCTCTTGGCCGTTAACATCTAGGCTCTCGGCCTAATCAACACATAAGCCTACCAACTTATAAATACTTGGATCACCAACCTACAAAACATGTTACATTCATAATTACAACCAAGGCTCGTCCTTGGGGTATTACACCATCCATGTTGGATGGGGAAGAGGAAGAGTAGGTTCTTCCTACAATGGAATATTTTGCATCAAATGCACTTGAAGAACTAAAAGACACTATTTTGTAGAAGAAGGTCTAAGTGACTTGAAAAGAATAACAAAAAAATTGTCAAGTTGGCATTGAAGGACAAAGATCGATGAAAGTTATGAGAGAAAACAGATCATGAACACATTCCCTCGTCTTTACTTAGAATCTTTTGGGGTCCAAAAGTCTCCAATTATATCCGATAAGATTTGAAATGGCTAAGTGTGTAATTCTTTGATTATCTTTGTGCTTAATAACCCTTTTTATTTTCCATGATTAAGCTTGATTTTCATGTGTTAACAAATTTTTACCTATTATAAAATGACCAAATGTATGCAAAGGTGCGAGCAAGTCAAAGTGGAATCCTTAACTCTACATGTCGCATGCCACATACAAAGTAATGCACATGTGGAGCCATGGTCATGTAGAAGAAAGAACAAGAGTCAAAGTGATCCAGATGGATCTCAGTGGCCATCCATCTCTTCCACTGAATCATTATTTTGAGCCTGTAGTTTTGATAAACCATTATATTCACCCTTTTGATGGGGAATGGAATGTAATGTCATCTTCATTTGTTAATTATATACATCATTTAATGATTCCCTAGTGTTCTTATGTACATGCCTACAACATAGCGTTAATGCATCAGATCCCATTAGAACTTCGTAGTTAAGCGCGCTCAGGCTAGAGTAGTACTAGGATGGGTGACCGTCCGGTAAGTCTTAGTGTTTACATGCTTATGGAATTTTATAAACTTACTCCAATTTATCCCACATACATCATGGGTATTGTTCTCCTCTCAATCTCTCATATATAATTGAGGTGAAGGAGGCCCTTTAAGCATGCAATGGAGTGTGATGTAAAACTTGTTGTCAATGAAGCGTAGCCAACATCTCTTTATTTTCAGAGATAAGCTACCCCATTCTGCTAGTTTGTGTTCTAGAGTTTTTTTCTCTCTTATAGAAGTTGGGTTTCACTATATTTTTGTTTTTCTTGCAATATCTCTGTGTATTTCCTTTTTGTATCTCTGTTATATTTCTTTCTTCATGTCATTCTCAAAATAATCTGGATTAGTGGTATCATAACAATCTGCTCCTTGTCATTTTTCAGAGTGGGTCGCTGACGAGGTCAGGGTATAGAGATTTGGGTCTCGAGCTAGTTTCGCTTGAGGAAAACCACTCTCGCTAGCCCAAGAGACCTCCCATGGTAGAAGAAAAGAGAGATGACAGAGAAAGAGATCCTTTCAATACATTTCTCGAGGAAGCCCTCGTGCGACAAAGGAACGAGATGATGGAAAAATTCGTTCAGATCCTTCGAAGACTATCGATGGTGGAAATCGAGTCATCTTCAACAAGCAACCATTTTTCAAGTGCGACACCCTTCAAGGTACAAGTCAATTTTGATATCCACTTATTTGAAGGACAGATAGATGCAAATTCTCTAGAAAAATGGTCGAATCTACTAGATGGTTATTACTCTATCCAAAAAAAAATTGACAGTGAAATGATCACCTTCGGACTCCTTAAAGCCCTTCCCCATGTCATATCTTGGTGGGAAGTTTACTGGGAGAGATACATCGTGGATGAATCTACACTATTTGGGAGAGAACCCACTTGGACGTCCTTTGTAGATTCCCTAAAGGAGTTGTTCTACCCTGTCAAAAACTATGATGACCAATACATGAGATGGACAACTCTACGTCAGAAAAGAGACCAGACGGTGTCGAAGTGCAACATATTTCATACCTTGCACTTAAATCTGGGTATCAAAGACTCCGAGAAACACCTGGTTTTGAAGTACCATAATGGTATACACAGGTACATCTAAACAAATATGGATTTCTTAGACATCTCCTCACTGGGAGTTGCTTATTGATATGCAATCAAAATTGAGCAGAAATTCAAGCAACAGAGTAAGTGGGAGAAGAATGGACAAAGCAAGGAAGGCCAACCTCAAGAGAGACAGTCCCATATGCAGGAAAATAAGGGTAACAAGAAGTCTAAGAAAGACACTAGAAAGTGGTGTGAGTTCCACAGCATCCCTTGGCACAACAATGATGAATGTCGCTCAATACAATCATTGGTGTTCGAGCTCAAAGACAAAGAGTCTAACCCCGACTTGGACCCTGATTCCAAAAATAATAAAAGGAGACAAATCATTGATGCATAACCCATTGCTACTGTTGCAAATGCAACAATCCAACCAAAAGAGGATCCTAAGGAGGGGGAGCAACTCTTCCATTCACGGATGTGTGTGAAGGGGACCCCACTGCATTTTATTCTTGATAGTGGAAGCCAAAATAACATCATCTCAGCAGAGGTTGTCAAGCAGTTGGATTTTCCAACAACACCACACCCACAACCATACAACATCGGGTGGCTTCGCCAGGGTTAAGATCTTCGTGTCAGCTAGAAGTGTCGCCTATCCTACGACATCAAGCCCTTCAAGGATGATATATTGTGTGATGTTGCCCCACTAGAAGTCTGTGATGTTCTATTAGGCCAACCATATATGTGGAGGCATCATGTTGTTTATGAATCTTGACCCCATAACGTCATTGTTACTCTAGGGGGTCAGTTATACTAGATACCATAAGTAGTTCTGACTACTGTCCCACCAAAACAATGACAAAAAGTAATATTTCATACTGCAAATTTTATCCTCTTCACAATTCGATCAGAAGGTGAACAAAAGGACACTGCATCCACTACAACCTCAGCCTGAGACCTTTCTATCCAGTAGAAGCAGATCGACAAGATTGTAGACGAGTACCAAGATGTTCTTGTTGCACCTATGGGGGTGCCTCGACACTTCCTAGTCAAGCAAGGTTATAACAGAACCCTTCATACTCTTCATGATGCATCTTCACCGACAGAGTCCTCCCACACTCAGGTAGATCATGCAACTAGATTGGTTGAACGGATCCAACCCCTCCAACAACAGGTTCATGACATCCTTCAACAAGCTAAGCAAGACAACTTCTTCAGTAACGAAAGAAACACAACATGCTTCAGATTTAACAGAAGTCTCCTCGTCTCCCAAGGGAACTTGATGCAATGGGGACCATTTCTTTCTAAGGGGGGAGGAATGATCCAAATGGATCTCAGTGGCCATCCACCTCTTCCATTGAATCACTATTTTGAGCATGTGGTTTTGATAAACCATGATATTCACCTTTTTTATGGGGAATGGAATGTAATGTCATCTTCATTTGTTAATTATAGACATCATTTAATGATTTCCTAGTGGTCTTATGTACATGCCTACAACATAGCATTAATGCATCAGATCCCATTAGAACTCTACAATTAAGCGCGCTTAGGCTAGAGTAGTACTGGGATGGGTGACCGCCTAGGAAGTCCTAGTGTTTTACATGCCTATGGCATTTTATAAACTTAGTCCAATTTATCCCACATGCATCATGGGTATTGTTCTCCTCTCACTCTCTCATATATAATTGAGGTGAAGGAGACCCTTTAAGCATCCAATGGAGTGTGATGTAAAGCTTGTTGCCATTCTTCCATACTTGAGGTGAAGGAGGCCCTTTAAGTATGCAATGGAGTGTGATGTAAAGCTTGTTGCGAATGAAGCGTAGCCAACATCTCTTTTTCCATAGATCTACCCCATTATGCTAGATTGTGTTCTACATTGTTCTTCTCTCTTATAAAAGTTGGGTTTCACTATATTTATGTGTTTCTTGCAATATCTCTGTGTATTTCCTTTTTGTATCTCTGTTATATTTATKTCTTCATGTCGTTCTCAAAATAATCCGGATCACAAAGGGGGTCACACTACACACTACACATAGACCTTAAATAAATGGAGTATAAGTCATGCAAAACATTGCAATGCAGGCCAATGCTAAGGGCATGTAAGGGTTTGGCATGCAGAGTATTAGAGGAGTTGGAGGGAATTCTACCTCTCTAACAAGATAAGAAAACAAGGAAAAGTCATAAGAAATTAGACAACCCTAATACATAGACCTGGTTGGTAGGTGACATGGCCTTGTTGGATGTCATCACGTGCACATGCCAACTTATCAAAGGTTCCATGTAGTAGTCTTAGCAAAGTCTGCAATGCCCAAATCATGCAGGATTTGGAATGTTGTAGGAGAAGAGTGAAGAGGGCCGTATAATGGTTTCTTGAAGAAAAAATTGCTTGTTGGCCTTCTATTTACCCTTGAGCAATGTGCATAAATGTCATGGTAGTGAAGAAAGAAGGGTTTGACCATTGTGAAGACACATGTAGGTTAGGCTCGAGAATCACTTGGAGAACAACTTGGAGAACAAAGAATATAGAATACATTCCACAAAGGTTGACATTGAATCTTTGTTGTTAGCAAAGGTTGGAGAGATTGACTTAGAGGGGAGCTAATCAAATGGTCATGGAAAAGGTTTAAGAATAACTATAGCGTTTTCCACTATAAATTGTATATTTTGTGTGATTTTTAGAGAACCTTGTAATGAAGGGAAAAACAACAATAACCAAGTAAAATAGTTAGATTGAAGATAGGTTTTTTTTTTTTCTAAAATGGGTTTCTCGAACATTTTTTTATGTTATCCATTTATGTGGTTACATTATTTTAATTATGTTCATAAACTATTAAAAAAAACCAATCCATATTCAACACATGTTATTAAAACTTTGGTTTTTAAAATTACAATTTATTTTATTTTATATTGATAAATTGTATTTAATTGCAACTACAATGTAGAGAAAACATTGCCACAACAAAAATAAATAAATGTACTTCAACATCTAAAAAAACTAAACATATTAAGAGATTATACCAATAAAATTGTTATACAACTTTGAACAAAATCTAAAATATCAAAATGGATGAACACTTTTAAAAAAAAATAACATTTACGCATTTACACCTTTCGATTTTAGATTATAAAGGATAAAATAAAGTAATAATTTGTGCCAAAACAATCTTCCATCGTGGGGAATTTCTTGAAGATGCATCTAACCTTAAATATAAAAAAACATTGATATCCGCTGTTGACTTTTTTCTCTTCACAAAAAATAATTTGGGCTGTAATTTAGATTTTTCCGATGGCCGTTGAACTCGGATCTCTTCACAAAAAATAATTTGGGCTGTAATTTAGATTTTTCCGATGGCCGTTGAACTCGGATCTCTTCTTCCTTGCTTTTTTTTCTCACAACYTCAAAATAAACTTAAGAATCATCACCAACTACCAATTGTACAGTATGTTTGTACAGAGCATGTTAGATGGTAAATCTATGTATGTTTTTTTGGATATCTTTTTAATTTTGTTAGTTTTATTAATTCGATAGTGGACGTTAATTTTTATCATTATTAATATCAATTAACTATTTTTTATAATCTCAATATTAAATATTGAGATTATATAATTTTAGATATGATAAAAGCATAGTTGTACAAGAATGGCTCCAGATATTAAATTAGAATTATATTAAATTAAAATGTAAATATATTTATTTCATTATTACAAATACATAATTTCTTACAAATATTTTCATTATATTTATTCAAAATATCACTAAGACTAAACTACATGTAAATATTATTTAAAAAATTAGTTAAGTAAAATAAACTTATTAATACTCACTTTATAGTTGTGGATATGAAAAACTTTTAATACATCTATGTTTTCTACAAGGCCAAATTAAACATGAGAGTCTAATAAATCAATATCCTATTCACAACAAGCATTTGTTCCAAGTAGATATCATTGATTTTTATTGTATTTTCATATTAGAAGAGTAATACTATTTTGTTTTTTCCAATCAAAAAAGAATAATGCTTCAAATTTACAAAGTTGTTTAAAATTTATATATGCAAAGTTTCATTTTAAAAAGATGTTAAAATTATATATATGTATTTTCAATTTTGTTTCTCATTTTTTAATGGAATATTTAGGGATAAGTATTTTGTTAAATATATTCATATAATCATGAACACAAATTAAATTAGTAATTTTAATATTGTAGTTGTTGCAATAGGAGAAACATTGTCCTCTATTGACCTTCAATTTTATTGAAATAAGATTTGAAATGTATCAATATGTCTATACATTGTAATCTAAAGTATCATTGTAATTTAAAATATTTTTTATATTATTCAGGTTCCCACTTTTAGGAAACTCGTGCAACATAAGATAAAAGTTTTCCAAAACACTAAATTCATTTATACATTTAAAAATATAATTTAAATAATGAAAAATTAAAGTTTCACCAATAATTATATAGCTATATTCCAATAAAAACTACTCATATTCCAAAATGCAATTTAAATAATGAAAAATTATAGTTTGCCCAATAATTACATGACTAGATTCCAATGAAAATTACTCATAGGAAAAAAAAGAAACAGAGAAGAGTCTTTAAACTTTTACCCATATGATAAAAAAAACAGAAAAAAGTCTTTAAACTTTTCTGTAAAGAACCACTAAGCATTTTGTTTTGTCTGTTGTTAGGCATATCATTCTTAGAGTGACTTGACGCTTTAGAATTTAAATTAATATGGTATTGTCTAATTGTTCTAAGAAATGTTTTTTTTTTTCTAAAATCGTGATATAAATTTATCTGAAATCACTATTTTTTTTTTTTTAAATCCATTTCTGAATATACAAATGAATTCAACATGCTGACAAATACTGGGCATTAGGACTATACAGAAATATTCACTTAAATCTGCAGATCTACCAATTTCTGATAGGATTTCACAATCTATCATCGAATTTCTGTTAAATATCCCCAAAATATATAACAGAAAAATAATTATTTCCGCCTAATCATGAAGAAAGTAGGCTGGAAGAAATAGGATTTTCAATGAATCACAGATTGATTGCCGAGTTAAAAAATGGTAAAAAGTAGAAGCTGCCAAACAAAAAGTTTCAACCTTGAAGGGTTATGGTTGAAACTTGAGGTTGAGAGGGAAAGTGTAATTTTGCTTCAGCTCAACCGGTCACCAAGGTCAACTTTTCTACATATATCAGAGAAGAAATTGAAACTGACTGAATCTAGTTTAAATCTGATGAAAACACATTAAATTTTTACTATTATAAGAATTGGAACACGAGCTAGATGTTGAGAAGAATGTGTTCAGCGTTGACAGTACATCATAAATCTGATAAATTGATCCAAATATATTAGTGTTGACAATGTTTCATAAGTTTGAATAATTGACCCATTTATTAACCATATATTTTTTATTTTATGAAAGATACAGAAATTTCAGATAACCAGATTGAAATATCAAACCTATTTTGCTACGAAAGATACAGAGATTTCAAATAAACACAGTTTGATAACCCGAATGAAGCATGCACAGTCAAAAATGATAAATACTCTCACAAAATTTCTGCAATATATTCACAAACATATCCTCTTTATTCACAAACATATCCGTTTTTTAACGATTTGGACAATATTCATATCATATTCCTTATTTACAGCATATATGAGAGCCAGCTATTACCTTTCTCCCTTTATATATATATATATATATATATATATATATATATATATATATATATATATTTCCATTTGTTATGCCATTTCTTCAGGAAGGCTCATATGCAGATAAATCAGGTCCGGGTCCGAGGGGTTCCATTCGGGGAACGATATAAGCGGCATATGATGAGAATTCTCCTGCAGGCAATTCGGATCTGGGGATTAGCTCTTCTGGAGTACATGGTCGTTTTCTCCACTGCGTTCTGTATCGTTTCCACTAATACTGTCAGCTGCCTGCAGGGAGGGAAATACAGTGCCAGGGGGGTCAACGACAAGCAGAGATAAAGTGCCATCTGCAACTTCTCTTTGATCTGATCTTTTCGTTATCTTGGCCTTCTGATCTTCACCTTTCTTTATAAGCGAATGGATCTTGTCCCTGCTGAATTGAATTTTTCACTTCTTAATAAGCGAATGGATCTCGTGCCCACTGAATTGAGTGTTTCGCTCACAACTGGTTAGTGATGTTAAAAATATAAGTGGAATGGTAGTTAGACTTGGCAATCAATAACCACGCCGAATTGTAATATATGTTATAATATTTCATGTTCGATTTAGTGAAAGGGGAGTTCAATCGGTTGTAATTATTTGACTAGTTGTATGTTGACAGACGTCAGATTTCAAAAAAAATTTAATCCGATGGGATGAGTATGAGGCACTTTAATCCGAATATACCGCGACAAGGCAATTCCTAGTTACAGTGAAGGTGAATTTAAGTGTGCGCACTTCTGCGGTTTTTCGTAGGGAAAACCAGTCGTGTTTTACCGCTAACTGTTTCTGCCGAAGGCATCTTTAGGTGTGCCCACTACTCTGGTTTTTCGTAGGGAAAACCGGCCGTGTTTTACCGTTTAACCGCTTTCAAAAACTCTGGTATGGAGGCAGCTTCCTTCGCCATCCACTCCCCTATTCCTAAACCCGCTTCCTAAACGTATAACTTTCTCCACCGACCTGCGGTGCAGCCACGGCCTGCTTTTGTTTTTATGTACGAAATGGTTTTTTTGTCGGAATCTGGTCATATAAATTTACACGAATCACTATTTTTTGTTGTTCAGAATTTATTTCTTAATGCAGAAATGGATTCAAATACTAAAAAACTCTCAGGACATTCGGATTTTACAAAAACAATCACTTAAATCTACGAATCCAACAATTTATCATCAGATTTCAGGTAAATATCCCCCAAAAAAATCTTCATTTAGTAGAATCTTTAGCCTACTGCATTGAGAATGAGAAGTCCTCTTGATTTTGCAACCCACAAAAGAAAATTGCTGTCGTTTGAACAACATAAACAGTCCCTCGACGGATTTTGCTCGAAATAGGGCACAAAACAATCCTATTGATGATGATAGATTTCTTCAAGCCATGGATTCTACATATCTTTTCCACAAGTCCAAGGCTCAGAATATACATTTTTTACACTAATTCAGGAGAGAAAAATGTGCAAAAACTTATAATAAAATAGTTGCAAACAAATGAAATAAACAACAAGGATTAAAATCTTTATGGAAAAAAACTCCACTCTAAATCATACTCAATGTATTATTTAACAATTAAATGGTTACAATACATAATCTTTGTGTTCTTAACAAGAGGGTTCAATAGTAATATACGGATTGTGGAGCAATTTGGATACCATAACAATAATAATAAGTAAAAACTTACATTAAGTTTTCGTCTAACCTTAGCAGTGAATAAATAGGCATAACAAAACCATAAACCATTTATGGTTTTTCAATTCTACATGTTGAAAACCATCCACAAATATTTGGCTTGTTGAATCGCATTCATCGCTTTCTTCTGCTCTGCAGTTATTCTCTGCCACTAGTCGACTTTTAATCCCCGTGCTATGCATTTATTCTCTACCATTAGTTAAATTTTATTCCATACCATTGCTCTGCATTTATTCTTTGCCACTTCTCTGCATTAGAATGCATTAAACTGTGAGCTAATTGTTAGGGGCTATAAGGCTCATAAACTCAACACCACTTGAATTTACCTGTGAGCTCATCAGTTTTGTCAATGCATCTGAAGCATTATGCAAAGTGTCAACTTTATCTAGTATCACCTTTACATCCTCTACCACATCCCTAAAATAATGGTACTGGATATCTATATACTTTGTCTTCGCATGAAAGGTTGGGTTCTTAGCGAGACAAAAGGTATTGTTGCTATCATATTGAACTATAATAACTCTTTGACTTAGCCCTACTTCTAAACACATTTTCATAAGCCAAATGACCTCCTTACATGCATGAATAGCTGCCATATATTCTGCTTCTATAGAGGACACAATGACTACAACTTGTCACTTACTCATCCAACTTAATGCTCCACCAAGCAATCGAAACATGTATCCATTCGTAGAGCTCCTTCTATCTACATCCCCTACCTAATTAGAATCCACATAACCCTGTATATCCATTGAATGTGGGTCCCTTGAAACATCACTATGATAGAAAATGGAACATTCTAAAGAACATTGCAAATACCTGAAGACCTTATTCATTGTAGTTCATTGTTTATTTTTAAGATTAGCCATGAATCGACTCAAAACTCCCACCACTTGGGAAATATCTTGATCCAGATTTAGGAGCGGAACGAACTAATTAACAAACTGAATAAAATAAACACAGAGATAAGAAGAATACCACAAATATCCAGTGAACAATATCTTCTATTAAATAATGAAATAGGTTGAAACTGTAAAACTACAGAACTGAAACTTGCTCGAATGATAGTAGTTATCTTTGAGAAGAGATGTGGTTGCTACGTGCATTCGTCTGAGTAGAATGGATTACAATAAGGCTCCAGAGTCCCTTTTCATATTACTCATGAATGCCAAAACCCTAGACATCCAAAAACCTAACCCTAGAAGGTGAAACACCAAAAGTCATGTGGGCCATGTGGGTAAGTTCGTGTAATTTGGTACCTCAACTTCCTAGGGTCATAACTTTTGCATACGACCTTTGTTTTAGGCGTGTGATAGCCTGTTGGAAAGGTCTTTTAGAGAACTACACATTCCGCTGACAGACTCTGACTCTGTCTATAGTCTAACTGTGGAGAGTAAAAAAAAACAGCGTTTAGGGGCCCAAAACAACCCTAGAAGTACAACAAGATGTGTTGACATGAAAACATACAAAATAAGCCAGTTGGATTAGGCGAGAGGCCAACCATATCCACCTGGAGAATGTGTGAAGTTTCAGACAACCCCAGAAGTGTAGAAATCACAATTATAAAGCAGTATAGAAAGACATGTTGAATAAAAAATGGACACGAGGAGCCAGTTGGAATAGGTGTGTGGCCACCAATATCCACCTGGATCAATCCTCCCCCCTTGGAAGCAATGGTACCCATTGCGTTGAGTTCCCCCATCAGGTGAGAAAACTTCTGTTGGATTTGGCTCTAAGTGAGCCACTTGCCTTGGCGTAGGAGTTGTCCTGTCTTGACAACCCGATAAAATTGGATCCACTGCTGGTGAGTTCCCTTGACTTGTATGTCCACTATCTAATCGATGGATGTTTTTTCCATGTAGTTAGGGTTGAGCTCTGTTGGTGTCAACTATTCGACGATCTCAAAGGTGTCCAATAATGGTGGAAAATATGGTCGAAGGAGGTCCACATTGAATACTGGATGCAGACCAAGGAAGGGTGGAGTGTTGAGCTCAAAAGAATTGCTACCCACAACCTTGGTGATAGTGTAAGGCCCATAATGAAGGGGGAAAGGCTTCCAATGGGGCCCGGTGAGACGCTCCTTCTGCAAATGTAACCAGACTTTCTCGCCAACCTGAAACTAGTGTGGTACCCTGTGTTGATCATGGCACTGCTTGTACTTAACATTAGATTTCTACAAAATCTCTTGGACCTCTTGGCGGATGTGTTGAATCCTCTCAATGAATCTGGTGGCTTTGTCGATCGTAGACTGATCAAGGGAAGAGTTTGTTTGTGCGGTGGCACAAGGAAGTGCAACATCAATGAGTCCTAAGGGTTGGAATCCCAGACCCACCTGAAATGGGCTATGGCCGGTGGAACTATGGAGAGCCCTATTGGAACTGTGTTGGACATATGGGAGACTCTTGCCCCATGTACGGGGATGCTTAGAATTGTACATGTGCATGATGTGCACAGTCATCCGATTGACGAACTCGGTTTGGCCATCGGTTTGGGGGTGGAAAGAATTGGATTTTGTGAGCTTGGTGTCCAACAAAGACCAAAGACTCGACCAAAAGGTGTTGAGGAACTTGTTGTCTCGGTCGGAGATGATGGTCTGTGGTATCCCAAAGTGAACCCAAACTCGTTCGAAGAAGAGTTTGGCAGTATCGTCCATTGTGAAATTCTTCTTACAGGCTGTGAGGATGGCCATCTTCGAAAACCGATCAACGACCAAAAACACGTAGTCATTTCCGTGCTTGGTGGACAAAAAACCAGACATGTAATCCATGGAGATGGATTCCCATGGCTTCTTGGGAATAGGAAGAGGGGTGTATAAGTCTTGCTTCTTGATGGCCGGCTTGGAAATGGCGCAGGAAGTGCAAGATTTCATATACTTGATGACGTCTTGTCGAAGTTTTGGCCAATACAAATGTTTTTGAAGAACGGTCACAGTTTTCTCTACACCAAAATGTCATGCCACCTGAATGTACTGGGCTTTCCAAATAAACTTTGCATGTTCGCTTGTAGGAACACAAAGATGCCCCCGGTGGCATAAGAGTCTACCTTGAATGTGAAAAATAGTGACAGTGGCACTTGTACCCAAGAGTTGATATGTGGTGGTGAAGTCTGGATCTTGCTGGTAAAGTTGGGGCCACTCTGATGTTTCATGTCCACAGGAGTGGAGCACAGTGGTAAGTGCAGCCACAGGAGGCCAACTGAGGCAGTCATTGACACGATTGGAGATACCTGTCTTATACTTGATGTTGAGATGGAACTGTTGTAGGTAGGTGGACAACTTCTGATGGCGGTCGTTCTGCAATTTCCCCTATGTCTGTATGAACTGCAGAGGCTTGTGATCAATGTGTATGATCATCTCTTTCCCCAGAATGTAATGTTTCCATTGATGACATGCTTGTATAATGGAATACATTTCTTTGTCATAGGTGGGGTATTTTCGAAAAGTATCAGAGAGTGTCTCACTATGGTATGCCACTGGATTCCCATGTTGAGTGAGAACTGCACCCACAACATAGTTAGATGCATCAGTCTCAATCTCGAATGGTTGTTGCAGATTAGGCAAGGAGAGTACTGGAGCTGAGCACAAACGATGTTTCAGATCTTCGAATGCTCGTTGTTGGTCCTTCCCCCACACGAACTTGGACCTACCACCTCCCTTAGTCACCTGGCTATTGGCCCATGCAATATGGGAGAATCCCAACACGAACCATCGGTAAAAATTGGGTAGTCCCAAGAAGCTCCGAAGCTCGGTCAATGTGGTCGGGGATGGACAGTCATGGATGACATGGATTTTACTTGGGTCAACATGTACCCCATGCTCATCAACAATGTATCCCAGGCCTTGGACCCTGTTCATGCCAAAAGAGCATTTTTCCAAGTTGGCATAAAGCTTGTGTTGCCGCAGAGTGCTCAAAACCTGTTGAATATGTCACATGTGTTCCTCCCATGTTCTGATGAAGATGAGGATGCCATCCAAATATACTACCACAAAGGAGTTGGTGAAGGGTCTCAATACATCATCCATCAACCTCATGAAATTGGTTGGTGCATTTGTGAGGCCAAAGGGAATGACTAGCCATTTGTAGAGACCTTCTTTAGACTTGAAGGTTGTATTCCAGACATCAGTTGGTTCGATGTGAACCTGGTGGTAGCCAGACTTCAGGTCAATCTTGTTGAAGAACTTTTCCCCCCTTGAGTTGGTCAAGGAGGTCATCAATCTTGGGAATGGGGTAGCGGTTTCAAACTGTGATTTTGTTTAAGGCTCTGTAATCAATGCAGAGTTGCCAAGTCTCGTCCTTCTTCTGCACTAGTACAATCAAGCTTCTGCAAGGGGAGGAGCTGGATTAGATGTGCCCCTTTTGAATAAGATCTTGGATATGATGCCTAATTTCATCATTCTCCATCAGGGAGCACCGATAGACTGGTCCATTAGGTAGAAATGTTTGACTTGGCAGTGTGTCGGTACCCTTGTAGGTGAGACAAAGTTGTCTCTGTATTCTTCCATGATCTCGTGCACTTGCTTATGCTGTAAAGAGAGGCGTTGTGTAGAGGCCACAGATGTGGTGATGACCTTCTTCTTACTGTGAGCATGGATCACAAAGAAGAAGAACTTCCCAGTCCATGAAATGACCTTACTGCATTGCTTAGCAGATATTAAAGAAATAGCAGTAGTCGGTGCCACCTATGGGATCCTGTACAATTGTCTACCCAAAGTAATAATAACACTGTGGGGTTTAGACTCATACACAACATGATGCTTCCACAAATATGGTTTTCCTAAAATAACATCACAAACTTCAAGGGGAGAAATATCACACAGTACCTCATCTTTGAAAGGCTTGATTCCATAGGACAGACGAAACTGTTGGCTGACACGTAGATCTCTTCCTTGACGAAGCCAGTCAATAGTGTAGGGTTGAAGGTGTGGTGTCGTTGGCATGTTCAACCGCTTGACGAACTCTACTGAAATCAGGTTCTTCTGACTACTACTCTTGAAAATGAAATGAATCGGAGCCCCCTTGAATGAAATCTGCGAGTGAAAGAGGCGCTCCCCTTCCTCTGGTTCTTCTGGTTCACTTGGACGAACTTTGGTGGTAGTGACCGCAACACTGGGTTCATCATCAATAATCCGCTTCCCTCCTTCAGTATTTGACTCGGAATCAGAATCATCCTCTGACTTGGAAGCCTTCAGCTCAACTATGAGGGACTTCTTGGAGTGGCATTTGTCGGTGTTGTGCCAAAGACTTTTATGATACTCACACCATTTTTCCGTGTCCTTCTTTTTCTTCTCGTTGCCTTTCTTGTATTGCGGCTTGGACGGATTTTCTTGAGGACAAACATCTTGACTTGGTCCCTTGCTATGTGGGTTGGGGCTTCCTTTGCCCTGCTTCGACTATGATGGGTTTGAATATCCAAACTCCCACCGTTTCTGCTTAAATTTCTGCTTGATCTTGACAGCGTATATATAAGTTGTGCCCAATGAGGTGATGTCCAGGAACTCCATTTTTATTTGAATGTATCTATGCAAACATCAACGGTATTTGAGCACCAGATAACGCTCAGAATCTTTGATTCCCAATTTGGTGCGTAGGGTATGGAAAATATTGGTGAAGTCTGGTACTGTCTAGTCCCTTTCTTGACGTAGGGTGGTCCATCTGGTGTACTGGTCCTTGTAGCTTCCAATAGGGTAGTATTGTTATGTAATGACGTCCTGGAAAGAATCCCATGTAGGGGGCACCACAAAAATTGCAGATTCCTCCATGGCCCTTTGCTCAGAGTAAGTATCCCACCAATCTTTAACATGGGGAACGACCTTAAAGATTGCAAAAGTGATCTTTTCCCTATCAGAAAAATTGTGGACCGAAAAAGATCCTTCGAGAAGATTCAACCATTTATCTACAACATTGGCATATATCAGTTCTTCAAATAATGGAATATCAAAATTTACCCGTACCTTGAAGGGGGTTGCATGGACGCCTGATGAAGATGCTTCTTCCATGGGCAACCATCGAAGGATATGCGTGAAGTTGTCCATCATTTCGTTCCTTTTCCGCACAAGGTTTTCCTCTAGAAACATTTTAATAGGATCTCTTGTTCCATCATATTTATTTTTGTCTCCCATGGGTTGTTGTTGGGCTCGACGCGGCTGATATGGTAATGGCTCGATTGGTTTGAGTCCCAACTTCTTGTACCCAGACCTTTTCGGGGACATTCACGAAGAAAAATAAATGAAGAGAAGACCTCTATGATACCACTCATCCAGATTTAGGAGTGGAACAAATTGATTAACAGACTGAATACAATAAACACAGAGATAGGAAGAATAACACAAATATCTAGTGAACAATATCTTCTATTAAATAATCAAATAGGCTGAAACTGTAAAACTGTAGAACTAAAACTTGCTTGAATGGTGGTAGCTATCTCTGAAAAGAGATGTGGCTGCTACACGCATCCGTCCGAGAAGAATGGATTACAATGAGACTTCAGAGGCCCTTTTCATATTACTCATGAATTCCAAAACCCTAGACATCCAAAAACCTAACCCTAGAAGGTGAAACACCAAAATTCATGTGGGCCCTATGGGTAAGTTGGTGAAATTTGGTACCTCAACTTCCTAGGGTCATAACTTTTGCATATGACCTCCATTTTAGGCGCTCGATAGCCCGTTGGAAAGGTATTTCAGAGAGCTAGACATTCCATGGTTAGACTCTGACTCCATATACATTATGACTATGGCAGGTAAAAAAAACAACGTTTAGGGGCCCAAAACAACCCTAGAAGTACAACAAGATGTACTGACATGAAAAAAATACAAAATAAGCCAGTTGGATTAGGTGAGAGGCCACCCATATCCACCTGGAGAATGTGTGAGGCTTCAGACAACACCATAAGTGTAGAACTTACAATTATAAAGCAGTACATAAAGACGTGCTGAATAAAAAACGGACACGAGGAGCCAGTTGGAATAGGTGGGTGGCCACCAATATCCACCTGGATCATCTTTGGTCTAGCACATAACATAACAGACATCAAACTACCAACTAGAATAAGGAACAAAAGACATATCCTCCATCTCCTTGGGTGTTGTAAAACATTGCTCAACCAAAAGCTTAGTTCTCATATAAATTAGAACATTCAATGGTGTACATTTTCCCACGTGAAAACATTGTAGCATAGAGTTTACATACTTACTCTAGCTTGACCAAAAAAAATTATTTTCTTTATCTCTTATGATCTCCATTCCTAAGATTAATTTTGCAACCCCTAAGCCCTTCATATAAAATTGTGTGGAAAGTTTAGACTTCAAATCACAAATCACATTCTTACTATTACAAAAGAATAACATATCGCTTGCATATAGAGTGATAAGAAGGAAATGACTACAATCTTGTTTGTAATACACACAGTGATCTAATTTGGATATCAAAAATCTCAATCTCAACAAAAAAAAATCGAAATTCTTGTACCACATTCTAGGAGACTGTTGTAATCAAATGGATTACACAAAGGAGTTACTAGTGAGACATATACACAACATAATATACACAAAATAGTATACAATAATATACAAGAATGCATACATAGAAGGATATAAAGGAGAAAAGTAGTAATGGAACCAAAAATATGTAATATTTTATCATATGAGATCAAACACTAGTATTCTCTCTTGTTACATCCATGATCATCAAAATTTATACATTGATTTAGTTGGTAGGTAGTTACCACTGTTGCTAACTACCATAGTCAGTTGACTCGACCTATGGTCGATTGACTCAACTTACATAGTCGACTTCCTTTCATAGTCAACCGAAAATTTACCTCGTTCAACTACTAGGCCTTATCAACTTAGTCGACTAGGCCCTCCAACATCCCCCTCACCTTCAAATCCTTCTTTGTTCTAAAGAAGAGGGAGAATGGAAATTTACAATAAAATAATGAAGTACTAAAATTTTACAAAACGGTGTGTTCATGATGGTGCTACTTAAGTGCTTGATGGTGGTGTTGGTTTGACAGAATATGATGGAACTGCTTCTGTTGGATGTGTTTTTGTGGTTGTTCCTTCTTGTTCTTACATAACCATTTCTAGTGGGGGATTTGGTTGATTGAAAGATGCTTCATCAAGACATGCTTTAGCTTCATGTTCAACTCTAATCTTTTATGACCAGTCTAGATCCTCAACTAGTGTCGATTGTGATGTCTCGTTCCCAAGAATAGGCCAGCAGGGAGTGACTTAGTAGTCTATGTGTTCACGTAGACTATAGTCAAGAACAAACAGGGAACAAAAGGAAGAAATAAAGGTGACTTGGTAGCTAAATGATGAATTAAGCCAAAAAGCATAGGAAAAGTCACGTAAGCCTAAGTCAACGAAGAATTAGAATGAAAAGGTGCTAAAGGGGGACTTGATTAATTAATTATTCGCCTTAGGAGGAAAAGCGCCTAGCTTAAGTGAGGTCAATGGTGAATTAGATCGGGAAGAGTATAAAGGGAGGAATTCGACCTGATTCCTCATTATGCATTGTTATGATTTGATGTTGAGAGTTCCCAGAGGAGGAAGAGATTCGACTTCTACTGTTTTTTGGATTTCTGGAGGAAACCACCACCATTGATAGGTTTCAGTGTTGAGAGACAGACCCTATCCCATCGGAGATACCATCCAGGTATTTCACCATGCTATTCAGGAGTATCTAGTTATCATTTTTGCGCATCTTAGCCAGTGGGGGCGCAAGTCAGATAGAGGGTTTGTGTAGTTGCATGAGATCAAAGCTCGGATTGCAGTTTCCTTTCGACCCAGTTGAGATCCAGCCAGGGCACATAGATTGAGTCACTTCCCATCATATTCAGACGGTGGAATCCTTCAAAGCGCATCATTCAGACATTTAGGGCGCAACTCTTTTGAAAGGATAGCTAGGGTTATAGACGAAGCATCAGAGCAGATCTGGGGAAACCCTTCCGACCCAGTTCCGCATTTTGCGAGGCGATCGTTTTGAGTCCTATAGAATCTGATTTCGTTGGTGGAATCATTTGGGGCGCATGCAGAGAGCCAATAGGTGCGTAGACCCCCAAGGGATAAGATCTGGAGCATCAGAGGCTGGATTTGTCATCCGACAGTCACCAGTATCATTCTAGAGGCCAAGGTGCTTCTATTGGGACAGTTTCCAGCTCACTCCGACGAGTATAACCTTCCAGATGAGTTTTCTAGTTTGTAGCGGTTATCGTGCTTCTCTGGAACCGTCGATTTTGCTGATCTATCCGTGCATGCATAAGATTTGCCTTCATCTTATGATCATGAGTATTTTATGTTATTTTCTTGTATTCCAGTGACAATCCATGAGATCTAACTAAATACTATCTTCTATATTTCCAGTATTTCATTGTATTTCCATGCTTGAATCTCATAATACATATTATTGGGCGGTTGATGTTCCTTATTTCCGGATGCATCATATATATGTTGTTTAAACCATAACATATAACATGCACATGCAAAAACCACAAAACATGTTAAGAACATAACTAAAACGCATCCAGAAACCCCCAGAGTATCAGATCTGAAGATAAAACACATTCAGAAACCCCAAGTGTATCAAATCTATGAGATAGAACACTGGATCCGTAGTAGATATCCTGATCAACATGATCATGGATATTTCAGTGGTATCAGAGCTTTAGTCCTACAACCTATGACTAAAGACGAAGTACAACAAAAGACACATATGGTCATGAGCATGTAGGTGACGAATATGTCACTTACAACAGGCGCAAGGAAAGAAGGCCTAGGCCTAACGTTCCTCCTTTCCCTCCCAGTTCAGAGGAAGAGGAAGAGGCACACAAAGAAGTAGAAATAAGGGCAGAGCATGCGGTTGAGCGAGAGGTAGAAATGATGCTAGGAGATAGATATGAGCGACTAGAGGGCAGTGGTAAGGCCCCCATGGAACTAGAGGTCGCCTTCATGTAGGTTATCAGTGATATGTTGGTTAGTCAGTGGACCATGTCTCAGTCCTTGGCTCAGGTGGTTGATAGATTGGTTATGGTGGGCATCCTAGGAACACAATCCCCACATGAAACACAGGGGAACTCAGGTGTAGGAAGTAGACCCCAATCACCCACTCGCACATACACCTCTGCAAGTAGGATTCCCTGACCTTTTTTTCCTAGTTTCCATAGGGCACCCCCAATAGTAGCACAGATGTTGATAGCACAAAGACCACCCACTCACGCAGAGGAAATTGTAGAGTATTGGAGGGAGTATGAAGCATTGGGTCATGACTTCCATCAGGATATGACCTTATTCGAGTATTGTGGACTCAGACTCCAGACTCAGGAACCTCCCCAGAGAGCCACCGAGAGGAGGGTTGCAGCAACAACAGGGGCATAACATTGACTTCATATGAAAAGTTGGTAAAATCACCATACCTTCTTTTGATGGATCGTCCAAATGCATTGCAGAGCTTGGGTACAGAAGCTAGACACCTACTACAATCTCAACCAGATGACCGAGTCAGAATCCATCAGTTTCATTACCTTACACTTGGAGGGTGAGGCACACGAGTGGTGGTATCATGGATTGGTGACATTGGGCCACAATCACATCACCTCCTATAGAGAGTTCACAAAGAGACTCATGGATAGATTTGACAGGAGGGATCCAGAGATCCATTTTAGAGATCTAGCCCAGTTGAGACAAACTGGCACAACAAAGACATTCATCTCAGAGTTTCAGAGGGTAGCAGTGGCAGTGACAAATATATTCGAGCACCGACTGATCATGTTATTCACAGAAGGGCTCACAGAACCCTTGAGAGGATGGGTGAAGGGATACCAACCTCACACCTTGCAGGATGCCATCCGACGCACTAGATATTTGGAGAACTCCGTGCCAAAAACTAAACCCTTTACCAAACCCTTTGTACCACAGAGAGACAAGGATCAGAAGAATCCTCAAATGGAATGGAAGGGTAAGCCCAAGTTGGATGATGATACGAGACGAGAGTTGATGAGTAAGAATCTTTTCTTCTCTTGCAAAGACCCTTGTGTCCTAGGGCATAGATGCATGGGAAAGGGACAACTCCACTACATTGAAGTGGAATCAGGCAGTGAGGAGGAGAATGAGGATATCAAGGCATGGGAAGATAGTGATTCAGAGGATGATACCACTCATGAGCCAGAGAAACAGTTGAAGAAACCTTAGATATTGGTAGGGGCACAGGCCAAGGAGGAGACAAAATCTCGTAGAGAGGTGAAGGGGGGAACCATAGACACCCTTTCAGGAGTGCCCAGGTACAACACTCTCAGGCTCAAGGAATTTGTACAAGGGAAACACATGACAACCTTAGTTGATGGTGGGGCCACCCACAACATCATAGATGCATCCTTAGTAGCCAGGAGGGGGTTACGCACTGAGGATTTTGAGGGATTCCATGTAGCAGTGGCAAATGGATACATGATGACATGTTTGGACATGATTCCATACCTAGAGGTGAAACTAGGAAACTACACCTTGACAAACACCTTCTATGTAGTTGACCTATCAGATATGGATTATGTGTTGGGGGTATAGTGGTTATATTCATTGGGGGAGATCGGGTTCAACTATCAAGCATTGACCATGAGCTTCAGAGATACCAGTGGATCGAGAGTTGTGATGAGAGGCATGTTTACAGGGGCACCTCGAGCCATATTGACAAAGAGGATGGAACGGATCTTTCATCACAGTGATGTGGCTTACGCAGCAGAGTGTTTGATCACCACGCGAAAGGATTCAGAGGGTAGGAAGAATTACCATCCATAGATCAGAGAGCTTATGGGTTAGTATGAACCAGTATTTGGGCCGATACCACTAGGGAGACCACCCAACAGGGGATTTGAGAACACAATTGAGTTAGAGGCAGAGGCTACACCAGTGATCACAACGCCCTATAGGCACCTTAAGAAATTCAAGGATGAGATTGAGAAAGAAATCAAAGAATTGCTTGTAATGGGGCACATCAGGCCCAACATTAGTCCTTTTGCATCTTCATTCGTTCTGGTACTGAAGAAGGATGACACGTTATGGATGTGCATCAATTACAGAGCACTCAACAAGAAAACGATCAAGAATTGATACCCCATCCCATGCATAGATGAACTGATGGACGAGTTAAATGGGACAATTTTCTTCACTAAGATTGATCTACGGTCATGATACCATTAGATCAACATCGGGGAGCAGAAAATTGAGAAGACAACATTCCGATGCCATTTCAGACACTTTGAGTTCTTGGTCATGCCGTTTGGATTGACCAATGCACCAGCCACTTTCCAGTCTTGCATGAACCATATATTTAGAGGACAGTTGAGGAAGTACATTATGGTATTCTTTGATGATATATTGATCTACAACAAGACATGGGATGATCATTTGGCACATTTGGGGGAGGTCTTGGATATTATGCAGGCACAATCATTCTATATCGAGTCCAAATGTGAATTTGGCATTAGAGAACTACTGTACTTGGGGCATATCATCAGTGAGCAGGGAGTACAGGTTCATCAGGAAAATATCAAGGCCATTTTGTATTGGCCAATGCCCAAGAACCTTATAGAGCTAAGAGGATTCTTTGGGTTATGCAGTTACTACTGACGGTTCGTCAAGGGATTTTCACAGTTGGGAGCACCACTCACAGACTTGACCAAGAAGGGTGATTTTCATTGGACAGAGGAGTCACAACAAACATTTGAAAAAATGAAGGAGGTTATGAGCACATGCCCTGTTCTAGCCCTTCCAAACTTCTCGCAGTCGTTTGTCTTAGAGTGCGACGCATCAGGGGTGGGGATTGGAGTAGTTTTTATGCAAGGGGACCACCCCATTATGTTTGAGATCAGGAAGCTCAATGAGTCAGAGAGACTCTATTCTATTTATGACAAGGAAATGCTAGCGATCATGCATGCCTTAACCAAATTCAAGTAGTATCTAGTAGGCAACAAATGTGTAGTGAAGATTGATCATAACAGTCTCAAGTATTTCCTAGATCAGAAAGACCTCAACGAGAGACATCAAAAGTGGGTCTCAAAGATCCAATACTTTGAATTTGAAATTGATTATGTCAAGGGGAAAAGGAATATCATAGAAGATGCCTTATCCAGGAGGCCAGTAGGATTTTCGATGATAGACATTTGTACAGATTGGAAAGCTCATTTGTTGGTGGAGTACTCCAAAAAACCAATTTCTCGTGAGGTGATGGATGGACAGGTGATTGATGATAGATACCACTTTCTTGATGACATCATTTTCTACAAGGATTGGATCTACTTGGTTCCAGAATCTACCTAGTTCCATAATCTACCCTGAAGGGGAAAATTCTAAAGGTCTGTCATGATTCACCTACAACATGACATCATGGGTACTTCAAAACATATAGGCAAATCAGGGAGAGATTCTCATGGAAGGGTCTCAAGGATGATGTAATGAAATACATCCGGGAGTGCATGAATTGTCAGCAAAAAAATTCCGAGCTGACACACCCCGCAGGGTTGCTACAACCTCTACCCATTCCAGAGCAAAAATGGGAGAGCATTTCTATGGATTTCATTACAGGCCTTCCTCGAGTGTAGGGAAGGGACTGTATATTTTTGGTGGTCGACAGGCTGACCAAATTTTCACATTTCTTTTCCATACCCACAGACTACAAGGCCATATAGGTAGCAAAGTTTTTTTTAGGGGGGTATTCTGGTTGCATGGTTTACCCAGGAAGATAGTCAGTGATAGAGATGGGTGCTTCATCAACGCTTTTAAGCTGGAGATTTTTAGGTTGATAGGCACAGAGCTAGCTACGAGTACTAACTACCACCCACAGACAGATGGACAGACGAAGATCGTCAACAAATGGGTGGAGGGGTATCTGAGGAACTATGTGGGGGGGAAGCAACACACATGGGTGAGATGGTTACACATGGGTGAGTATTGATACAACACAACTTACCATATGTCTATCAGGATGTCACCATTCAGGGAATTGTACGGATACAATGCACCCTCCTTTGTGGAGACTGTGTTTGGGGACAATAGGGTCCCGGGGGCCAAAGACTGGGTGGAGGAGAGTCAGAGGATTCTACAGGAAGTGAGGGAGAACTTGCAAATGGCTCAGAACCAATAGAATATCTATGCAGACCGACACAGAGTCGAGCGCAGTTTCAAGGTAGGGGATTTGGTTTTTCTGCAATTACACCCATACAGACAATCCTCCTTGAAGAGGAACAGAGCAGAGAAGCTAAAGCCAAAGTTTTATGGGCCATACAGAGTCATCAGGAGGATAGGCGAGGTGGAATACGAGCTAGAGCTAGCGAAGGGTAGCAATATTCATAACGTGTTTCATGTCTCTTGCCTTAAAAAGGTCATGGGACAACATATTAGTATTTCAGAGGAGTTGCCACCCTTGGATTAGGAGGGCCAGTTGGAGCTAGTGCCAGAGGAGGTACTAGAGCAGAGAGAGCACAGGTTGAGGAGCAGGGTTATCAGGGAGTGCTTGATTAGATGGAGGGGTCTTCCAGTGGAGGATGCCACATGGGAGGGAGAGCATATTTTGTATCACCCAAGATTGATTTTGCTTGAGGACAAACAATCTCGGGAAGGGAGGACTGTGATGTCCCATTCCCAAGAGTAGGCCAGCAAGGAGTGACTTAGTAGTCTATGTGTTCCTGTAGACTATAGTCAAGCACAAATAGGGAACAAAAGGGAGAAATAAGGTTGATTTGGTGGCTAAACGATGAATTAAGCCAAAAATCATAGCAAAAGTCACTTAAGCCTAAGTCAACGAAGAATTAGAATGAAAAGGTGCTAAAGGGGGACTTAATTAATTAATTATTCACCTTAGGAGGAAAAGCGCCTAGCTTAAGTGAGGTCAATGGTGAATTAGATCGAGAGGATTATAAAGGGAGGAGTTCGACCTAATTCCTCATTATGCATTGTTGTGATTTGATGTTGAGAGTTCCCAGAGGAGGAAGAGATTCAACTTCTACTGTTTTGTGGATTTCTGGAGGAAACTACCACCATTGATAGGTTTTGGTGTTGAGAGACACACCCTAGCTGTAGTGTCCCCAAGGCCGAGCCCCGATGTAAACCATGCTCTGAAAGAGATTGTAAATATGTTCTATAGGCTGGTGAGCCAAGTTTTGTATAAGCTGTAGGCTTATGAGTTTTGTTAGGCCAGGGAGCCTAAGTGTTGAAGGCCAGGAGCCTGGGATATACTTGTATGTATGCAGGTCAATTAATAAAATATAAATACCGCCAGTGCAGACCCACCACGATGAAAGAGTGATGGGGGACTGAGCGTCCACAGATTGGGCAAGGGATCAGGGGCTGAAAGGTGGGAAAGGGGCTGAGTGAGGAGCCTAGGGGCTAAGCCTAGGGGGCTTAGGCCTGGAATAATATTTTACTATTATTCATAAAAATCCATATGCACATTATTTTATCCTAAGTCCTTTTTGGAAGGACCCGTGAATTCCCAAGTGGTGGGAGGAAGGTGTACGGATGGAATGCATGCAGTTCCCAGGGTGACAAGTGTCATCCCTGGTGCATG
>ML793107.1:103505-117765 GCA_009831015.1 Picea engelmannii
TGGTGAATGCTACAGCAGATAAAAGATAAGTAATCTGAGTTATGTTTTAACACATTTGACATGACTGTGTTGTTCTGTATCATGTTTTCCGCTGTGTAAATGAATTAATGATGAATGCTATGGAACATTTAATTATAGCAGTACCCAGATATGTTTCACTCTGTAATTTAAGTGTGTTTAATTTTGTTTAAATGCATTTGCTTATAATTCCATGTAATGAATGGTAAACCGAGAGGTTTGGGTGAACCTGGGTAGTGAATTGGTATCAGAGCAATTGGTACACTACACTAGCCCATCGGAGATACCATCCATTTATTTCATCGTGCTATTCAAGAGCATCCAATTATCAGTGTTGCGCAACTCAGTCAGTGGGGGCGCAAGTTAGATAGAGGGTTTGTGTAGCTGCACGAGATCAGAGCCCAGATTACACTTTCCTTCCGAGCTAATAGAAATCCTGCCAGGGAGCATAGATTGAGCCACTTCCCATCAGATTCAGACAGTGGAATCCTTCAGAGCACATCATTTAGCCATTTAGGTCGCAACTATTTTGGAAGGACAGTTGGGGTTATACGGAGCATCAAAGTAGATTTAGGGAAACCCTTCCAAACTAGTTCCTCATTTGGCTAGGCAATCGTTTTGAGTCCTATAGCAACTGATTTCGTTGGTGGAATCATTTGGGGTGAATGCAGAGATCCAGGAGGTGCGCAGACCCCCAGGGGACGAGATTCAGAGCATCAGAGGCCAAATTTGTCATTCGGTAGTCACCGATATCATTCTAGAGGCTATGGTGCTTTTATTAGGACAATTTCTAGCTCATTCTCATGAGTATAACCTTCCGAACAAGTTTTCTAGTTTGTAGCGGCTACCATGCTTCTCCAGAACCGTCGATTTTGTCGATCTATCCATGCATGCATCAGATCTACCTTCATCTTCTGATCACGGGTATTTTATGTTATTTTCTTGTATTCCAATGACGATCCATGAGATCTAATTGAATACTATCTTCTATGTTTCCAGTATTTCATTGTATTTCCATGCTTGAATCTCATAATACATATTATTGGGTGATTGATGTTCCTTATTTCTGCATGCATAGTATATATAATGTTTAAACCATAATATATAACATGCACATGCAACAACCACAAAACATCTCAATCACATAACTAAAACGCATCCAGAAACCCCCAGAGTATCATATCTGAAGATAAAACACATTCATAAACCCCCAGTTTATCAAATTTGTGAGACAAAACACTAGATCCATAGTAGATATCTTGATCAGCGGGATCATGGATATTTCATTGATGGTTTCAGTGCTATGACACCATCAGTGGAAGGTTGTGTGACAGATGTACTTGGGTTGAAAAAATAAAATCTTTTTCGAGGTGGAGAGGTAGTAGGTATTTATTGCTTTGGCATAGGTGGGGATGTGGGCATCTTGGTGAAAATTTGATGAATGTCTGGTGCAACTCATTGTAGTTGACTTTAAAAATCTTTCCATTATTCTACTACTCGTTCTTCTTTTAAACTTAGTATTTTATTTTGCACCAAATAATCATTTTTTTTTGGAATCGAGACATTCATCTAGGATATACTTCTCCTGCATGCTTTCGACTAGTTTGAAGATTTATACAATGTGTTTCAATGCAATTTTGATGTCCATTTAAGTGTTCCTGTTGTCTTGAAAACATTGATGTTCTCGGGCTAACAATTTTGCGTCCACTTGCTTTTCATGTTGGATTTTCCTAGGTAGAGCATCACAGGCACATGGGTAAGATTTCATGTTTCTTCTATTGGTGAGATTATCAATAAGGGTTTGTAGAGATTTCAATTGACGACATGTAGTTGTTAGCCTCGTAATCCTAAAGTTCAAGAAGTCCAAGTATTTTCCTAGATTAAATGTTTTAGAAATTAAAGTATTCTAGAAACTTTGGTCAAGAGGACATGTAATATGTAAAGGAAACCTATCATACTCATGTTATTATATGATTGGTTGTTCTCCTAGGATTTATCTTAGATTTGGGATATATAAAATAACTCTTTTTTCATGTGAGGTAGTAGGCTTTTAGCCCTCACTTCTCTTTGTAACTATTTTTTCCTTATTAATAAAATTGTGTCTGAGAACACTTCTTCAACATGGTATCATCGCTATGTTGAATGTTGTTGGAAGGATTGGTGATGGATTGGGGAAAAAAGAATGTAATACACCCAACCCCCTGAACATCATTAGGAAGGTGGGATGTAAAAATTTCTCATATCTTTCCTCTAAAATCTCTTTCTCAAGGGTAACTCCAAACCCAGTTCTAAGCTCAAAAGTCAATTCTACTCTTGCACTCACTGCTATAGGGAATTCAATTATTCGCTACCATTTTTTACGTGTACCCAATGACGGGCCTCCACCTACCACCAAAACATTGGTTGCAGGATGAGTGGGTCCAACCCCCTTTTTCTCTTCACCTTTCGGGGTACAACCTCCACGTCCACTAGATTGGATGACTACGAATACCACCTATCAACAATCTAGATTTCCCAATTGGATCCCATGTTACATCATAAGGCTTTAGGATGGTAGGTTTTGGGTCAACATGTTTACTAATTCTTCTTCTTAGGTTTTGGAAGTAGAAATCTGGAACATAGCATAATAATACATATTTTTTAAACAAGGTTGAAAAATCACTTACTACCGCACACAATTTTGAAAGTGTATCATTCGTCCAAGTTGCATTTCCATCAGTTGGATCCACCATCTATAGAGACAAAAGAATGAGTATAAAATCTATGGAATAAGGCCATTGATGATCCCCCTATCCATCTCCCTACCAATTTCTTAGTGCACCTCTATAAATGCCTCGTAAGTGCTTGATCTGAATTGGATCCAACAAGAACTGGCAGCTATCGGAGCATGCTCTAAGATGATTAGCAAAGGAATTGTTTAAGGCTATGGACGATGAAGGAGATCAAATTTTTGGTGTGAAGGGCCCCATGGCATCATGAATGATGTCCATTTTTGTATGTAGTATATGTAAACTCGGGAAGTATATTTTTGTACGTAAAGAAATAATGAGACTTTCATGAGACCCTTTTCATGTGGGAGAAAAGACAAACAAATAACAAAAAGAAGGAGAAATAGACTAGAGAGAATTTGAAGCGTTTTGTACGTCTAACCTTTCATCTATTCTCTTGGTCAACTCAGTCCTCTATATTATGTTTCCCCACAATGCGAAAATGGTTCTTTGGTTGCGAATGTTTAAAGAGGCTTCCCAAATGTCACCGAGGAGCATAGAGATGAACCAAAGAGCATGTAACTTGTCCATTGTTGAATAATAAAGAGCTTGGTTGAAGCCAAAAGAATGTTGGTTTTCTCGTTTGGGTTAATAGGGAAAATTATGAGTTTATGTGTGATGATTGTTTGTGGTTGTATTGTTCATGAATGGTTAATGTGTGAACTGTAACTTAATGGTTGTCTACGTATTGTTGAGTGAAGAGAAATTTGTGCCAGTTATTGTTTGAGCTTGTCTTATATTAATATGGTCCCCATGTGTCTGTAAGCTAGACCAACAACTTTTTAATCACACATGTTTTCAGTTGTCAATTTATCCCTTATTACTTTCTTTTCAGTTGTTGGTCACCAAATCTGACTTGTAAAGGGTTTCCTATCACGACTCGTTGTCGAATCTGCCTCTTATTAATTTGTTTTAATCACAGGTCGACCCATTTTGATTGGGTTTTGCCTTTGGTCGATTCTCTTTTCTCGTTCGACCGACAATCACTTCTAGTTGACCAAAATCCTCCCATATTTTGACTGGGTTTTGTTTTGGTTGGTTTGGCTCCCTTGGTCAACCTGAATTTGGTCGACTTGCCTTGCATTCGACTCAACTTTCCTTCCAACTTGAATTTTGGGTAGTCAACTTCATTTTTATTTGGGTTGACTTGACTTGTGGATTGGTTGGTCAAGTCTTTTTCCATCATCTAAAGAGATAAGGTTATAATTTTTTGCACAAATATTTTTGTGTTGGAAAAATGGTGACACTATAAGTCTCCTATTTACATATCAGATGGTATCAGAGAAGAAGTTTGAATGCATTCAATGATACTTGTATGGTAAGTACACATAGTTATTAGAAAAGAAGTGGACAAGAATTGTTACCAAGGATAGAATGAAGTAGAGCATCAATAATTTTAGGGAAACATTATGAAGGAGATGAGGAAAAAGATCCTAGGGCTTGTTTGGATCTATTTGAGAATAGTTTGGCCACATTGACATCCACGGTGTCAGAGATATTGGTAGTGAAGAGAAAGGAAAGACCATCAACAAAGGCTTTTCATGAAGGCCATAAGAAGGAAGACAATAAGTCAGAGACACAGCATAAGATTGAGCCAGAGATGGGAGAGTGCATCTACAAAAATACATAAGTACATTTTCGTGTGGAGGCCAAGGTGGACATCAAGTCATATACCATGGAAGTGGATGTTATTAGGTTGAACCAATGGCTATAGCATATGGAAGTATACTTCAACGTGCATGAAGTAACTATAATTTTTTTTTATTGTTTTTTCTTAGTTGAAGCTTGAAGGACATGCTTTGACATGGTGAGAGAGTGATGTAGTAAGAAGAACACTAGGAAATGAGCCATTAGTGATTGATTGGGACATGCTCAAGGAAATGATCAAATCTCAATTTCATCCAATAGGATATGAGGAACACCAACAAATAGTATGGTGTTACATTAGGCAGAGACAAGGACAATCAGTGCAAGAGTTCACAACATAGTTCAAGAAGAGAGTAATTCAAATGGGAGTCTCTTTCAAAAGTCTAGACATGTTAGTCAAGTATTTGGGGGAATTTTTACCTCGTATTTGTAGACAATTGATGTTGTTTAGACCAAATACAATTGATGAGGCCAATATTCAAGCATGGTACCTTGAGGGAGACAATCAAAAGCAACAAACAAGTCCTCACAAGAAAGTAGAACCACAAGAGCAGTAGACAAATAAGAAAAACAAGAATAAGTGGAATGATAAGAAGACTGTGGAAACAACAGAATAAGAAGCACCTACCATCAAACAATGTAAAGGATGTGATAGAAAGAGATACACTGAGGAGAACCATTGGAAACTACACCCCAACACTTTTTCAGAAAATGAAGAAGAAAGAATTGATACCAGTGGATGTTGAGGAACAGGTGGATAACACATCAGACATAGAAGGGAATATTAACTGCACTAATCTTCAGAAAGAAGTGGCATTTGATGGTTGCAATCACAAGGAGGAGAAGGCAATGAATGGACTTTTTTGTATTAAAATTCACATGAAGCAGAACAAGGTGGATTATTTGTTTGATCCTGGTTCAAAATCCAACTTGATATCTGAACGACTGGTTGAGAAGCTTGGGATAGATATGATATCATCTACATCCATACCCCCTAGGCTGGGTAAGTAAATATGTGGAATTGAAAGTGAGAAAGAAATGCAAATTTAAATTTGTCATCATTCAAAACTATGTTGATGAAGTAGTTGCAGATGTGGTTCCTCTGGATATATGTGGAGTCATCTTAGGAAGTCGATATTTGTATGTGAGGGATGTCATTTTTAGAAGGAGAGAGAACTAGTATATGCTAGTCTAGGATGGAAAATATTATGCCATAAATTCACACAAGGACAAAGCTAAACTTTCTCTAATTAGTGCTTATCAAGGAAGAAGAATCATGGGTAGTACAAAGAAGCTTGTCTTGTTATTCCTGAGAGAAGGAAAGAAGAAAGGAGAAGGCATAAAATTGGAGATAAAGACATCCTCGAAAGGATGTAGTGGTGAGAAACATTAAAAACTACAACAACTGATTGAATCCTGGAAGGAAGTGTTTCAAGATCCTTAGGTACTGCCACCCAAGAGAGAGGTTGAACACGATATTCAGTTTTTGGTGGAGTCGCAACTTCCAAACATTGGGATGCATAAGCAATCCTTCATCGAAGTAGATGAAGCAAAGAAGAAATTGATACAGTTGTTGGAGGAGGGAGTCATCGAACCTAGTACATCACCATGTGGTTCACCCATCATCATGGTGCCAAAGAAAGATGGAAGTTGGAGAATGTGCATTGAATATTGTGCCATGAATAAGATCACCATCAAGAATAGATATCCTTTTCCAAGGATTGATGACTTATTGGATTCACTGCAATAAGACAAATTATTCACTACACTAGACCTGGAATCGGGCTACCACCAAGTGAGGATCAAGGCAGAAGACATCGTTCAAAACAATACACAATTTGTACAGGTGGTTAGTAACGCCTTTTGGATTATGCAATGCACCTGCAAAATTTATGAGACTAATGAATCTTGTGCTACACCCCTTCATTGACTCCTTTGTAATAATATATTTGGATGAAATACTAATATTTAGAAATACTTGGCAAGAGCACCTCTCACATGTGACACAGGTACTAGAGACCTTGAGGAAGACTCCGTTGATTTCAAACTTGCAAAAATGTGAGTTTGGAAATACCTACTTGATACATCTTGGACACATGATTGGAGGAGAATTGAGGGTAGATATAGAGAAGATTGCAACCATCACCCAATGGCCTATTCCCACCAATGTGACAGAGGTCAATATTTTCATGGGAGCAAATCAATATTTGAGAAAATTCATCGTAAACTTCTTTATAGTATCAATTCCATTGAATTTTGTAACCTCCAAAGGAAAGATCTGTCATTGGGGTAAGACACAAAAAATAACATTTGAATAATTGAAGAATAAAAGAAGTAATGCTCTAGTCTTAGTCATGCCAAATTTGTAGAAACATTTTGAGCTAGAGACTGATGCTAGTGGATATGCATTAGGAGTAGTACTCATGCAAGGAGGAAGTCCTGTGTGCTACCATTCAGATTTGTTTCATGGAGCGATGCTTGAATATCCAACGAATGATAAGGAGCTCTTTGTGATTGTACAATTAGTGCAGAGGTGAAAGCATTACCTATTGGGAAAAGAGACTATCATACAAACGGATCATCATCCCCTTTAGTATCTACAAAGTTAGAGCAAGATGCAGTAGGTGAGGCATTGCAAGTGGTTAGGTTTCTTGGAGAAATTTCATTTATTGATTAAGTACAAGAAAAGAGTCATGAATAGACTAGCACACATTCTCTCTCAACCACCGATGAAGAATATTGTAGCGATTGGAATGATAATGTAGCTTGAGCCTTTCACTCATGAACTTCTGAGTGAATATTATGAGGGAGATGAGGATTTTAGAGGAGTCTACAAGGAGCTAAAGAAGAGGTTGTTCATTGCCATGGAATGAAATGAATATCACCTCCAACATGGGCTACTGTACAAACTGGAAAAACTATGCATACCTCAAGATAGAAGGGTTTAGTTTATGAGAGAAACACACACTTCTAGGGTTGTTGGACATTTTGGCATGACAAAGACAATGGAGAATTTCAAATGGTATGTGTATTGGCCAAATATGCAGGAGCAAGTGGAAATTTTTTTTACAGGTTGTGTTCTTTGCAACACTAGCAAGACAAGAAACCAAAAACTTGTCTTGTACATTCCATTGTCAATGCCAAGTAGACTTTGGGAGAGCATCTCCATGGATTTTTTTGGGGGTTTTCCTATTAATCATAGAGGACATGACTACTTGTTTGTCGTGGTAGACCACTTCATCAAAATGTGTGTGCCCATTCCCTGTAAGAAGGCAATCTCTGGACGAGATGAAAATGAACTATTCTTCAACCATGTTTCGGTACACTTTGGATTCCCAACCTCCATCATATCTGATCAGGACAATAGGTTCTTGGGAATATTTTGGACAACACTTTGGGAGAGAATGGATACCAATTTGAAGTACTCCACTTCCTTCCATCCTTAGACTGATGGACAAACCGAGGTAGTAAATAAGACGTTGGTGCAATTATTGAGAGGTTACAAAAACAGACATCCAAAGACTTGGGAAGAGAAACCAGTATACATTCAACACTCTTACAACATAGAACTTCATTATTCCACCAATAAATCTCCTTTCAAGACTTGTTTTGGTTATTTACCGCCTTCACCATTTGACATCGTTTATGGACAAGCGAAGGAAGAAGAAGGACTACAAGGAGAAGAACATAAGGCAAGCACATTCGTATAAAATATCATGCATACACATCTAAGGGTTCAAGAGCAACTCGAGAAGAGATAGCAATTTTACAAATCTAGGCATGATCAACATAGGGAGGATCATAAATTTTTTGTTGGAGAAACAAATGCAAGGATAAACAAAGAAACTCAAGCCCCTTAGATATGGTCTATTTGAGATCATTGAACAAGTGAATGAGAATGACTTCAAGATGAAACTTCCACCTTATATGCGGGTCAACTCAGTGGTGAACATGGAATATTTGAATTTGTTTGAACCATTCATTCTAGATTAGGAGGAACAACATCGGGTTCTTCCCACTGTTGAATACCTTGCACCTCATGGACTTGAGGAGTTGAAGGAATACATAGTTCTACAACACAAGGAGTGGATGACTCACAAAGGAAAACAAGAAATGTGGCAGATTGGTCTCGAAGGACAAACTACAAGGAAAGTGAAGTGGTATGAGAGGAACCAGATTACAAGCAAGTTCCCTCATCTATCCTTGGCATATTTTGGAGACCAAAATCCTCCCAATGGGGAGGTGTGATCTGAATTGGATCTGACAAGAACTAATGGCTATCAACATAGGCTCTAATATGATCAACATGGGCATTTTTTAAGGCTATGGATGATGAAGGATATCAACTTGTTGGCATGAAGGGCCCCATGCCGTCGCAATTGTTTCTCATTTTTGTATGTAGTATATGTAAAGTCAAGAAATATATTTTTGTACATAAATAAATAATGATACTTCATGATACCTTTTTCATGTGGGAGAAAAGACAAACAAATAAAGAAAAGAAGGAGAAACAAGCTGGAGAAAAGCTGAAGCATTGGGGATGCCTGACCTTCCAACTATCCTCCAGATCGACTCGGTCCTCTATATTATGTTTCCCAACAATGAGAAAATGGTCCTTTGGCTATGAATGATGTAAAGGGGATGCCCAGATGTCACCAAGGATCATAGTGATGAACCATAGAGCCTGTAACTTTCCCATTGTTGAATAATAAAGAGCTTGTCCAAATCCAAAAGAATGTTGGTTTTCCCGTTTGGGTTTCTAGGGTAAATTTTGAGTTGATGTGTGATGATTATTTGTTGTTGTATTGTTCATAAATGGTTAGTGTGTGGATTGTAACTTAATGGTTATCTACATATTGTCAAGCAAAGAGAACTTTGTGCCAATTATTTTTTGAGCTCATCTTATATTAATATGGTCTCCATGGGTCCGTAACCTAGACTAACAACTCTTTAGTCTTATCCATACATTGATCCAAAAGTTGGAAATCAATGTCCATCCCTTTGGAGCCATTACTATTTACTTGGGGATTTCTAATTTCATTTTTAGAGTCATTGGGCACATTCTCAACTTTGTTGGGCAATTTCCTTTGCCCATAAATCATAGACAACATATATATTGAAAGTTGGCATTGTTTAGGCATTCATTAGCTACCCATGAGCCACATACACATCTTTACAGTTTCACCCATTACCAATTTCTCCTGAGATGTTTTCCTCTGTCATTGAATGCCAAACTTGACTTCCAAATGTTTTTGAATCGTCATGCCTTGAAAAAATTTCCATTGGACATTTTTATTCTCTGTGGCTCACCGAAATCACTATCTAAATGTTTTTACATGCCGTTGGTTTTCAATTTCTCCCTTATTAGTTTCTTTTCAACTGTTGGTCACCAAATCTGACTTGTAATGGGTTTCCCTTCACGACTGGTTTTTCGAATCCGCCTCTTAGTCATTTTTTTAAATCACTGGTTGGCCCATTCTAAATGGTTTTTACCTTTAGTTGATTCCCTTTTCTCATTTAACCAACATTTAGTTTTGGTCGACCAAAATTCATCCACATTTCAACTAAGTTTTCTTTCGATCAGTTTGGCTCCCTTGGTCGACTCGACTTGTCTCTCTTTTGACTCATTTTTCCAACTCAACTTCTGGGTATTCCAATTCATTTTTATTTGGGATGACTTAACTTGTGGATTGGTTGTTTGATTCTTTTCCCATCATTTAAAGAGCTAAGTTTATATTTTTTTGTACATATATTTCCATGTTGGTGAAATTGTGAGACTATAAGCTTCCTGTTTATGGATGGGAGATCTGTTTATCAAAAAACTTGATCGACATGAATAAAAATAGGTATATAGCCAAAACATGGAAGAAGGCAATAAATATTATCATATATTGACAGGGAGGTTTCAAAAGGTAGGCCAAAGAATCCCTTTTTTCATCGGCCCCAGGTGCATGCATGTAGATGAGATCAAGTTTTTATTTCATTCCATTCAAGAAAAGTAGAACCTTTGATCAAAGTTCCATGAAAGACAAGAAAGACAACAACAGCCACACAAAACTACTACCAATTGCAAAACAACATTTCCTTTAGACAATCATGAAGCATGATGGTTCCCAATTAAAAGAATTCTAAGATTCATAAATGGCCTACCCCTAGTAATTTGACAAAGATAAGTTTCATGGGAGAAAATCAATATCTAAGGAAGTTCATTTCAACATTTTTAGTAGTTGTTTCACCACTACATTCCATAACAACAAAAGGGAAGAATTCCCATTGGGGAAAACAATAGAAAATGTCCTTTGAAGAATTGAAGAGAAAAATAAGTCAAGCACTAGTGTTTTCCATGCCTAATCTGCAACAACCATTTGATATTTAAATTGATGCAAGTGGGTATGCCATGTGTGAAATCCTTATGCAAGGAGGAATAGCAATTGGCTACCATTCAAAGTTGTTCCATGGGGCAGTGTTGAACTACCTAGTTATGATAAGGAACTCTTTTACCTTGTTCAGACAATCAAGAAATGGAAAAACTACCACTTAGCGAAAGAAATCATAATCCACGTTGACCTCCAACCATTATAGTATTTCAGATTCAAAGAAACAAGCAGTAGGTAAGGCATTATAAGTAGATGGATTTCTATAGAAATTCCACTTTCTTATCAAATATACGAAAGTGTGACAAACATATTAAAAGAAATGTTGTCAAGGCCACCCATGAAAATATTGTAGTCATGGGAGTGATTATGTAGCTTCAACCCTTCATGCATGAATTGTTTAGTGAAGATTACAAGGAGGATGTAATTTTGGGGATTTCTTTTAGCAACTAAAGGAGAAAATAGTTGTTGATAAAAAAAGAAATGGATATCATATTCAATATGGGAAACTCTACAAGTTTTGGAAGTTGTGTATACCATAGGGAAGGAGAATTATTAAACAAGGAAAGATCATACTTCACTTTCATCTTGGGAAGACCGTTCGAAATCTACAAAGATATTTTTACTAGCCTAAGATGGAAGATTAAGTTTTCAAGTTTATTAGAGGTTTTGTTTTATGTAACACTAGTAATACAAACAATAGGAAACTTCTCTATACATGCTATTACCAATACCAAGTAGACCTGATGAAAGTATCTCTATGGATTTTGTTGGAAGTTTTCCAATGTTTAGGAGAAGCCATGACTATTTGTTTGTAGTTGTGGAACAATTTAGCAAGATGTATGTACATATCCCTTGCCACGAGACCATTACCAACCATGAAACAAATAAACTATTCTTTGCAAATGTATAGGTACATTTTGGTTTTCCAAGTTTAGTAGTGCTTGATGGAATTTTGGATTTTTGGGAAAGTTTTGGAGAACATTATGGGATGTAATGAATACCAAATTTAAGTGCATTCTACTCCTTTTCATCCCCAAATCAATAGGTACACTAATTTTGTGAACATAACTTTGGTCCAATTGTTGAAGGATATAATAAGAATCACCCAAAGATATAGGATGAACATGTGGTTTATATTCAATACTCTCACAACAATGAAAATCATATTTCCACCTAATAAAAAAGATCTGAGACTTGTTTTGGTTACAATTTTCCATCCTCACCTTTTGATGTTGTTTCTGGACAACATAAGGAAGGAAGACATGAAATGAAGGAGGATGCAAATAAATTTAACATGCTTATAGAACATATTAGGTAGATTCATTTGAAGGTGCAAGAGTAGCTTGAGAAGAATCAACATAAATATAATCTAAGACATGATGAACATAAAACAAACCACAAATTCTATTTTGGGGATAGAGTATGGCTTTATCCCAACAAAGAACGTTTGCAAGGGGTAGCCAAGAAGTTAAATACTTAGAGATATGGACCATTTGAAATCACTTACCAATTTAATGGTAATGATTTTTAATTGAAACTAACTCCTTGTATGAGAATGTATTCAATGATAAATATGGAGAAATTGAAAATGTTTGAACCCTCATGTTGGATGGGGAAGAGGAAGAGAAGGGTTTTCCGTAGTGGAATATTTTGCATCAAATGCACTTGAATAACCGAAGGACGCCATTTTGTAGAAAAAGGTTGATCTGGATTGGATCATTATATTTTTTTTCATCTATATCGATCCTTTCATAGTGGAAACAATTGGAGGAATCAACTTGCAGGGCCATTTTAGTGGTAGGTCCCAGTTTGGAAAATTGGGGTCCAAAACCTTCTATGGACATTTTTAGGCATCAAACAACATTTTTTTGGAGTTAAAACGATCCCAGCATATTGGGACCTCGTGACACTATTATAAACATCTATACCTTTCTAACGGTGCAAAAATCACATCAATCAAAGCTTGTATGCAAAAGTTATCCCTCCTTCAAGTTGACCTATCGTGTTGACTACCATGGTACAAGAGGATTCTATGTTAGCTCCCGTTACTCATGCATATGGGGCTAGCCACACATGTAATTTCAATAATATTCTATAAGTTCTAAAACCTTATCACAATTGAGGGTTGGGGAACTAAAAAACCTACCCCTAGATGGTTATCAGGCTATGTTAAATATTGGACCACTAGGAGGAGAAGGGGTTCCATTCTATGTTATTGTATTTTGTTCCATAATAGAGAAGAACAAATAGGAGTGGAAAATTAGAGAGCATAACATAAGGGGTTAATGTTTTGTAGTATCCTAATAGGCCACAGTTCTCAAGTAACTCCATAGAGAGTGCCTTCTCTTTTGTACTTGCATTATTTCCATACCAGAGAAAAGAGAGTAGAGCAGCCTCACTGTAGTGTCCCCAAGGCCGAGCTCCGTTACAGATCATGTTATATGCAAAGAATTGTAAATATGTTCTATAGGCTGGTGAGCCAAGTTTTGTATAAGTCGTAGGCTTATGAGTTTTGTTAGGCCAGGGAGCCTAAGTGTTGAAGGCCAGGAGCCTGTGGATGTACTGTATGTATGCAGGTTAATTAATAAAATATAAATACCGCCAGTGCAGACCGACCACGATGAAAGAGTGATGGGGGACTGAGCGTCCACAGAATGGGCAAGGGATCAAGGGCTGGAAGGTGGGAAAGGGGCTGAATGAGGAGCCTAGGGGCTAATCCTAGGGGGCTTAGGCCTGGAATAATATTTTATTATTATTCCTAAAAAATCCATGTGCACATTATTTTATCCTAAGTCCTTTTGAAGGACCCGTGATTCCCCAAGTGGTGGGAGGAAGGCGTACACATGGAACGCATGCAGTTCCCAGGGTGACAAGTGTCAACCCTGGTGCATGCAAATATAAGTCTTGAACTAAACCGTGGGAGGGGACGCTCCTCCATTCTGAACCGAACCTCTGTGCTTGGAACCAGTATGACCTCTGTCGAATAATCGGGTTCATCTCTGAAACTGTTAGCTGTGTTTGCCTGAGGAGAACCGTGTAATACCTTGTCCAGAGCTATGAGTCTGTGTCTGTTCTAGGCAACCCGGAAACGCATTCCTGAACCAGAATTTCTTGTGCTGGACTCGAGTGGAAGAACCCCTGGTGGTTTGGGGAAAACTGAGCTAGCCTGTGTGTGAAGCCCGCTCCGAAAACATCACCGTGAGATCATCCTGTGATCGCCGAGCCAGTTGTTGGAAGCATTTGTCGGTGTCTCCTGTGGATTGTTGTGACCACGCAGTACTGGACTGCGTGAGGCTTGTTGGCCTGTGAGCGACTCCTCCAGGTGAGAGAGTGTGCAGAGGGAGAAGAGAACTCCTGGGAGAAATCCCTGTAGCTGCCATAGAGCCCAGAGACTTCCGGTCTGATCTATTCCTGTAACCCAAGGTAAGGGGGACTGGCAGCCGAAGGACT
>ML793107.1:125112-156287 GCA_009831015.1 Picea engelmannii
AAGGTGCACTCCCCTGGGGTGGAGCAGGCATGTGGGGAATGAGGGTCTGTGTGCAGTGAGCGTGGGAGATTCCTAGGAGAGCTTCTTCCTGGTGAATGTGAATGTGTTATCTTCCCATAACCTCAGCCTAGCCTAGGATTCTTTCCTTGGGGTGGAGCTCGGTCCCAGCTCGGGGGTGACCTACTGTTGAGCTGATGAACGGTGTGGTCTAAGGCTGGGAGGTTCGTGGAAGGCCTGCTCTTGGTTGGTGAATTCTCCAGCTGATAAAAGATAAGTATTCTGAGTTATGTTTAACACATTTGGCATGAATGTGTTGTTCATGTATCATGTTTTCCGCTGTGTAAATGAATTACTGTTGCATGCTATGGTTTGTTAATGGTAACAATAACTTATATATTTTACTCTGCGAATTAAGTGTGTTTAATTGTGTTAAATGCATTTGGTTGGTAAAACCCAGTATGAGTTCTTTAGATTCCATGTACAGAACGGTAACCGAGAGGTTTGGTAAAATCTGGGTAGTGAATGGGTACACTACACTCACCTTCTAGCTATTTTTTCTCCCGTAAAGGTTTCCTAAAGAAAATATTTGTTTTATCTTGTGGATGGTCTGTGATTGTACTTCACTATTCTATATTTTTCGCATTTCATCGATTTCATGCATAAGTAGAAAATCAATAACTAAATATTCTATAATTTAAAGGACATTAACCTTTATAATGTAGATTTCAGTTTTATTTATTAGATTTGTTGTGACGAACTGTTCCAGTGGAATATCCATAGAATTTTACATATAAAAGGTCTAGGTTACGTGAAAATAATAGAAATAAATTTTTCAAGTTGGCATTAACGGACAAAGATCGAAATCGAATCATGAACACGTTTCATCATCTTTACTTAGAAACTTTTAGGGACCAAAATCCTCCAATTGGAGAGGTGTGATGCAATTGGATCCGATAAGATTCAAAATGGATAAGTGTGTAATTCTTTGGTTAGATTTGTTCGTAATAAACCTTGTTATTTTTCATGCTTAAACCTTGCTTTTCATGTGTTAAGAAATTATTACTTGTTATAAAATGACCAAATGTGTGCAGATGTATTTGCATAAAAAGGTGTGAGCAAGTTAGAGTGGAAGCCTTAGCTCTGCATGTCTCATGAAACATACAAAGTAATGCATGTGAGTCATGGTCATGTAGAGAAAATAATAAGAGTCAAAGGGGGTACATCGTCACACTATGCACTACTCATATAACTTTAAAAAATGGAATATAATCCATGTAGAGCTTTGCAATGTGTAGAGAAAAGTACTCAAAGAGGAACTTATCTCTACACTCCAAAATAAAATACAAGAAATAAGCCAATTCTAAGGGCATGTAAATATTTGTGATGTAGAGAATTGGAGGATTTGGAGGGAAGTCTGCCTCTGTAAAAAAAAATAAGATAAAAAGGAGAAGTCATAAGAAACTAGGCCTCCCCAAGACACATACCTGGTTGGTAGGTGACATGGTCATGCAAGATGTCATCACGTGCATAGGACAACCTATGAAATTTTTCCACAGAGTAGTCAAGCAAAGCCCAAAATGACCAAATCCCAATGCCAACTTTCTGCTTGCAAATGCAACAAGGTGATCTATATCACCTTCCCTTGGTTGGGTCAATACTGCTCCTAATTCTATTGCTGATGCATCCACATGTATATGAAATTCTTTTTCCAACCTAGAAATACTAAAATCGATGCAATAACCATCTTCTCCTTCAAGATATCCAAACTTCGTTGGCATTCATCATTCCACTAGTACTTAGTGTCCTTCTTCAACAACTTATCATTGGCACAGTAATCTGTTCATATCCTCTTATGAACTTCCTATAATACCCTATATGACCAAGTGTAATCTTCAATTGGTGCACTGGTTTCAGTGGTGATAAGTTAACTATGACAACAATTTTAGTAGGATAAACCGCCAGACACTATTTACACACCACATGCCTTAACAAAATACCAAAAGGTGTGTTGAAAATGCATTTCTTAATATTCAATGGAATATGAAACTGTCTACATCTATCTGACATCAATATTAATAATTCCACATGATCCTTCAGTAAACTAAACACTGTCCAATCATCCAAGTAAACTTCCAAAAACTTATGAATAAAGTCCTTAAAAGCTGCTACTACTACTCTTGAAAAAATTGTTGGCGCATTATTCAACACAAATAGCATAATTGTATACTAAAATGATCCCCACTCTGTAGAAAATGTATTATTGTGTCTATCTTCTGGTGATATCCAGACCTGATGATATCTTGAAAACCCATCCGTAAATGAATAAGCTTCTTGACCCCCTACATTCTCAAAAACTTCATATGTAAATGGGGTAGGAAAATGATCATGTAGGAAAGCATCATTCAATTTTATCAAATATACACAAATCGTAATCCCTCCTTGCTTCTTTTCCTGCACCACCATAGGGATGATCCATTATGATTCTTCCATAGTGTTAGGTCGATAGAGAGGTAGTGGGGTGGCCTGGAGGGCCCATAGTTATAATAGTAGATGCCATTCAATGTAAAGTGGACTAGGTCCACTATATTATTAAATAAGTCCCACTATGGTAGTTAGATATAATAAATGTAGCAGAGCTTCTTAGAAGGTTCTACTTCTAGAAGATTCCTCCTCTAGAATGTTCTTAGGTGATGGTAGAACTATATAAAGGGGTTCAAGAAATGTAATGAGACATGAAGAGAATTATTGTGTTTGGAGTGATATATCAATAGGAGGATGCCCCCTCGAAGAGGCAAGTGAAAATGAGAGGATCCCTTCCATAATAGGATCCATTGTATGGTGTTGCCCTACCTCAAGGGTTTCTTATAATAAAGTGTGGTTTATTCTATCTTGTTTTGTGCATATATTGTGTATTTAGTGTTTGTGGTGATTATATTTGTAGATCTATTCAGGTTTTTAACAAGTGGTATCAAAGCACTTTCCTTGGCAGACATTGTGGGCAAATATTTTTTATTTTTGCAGATTTTTTTTTTCGGAGAAGAAAAAAGAGGGCCATGACATTCTAGAAATTTTTGGTATATTTATGTGAAAAAATTGAATAAAAATGTTGTATATCTGAATTCCTCTCATAAAAACACCCAAGTTAAAAAAACAAATTGTTTGAAATGGAGTCCGGGAAGTCAAGATATTGAAGTTTTAAAATTTGCAATTTTTTAGGGTTTTTTCCGCGGACGACGATGTGATTTTTTTTATTTCTGTAGTAGCTCGAGGCTGAACTTTCCCAAACAAATTACATATCTGGGTTCCTCTCACAATTTCACCCAATTTAAAAAAAAAAAAAAAAAAACCAGTCGAAACGGAGTCTGGGAAGTGAAGTTATGAGCATTTTAAATTCAACAGTTTTTCAGGGTTTTTCCGAAAAAAATTGTGATTTTTTGTCGTAACTTATTGTTCTATTTTTTGGATTTTTTTGTGACGGCTGCGGAACTGAAGAGCTCATAGGGTGATTAGATGAATATTTCCTCTTAAACCCTCAAAGAAATTCTACAAATTACTGAAGCATTCAAAGTCCAATTGTATGACAGATTGAATGACACATTGGATGACTTTGTAAATGGCCTCACATACAGACTCAATTATAATTTTCGTAGTATTCAAGATTAATTGGATAACATGCAGGAGAGATTTCTTATGGAAGACACCATGGATGAATATAATCAAGAAATATATGCTTGGTATGATTTTGAGGCCGATTGTGATGATTGGTATATGGATAGTTGTCATTTCTGGGATGACAACCACTTCCATATTTTATTTGGTGACTCTGCTCCACCTTCTGTAGAGAACATCAATGTCCCACATCATGAGCTAGTTATGATTACCAACATCCAACCTGCATATTCTACAATGGTATTGTTCCTTCCAGATTCAACTTTGACCATTTCCCACTATGTGGATGGATATTCTTATTTGGATCCACATGATAGGTGTCAGTATTGGGAACATCATTTTCAGTTGGTTATTGGGTGCCGATATCTTCCACGTCGAGTTCACATGAGAACTTGGACGTGGGACCCCAGTTCACTATGGAAGTTGAACTACTTCAGTATGATGGTTTTCATTTATCCATGGGACCCTGGTTCTCTAGTCTACTTCAGCACTATGGTCCACACTTATCCATGGGAACCCAGTATATGGTTGTACATCAAGCATTGAGGACAACGCTTTCATAAGGGGGATGGAATGTTAGGTAGCTAGAGAGGTAGTGGGGGGGGGTGGTGCGAAGGGACCATAGTTATAATAGTAGAGACAATTCAATGTAAAGTGGACTAGGTCCACTATATTATTAAATAAGGCCCACTATGGTAGTTAGATATAATAAATGGGTAGTTAGATATAATAAATGTAACATGGCTTCTTAGAAGATTCTACTTCTAGAAGATTCCTCCTCTAGAATGTTCTTAGGTGATGGTAGAACTATATAAAGGGGTCCAAGCAATGTAATGAGACATGAAGAGAATTATTGTATTTTGAGCGGTATCTCAATAGGAGGATGCCCCCTCGAAGAGGCAAGTGAACAAGAGAGGATCCCTTCCATAATAGGATCCATTGTATGGTGTTGCCCTACCTCAAGGGTTTCTTATAATAAAGTGTGGTTTCTTCTATCTTGTTTTGTGGATCTATTGTGTATTCAGTATTTGTGGTGATTATATTTGTATATCTATTCAGGTTCTTAACACACAGGTTCTATGACACCAACTTCCAACATCTTGTCAATTTTTGCCTTCACTTTCTCTTTGTATATTGGATTCAATCTGTAAGGTCTTTGTCTTATAGGTCTATATTTTGGATTTAAGAGGATCTTCATATCTCCTAGTTATCCTGCTAATCCCTTCATTTTTGAAAATGTTGCTGGGAATAAGTCATTGTACTAGTGCATTAATTCTGTGATTCTTTCTACTATTTGATTATCCCAATAATCGCCAATGCTTGTAATATTTGGGTTTTCTGCAGTTCCAATGTTTACCTTCTTGATCTTTAATGGCACAACATAATATTGTGAATCTAGATTTTGACCTTCTCTTTCCCTTTCTCCTTCAACTTCTAATATCTAGATATTGTTCTTCTGCGACGTGATAACAATGTAGTAATTGTTTTATTGTCTGTCTAGTCTGATTCTAATATGTTGGGATTATTTCAAATTCTAGTTCTTCAAATATTTTGTCTCTTACCACCTTCATCGTTGTATCTTCCTTTGGACTTTCATGCTCAAAGGAAAATGTAACTACAAAATTCTACTGTATCTCTTCCCATTTTGTAGTTTCTCTACGTTTTTCCTATTTTATGTACTTGTTCTTTGGAATGCCTTCTAATGTGTAAATGAAATGATGTGTCCATTCTTTTGGTGGTACTAATCTCCATTGAACCATGCACTTATCTATATGGTCTATAGGTTTTCTAAATCTCTCATATTTCTCCAATACTTTGTTCTCTTGTTCTGCATTGAATCTGATGCGCAGTAACCACTTTCACTGGAACCAGTTGTTGATATTCTCCTTGTGTGTACCCCACCAATGGGAAGGTGTAGGTTTGAAAGAAATATATAATACTGGTAATCTATGAATTTCTACTGCATCTAATTCAAACTTTATTAAAAATTCTTCTAAGTCACTCAAAACATAAGAAACAGGAGGCTCTCTTACCTCTGAACCAATCCATCTCAGTGTGCGCGTCATTCTGGCACATCATCTGGTGGATAATTCATGTATTCGCTACTGCTCGTTCTTTATTCACGTGTCAGATTATGAAGCACAAGAACTAATACTCCTCCAACTTAGCATGCTATCTGTAGTTGGGTTGATGTGATCCCTTTCACGCACGGTAGTTTTGTACAACTAATTCACATATTCTGTAAGAATATTTTATATCACAGGTTTTACATACCTTCCTCCTAAGGTATCTAATGGTGCAATAAATTTGTATTCTCCATATTCAAATACCATCTTCCTTGTCTTCAAATTGATAATATCATGGTTATCAAAGGCCTAATCTAGACCCAACAAAGCTGGATATGGTGAAGTATTATCTACTATGTCAATGAATTCAAAGTATGCCATCGTGAACACACCATCTAGATCTACTAATTTTCCTTTCAATATTCCAATTGGCACCACTCTGTGCTTATTTTCTAACTTCAACTAAGTAGTTGAACACCCCAATTGAGGTTCTCCCATACCTTCCCATGTCTTCTTTGGCTGAACATTGACTTAAGATCCTAAGTCTAGTATGATATCCCCCATATTGAAATATCCTATGTTTACATTCAACATGAATTACCTGCTTGTTATTCTCTTCTTACAGACTTAATTCACTCTTTTTACCCCTTCTTCCTCACAATTGCACTTTTATAACAAACTCTGTAGTACTTGTAATAGATTTTTATCATTCAACAATTTTACATATGACCCCAACAAGATTCTTAAGTTACTTACTTTCTCTGAAGGATGCTCTTTATTGGTCTAATCAAATAATGGAGGCATGTCATACACTGGTATCTCATATTCTGGTTTTGTCCCTGAAATAGATGCAATATTTTCTTTCAAGATCTCCTATCTAGATTATTTGAATGTCTCTTTTTCTTTGCGCACATCAAACTTATGTTCAATCATTGTATTCTTCCTGATCCATTGGTATTGATCCTGGTCCTTCTTTGTTGCATCTTCACCTATCTTGAATCCTTATCTCGTAACTATGTTTATCTTCTTACCATCCTCTTATCTTTTTTCCACAACAATCCATTGTATGTTCTGATTGTTCTAGTTCCACTTGTCCTGTATCTTCACCAAAAATGTTAGACAATATTTTGTCTCATGGTTTGTTGCACGACAATACATACATATCACATGTGGCTGTGGGCAGTCCCTTTCATAATTCCCGAGTTTCTGGAAGTTATGATAAATTACTGGTCCTCGAACACCTCCAAAGTATCTTCCTCCATGACCTCCTCCTTGGAAGCCTCCTTTGTTTCCCCTATTATCTCTGCGTGGTGTGTTATACTTAGGTCCTTGATTATACTGCGGTTGTGCATTATTGTACTATGGTGGAGTTGCACATTGTTGCGGTGGTGCTCCAAACTGTTGCACTTTGTTGTACTGTAGTTGTTCTTGAAAATGCTATGTGAGATTATACTATGGCTGTGCATTGTTATACTTCAGTTGTTGTGAAGGTTGTCCTGTTATGTGTTCATCTTTCACCCTATATGTATCTGAAATCCTCTATTTCATTATCTCCAAATTTCTGCAATCCTTGTCTTTATGTTCAACTGACTTGCAAAAATTACAAAATGTACTTTTCAGTACTTTATGATACTTCTGCATCAGGGGGAAGTGATGGGGATCATGCCCATGTGTTTTTATAATATCACACCATGGTCCTCCTGAAGATAAAGGGTTTGGCATACCCACTCCAATATACTGCACAAATAATGGACACTCATTCTTATGATGGCCTTTTGTCCTACACATTGTACACCAAACGTCTTCTCTTTTATCCTTTCCTTTATTCTGATTCAACTGGAATGTTAAGTTCTTCAAATCTTGTCTCATCTCTTCCACAACTAGATCTATATGATTGTACTGATTTTCCTCTAATTGTAAGGTTTCTTGCAGAGCCTCAACATGGCTCTGAAATTTTTGTTGTCTCAAAGAATAATTCAAGTGTGGAAATAAAGAGTTAACGAACAAATGTCTATGTTGCATATCAATAATAGGGTACTTTAACCTACCTTTTAACCTCTTGAACTTCTAGTCCACTTCCTAGACTGATTCTCCTGGTTTCTTCTTAATCTACATTATTTCATTCATGATTTGGTATTTTGAACTTGGTTTCTAAAATTCATTTATTTATTGCCTCTTTACCTCTGCTACAGTTGTAGGCGCTCCCGTTGGATTATTTGTTGTGAGACCCATGTACTAGTCCAATGTGCGATCTCAGAATGTGATTTCCAACTATAGAACCCTTGTATCTTTATGTGTAATCTTATTTTCTTCCCATATATTCTCACAGATAAACAAATGCTTTTTTGGGTCATCTGACTCGTCCCCTCGGAACTCTGGTAACCTAATAGTTGAATCTTGTCCTGCCATTGTGAATTTTTTTGTACTACCACCTTCGCGCGATGTAGATACCTGATTGCTACTTGATGAAATCACACTTCTACTTGAGTTTCCATTGGACCCACGTCCTGTAAAAATTCTTCTACCACTAATCACTTGTTGGTTAACCGATTTTTCTTCTTCATATGTCTTAGTTGCACATGGGGTTGTGGGTTCCACACTACTTTGGATCTGGAATGGAGAGTCTTCTTTTGCACTAGAACCATGACCTCTAGTTTTCCTCTCATATGCGGCATGAAAGATATCCTCAATATGCCCCATGTTGCGTATATCCTCTACCTATTCCTCATCATTGTTGAATCCCTCTCGTTTAGTAACCACCCTCTTCTTTCTATTCATCTTATACTGGTAGGGTTGTCCGCTATGCATCACACCTTCTTTCCTTATGATCTCCCTAGTATGTTCATCATCCATCATGATGAGGTCCATTGCTTCCTTATTCTGGCTACTCTCAAGAGCCTTCTCCATATCTCAGATCTTCCTTAGTGCTTCCCCAAACTCCCCCATACACATAGAGTGATCTAGTTGTTTGATTCCATGGTCATCACACCTTTATCATGTAATAATATCTTGATTGACGTGTAAAGTGACTTGATGTACCTCCCTCTTGGTCCCCTCAAGAAATCCTTATCTGCAGTAGCATATGACTTCGCTGCATCTACTGCAAATTTAGTAATAAACCTCTCAATAATACTATCTAACAAAAAGTCCACTACGCACGTGAATTTTTTATTAAACCTTTCTAATCGCACAATATTTTAGTAGTTCACTCTACTGGCCTAATCTGATTAGTCGGATAGGTATCCTTTAACCTCAATAACCACTCCTGTAATAACTTTGGAAGTAACAAAAGTATTCTTCATGCAAATCAGTAAACACATACCTCTGTAGATACTAGCGCGGTGCATACCCGGAACCCTTATTATATTTTTGTGCAAACTCTAACTGCTTTGTCTCCAACCATATTTCAATCTCTTTCTTCGTAGGATTCCATGGTCTGAACATCCATTTCTACCACTACATTTTCTTCACCAAACCCCTTCCAAGGTGTCCTTTTGAGTTCCAACTGACAATATAACCATTTGTTGGATGTATGGGCTGACCCAGGTTCTACCTTAGTTCTCCAAAAAAAAACTTTTCACCATCGAACCTTTTGGTAAACAAGAAGGCTACACCATGCACAAAGTGCACAACATAGTCTCCCCTGAGATGGCTTATGGGTGACTACAAGAAACATATTTCTGTATTCATGGAAGGGATTGGGGATGTTCCTTTTACTTCTCTCCTATTTTAACATATATTCTACAATAACATTCATCAGATCTCCTACTTTATACATTCAATGACATACATTCTGCATAATTATACTAGTGTGTTCCATAAATAAACCCATTCATTCATTTAACCATTTATTCATAATTGCATAAACAAAAAAAAAAACATTCAAACATATTGCAACACAGGATTTTACCGTGGTTCACCCCCTGGGATACGTCCACAAAGATCTTTTGATTTATTCATTCTTATTCAAAATAGTGTTGTGTGCATTACATCATAGTTTAGTATTGATGCATGAGGCTAACCAGTGTCACACCAAGCTCCAAAGCTTGTGACCTAACCCTCGATTACATCTCAACTTTGACTCCATTCGAGCTCTGTCGCTCTCAACAAAATATAGACTTCGACTCAAAACTCAAAAGGATGTTCAAAAAATAAGTTCTTCACCGTAAAAAAAGACACCTCAATCTACCTCATACATATTCTATTTATACTAAAAAATGGGTAAAATCCCTTACATTATGGCTCAAAACCCTAATTCTAACTGGACTCCACTTGCCCACTTTATAAATTCCTTCTGCATGGTTAGTCTTCATCCTTTCTTTGACTCTGTGTTGATCTTCCTTCTTTCCTGGTGCGATGCTTCCTTTGGTCCATTCATCCTTGTTTACTGCGCTTAACTTCCCAAAATTTCCTGCTCCAACAATGATGATGATTATAATGACGGTGATGATGACAATGGAAATGATGATGACGATGGCGTGCGATGATGATGACGATTATTTATGGAGATGATGATGATGATGATGATTGTTTATGGATGATATAGATTTTATGAGAATAACGAAATGAATACAAGTTATTATCAAAACATGCTTAACATAGAATAACAGATATACAATAAAACTAGTTTCTATTCAATAAGGAAATAAGCTGAAACTATAAAATGCAGCGGAAAACAAGCTTGTTAGAATGGTGGCGGCTTATCTCTGAGAAGAGATGTGATGGCTATGCTCATTCGCCAACAGATGATTACAATGAGGATATCAAGGCCTTTTTACAATAAACAGGAATGTCAAAAGGCCTTGGAAGTCAGGGACCTGAAAACTAGGAAAAAAATGTCGAACTGGAAAGATGCCAAAATGAGCCAGTTGGAATAGGTGGGAGGCCACTGAAATCCATATGGATCAATCCTCCCCCCTTAGGAAGAAATGGTCTCCATTTCATTGATTTCCCCCATTAGATGAGAAAATTTATGTTGAATTTGACCCCGGGTGAGCCACTTGCCTTGGTGTAGGAGCTTCCCTGCTTTGACAACTCGATAAAGATGGATCCTTTGTTGGAGAGTGACCTTGACCTATTTGTCCACAATATGATCATTGGATGCCTGTTGTATGTAGTCAGGTTTGAGCTCTTTTGGTGCCAGTTGTTCTACTATCTATGAGGTGTCCAGTAATGGTGGGAAATAAGTTCAAAGGAGATCCACGTTGAACACTGGGTGTAGGCCAAGGAAAGGAGGAATGTTGAGCTCAAACGAATTATCACCCACAACCTTGGTGATCATTTACGACCCATAACGGAGTGAGAGAAGCTTCAGATGGGGTCTGGTAAGCTGTTATTTCTACAAATGAAACCAAACTTTGTTTCCCACCTAAAAATTATGTGGCACCCGATATTGATCATGGCGTTGCTTGTACTTGTCATTGGACTTCTATAGGATATTCTGAACTAGTTGACAGATGTGTTAGATCCACTCAATGAACCAGATGGATTTGTCAGCTTCATTTGGAGCAGGAGATAAGTTGACCAAGGTGAACGCAAGGGGTAGTGCAACATCTATGGGACCCAATGGTTGGAATCCCAACCCCACCTGAAAGGGGATGTGGCCAATTGATCTATGCAAGGCTTGGTTGTAGCTATGATGGACATAGGGAATACTCGCATCCCATGTGTGAGGGTGCTTGGAATTATACATGCACAAGATAGGAATGATCATTTGATTTACAACCTCGGTTTGGCCATCTTTTTGGGGGTGGAAGGCCATGGATTTGTTGAGCTTGGTGTCCAGCAGTGACCAGAGGCTCAAACATAATGTGATGAGAAATTGACTGTCCTGATCTGAGACAATGGTTTGTGGGATTCCAAAATGTACCTAGACTTGTTCAAGTAAGAGCTTGGCAGTGGCCTCTTTTCTGATGCTCTTCTTGCAGGTGGCCATAATTTCCATCTTAGAAAAGCGATCAACAACCAAAAAAACACAATCATTTCCTCGCTTGGTCAATGGGAGGCCTGAAATGTAGTCCATGGAGATGGATTTCCATGGCCTGTCAGGAGTAGGCAGAGGGGTGTACAAGCCATGTTTATTAGTGTTCGATTTGGAAATAATGCAAGCAGTGTAGGGCCTAATATACTTGTTGACCTCCTGTCAAAGTTTCGACCAATAGAAATGTTTTTGCAGCATTTCCACTGTCTTTTTTATGCCGAAATGTCCTGCCAACCGACTGTAGTGGGATTCCCATATCAGCTTCACTCTCTCTCTTGATGGAACACAGATATGGCCCAGATGACACAACAACCCATCCTGAAGATGAAAACTAGTGACAACTGTGTTTGCGCCCAACATTTGGTAGGTGGTGGCGAAGTCCGGGTCTTTCTCATAGAGTTGGGGCCATCCAGAGGTCTCATGGCTGCAAGAGTCTAGCAACGTGGTGAGTGTCGAGACTGGCAGTATGTTGAGGAAATCAACGACACGGTTGGTCCTTCCTATTTTATACTTGATGTTGAGGTGGAATTTTTGCAAGTATGTGGACCACTTCTGATGGTGGTCATTTTGCAATTTTCCTTGTGTCTGCATGAACTGCAGTGGCTTACGATCAATGTGGATGATTGTCTCCTTCCCAAGAATGTAATGTCTACATTGGCGACAGACTTGGACAATGGAGTTCATTTATTTTTTGTAATTAGGGTACTTGAGGACAACATATGATAGTGTCTCACTATGATAGGCCACGGGGTGACTGTGCTGAGTGAGAACAATGCCCAAATCATAGTCTGAAGCGTCTGTCTTGATCTCAAATGGATGTTGCAGTTCTGGTAGTGAAAGTAATGGGGTTGAGCACAAGCGTTGCTTCAAATAATCAAACACTTTTTGTTGGTACTATTCCACATAAATGTTTCCTTACCACCACCCCTGGTTACTTAGCTAAGGGCCTATGTAATATGGGAGAATCCCAACACAAACCTGTGGTAAAAATTGGCAAGGCCCAAGAAGCTCTGAAGCTTAGTGAGTGTGGTTGGGGTTGGCCAGTCATAGATGACTTGGATCTTGGTTGGATCCACATGTACACGATGTTGATCAGTGATTTATACTAGGTAATGGACCATGTCCATGATGAAGGAACATTTTTTCAAGTTGGCATATAGCTTGTGTTGTCGCAGGGTGTGAAAAAACTACTGAATATGTTGCAAGTGTTCTTCCCAAGTCTTGTTGTAAATAAGAATGTCATCCAGATACACCACTACAAAAGTATTGGTGAATGGTCACAGGATATCGTCCATCATCCTCATGAAAGTGGTTGGAGCATTTGTCAAGCCAAAGGCCATGACCAACCATTCGAAAAGATCTTCCTTTGACTTGAACGCGGTCTTCCATACATCTGTTTGTTCTATCGGGACCTAGTGGTAGCTTCCAGACTTCATATCAATCTTACTGAAATATTTGGCCCTCGTGAGTTGATCAAGGAGGTCGTTGATTCAGGGAATTGGGTACCGGTTTCTGACTGTGATTTTATTCAGGGCCCGGTAATCAATGCAGAGTCACCATGTTCCATATTTATTCTATACCAACACAATTGGGCTCTTGTAAGGTGATGAGATGTGACGAATGTGCCCCTTGTTGAGAATTTCTTGGATTTGTCGCTTGATATCCTCATTCTCTAACATCGAGCGACGATAGACTAGACCGTTGGGAAGCGATGCGTTGGGGGTCAGATTGATGGGGTGCTTGACCTGACAGTGCAGAGGTACCCTGGTAGGTGAGGAGAAGATATCCGAGTATGCTTCCATGACCTTATCCACTTGCTTATGTTGTATGGAGAGGTTGACCACAGAGACTCTGGATGTGGCTGTGATCTTTCTCTTATTCTGAGAGTGAATCACGAAGAAGACAAACTTCCCCGTATGAGAGATGACCTTCCTGCATTGCTTGGAAAATATCAAGGAAATAACACTAGGTGGGACTGCCTTCGGTATCCTGTACAATTTCTTGTTCAAAGTAATAATACACTGCGAGGCCTAGACTCATATACAACATGGTGTTTCTATAAATATGGTTGTCCCAAAAGAACATTACAAAATTTGAGAGGGGAAACATCACACAATACCTCGTCTTTGAAGGGCTTGATGCAGTATGATAGGTGACATTGTTGGCTGACGTGGATGTTGCTTCCTTGGCGGAGCCATTCGATGGTGTAGGGCTACGGGTGCAGCGTTTTTGACGGGGCGAGTCGATTTCCAACCTCTGCTGAGAAAAAATCAAATATCCATACCTCCATCATTCAAGTCTTACAACCAATGAATGATGTCCCACAATATATTATTGTTGAATACACCTGCCATGCCATGTATTTCATTGCATCCTGCTACCACCACATTTATCATCGACATACATGAACAATATTTATTCAAAGAATTTACATAAATTGATATTTTTCTATTTCACCTGGCTGAAATCATTTTCATGCAAAATTTTTTGCAATTCCATAAAAAAAAGAGCATTTCCTAAATTTCAATAAAAGTATCTCCAATTTTAACTACGTGAAGAAACAAGGAGAAATCCAGTGAAATTGTTGAACCATTATCTTACATTAATGTTAATGGATTCATGCTACTTCAACAACCGAGGAATGTGAGAACCTATACTGAAATATGACTTTAACCCAGTTGTTGGCAGGCTTGAGATCCATCCATAACTTAGTTAAAACCGCAATTGAAATATTTATGCAACAGATTCTGTTAGTACTCAGTTTACAGTATTAATTTTTGGACTTTTGGTTACGACAGACACGCTACTGGAACAATGATATTCTCGCAGCGCCATCATAAAACATTATCTCACTTCTCAAAATTTCCTTAATTTCTTTGGGCCATATCTAGATGGCTTATGTTTTATTGTGGTAATGTTCGTGTTGGCATAAAAAATCAGTAACAATGGATCATTGATTGAAATGCGGTTGGTTTTATTAAGTCAATTTTGGTTTAAGGCTTCTTTTAACCAACTTTGGGTCTTTTATTTATCTCTCGGCCTTATGAAAAGTTGTTGTATTTTATCAATTTGGTTGTGCCCGAAGGACAATCTTCAGTCCTTGAAAGCCACACACCTGCATTCCTACAGTCATACATCACACAAATCAAGTTAAAAAGTTAGTGCATTAGCACTACACCAAGCCATGATAAGGAGGGTACCAAGTCCCATGCACTACAAGTCGATATATATAAACTACTAGCGTATTTAAATGCATGAGGTTGTTCTTCACCCGATACATGCAAGGCATATCCCGAAAGAAAAGTTAAAGTGCGCCACCAAGCATCATGGAGCGCCAGTAATCTCCCGTAGGGTAACATCTGTTAGTTTCAACACACAGTACATGAGTCAAGAGCCAGTGCAAAAGTTCCTAGACTAATCCATGAGGAGCGGAAAAGTGTTTTTGGGTTTGGTCATCGAGCCCTATCTCCAAGATATGACCGAGAGTCAAAGTGCCATCACCACCGATCAATCAAATTGTATTCCATTGAATTTCAAGTATTGGAGCAGCATTAATAAGCGCAATCCATTGGAGGAAGCCAACAACAATATACCCATTCGAATGTCCATCACTCATCACCAGGTGTTATATTTATGGGCGCTAAATGTCAAATCTAAATCTCATTCGAATGACAACAATTCACCTACCTCATTTTTTGTTTTTGCGATATTTGATGGACACAATGAAGCAGCAATAGCCATATATTCTAGAAATAACTTGCTCAGTCATGAAATGAATGTGATTTCGCTGTTTCTTAGCAGAGAAGAGTGGCTGCAAGCATTACCTCAGGCATTAGGAGCAGAATCTTATCCAATTGAAAAGAAACGCCAGGATAGATTCATCCATCATTTTTATTCTCTTAAACAACCAAGGCTCATGGTGGTTTCTTTGTATTTGCTAGTGTTGGAAATCATACTTGAGAAGGCAATGATTTATAAAGGGAAATGATTGAGAATGGTGTTATCAAGCTTGATCTTGTATATGGTCAAATGAATGAACCACCTGGTGCTCGTGCATGTGTTGGGCTCACAGGATTGACTGTTGTAGAGCATTTTTGAGATGCTGAAGGCCAGGAGGTGTTGCTCTTCATTGATAACATTTTTCGTTTTACACAGGCAAACTCTAAAGTGTCTGCTTTGCTGGGATGTATTTCTTCAGCTGTCGGATACCAACCAACTTTGGCTATTGATCTTGGAGGTTTGCAAGAATGTATTACAACAAAGAAGGGTTCCATTACTTCTGTGCAAGCTATATATGTGCCAGCTGATGATTTGACAGATCCAGCGCCCGCAACAACATTTGCCCATCTTGATGCCCCCACTGTGTTAACTAGGCAGATCTCATAGCTTGGTAAAACAATCAAAACCAGCTATGAGGCCTGTCTCATAAATGATGATTTATGGGATAATGAGGCACTTGGCAGACAGTTAGAAACAAATGGCAGAGTGAAAGATTCGATCCAGTTTTGAGGACAACATGAATGGAATTTGTTTTCAATTCTAACATCTATGTAATAGGTGGAAAAGTATCCAAACTTTCCAGATTTCAAGCACACAATTAGCAGGCAGTTCCAGATTTTAAGAGATAAAATCATCAGTGATTGAGTACAGTTGGCAAAACATACTATTATCAGATCCATAGCTTCAGGAAGGAATCAATCTCAGAAATGCAGGCATAATTTATGGATCTGATCCATAATTTTCAGGAAATCATATCAAAGAAAAGGATCTTAACAGAAGATCATATTTTTGGATAACCAATGAACATATGGCAGAGTGTCAATCAAAGAAGTTAAACTCCAGATTTCCATGGAAAAGAATCTTATCAATTGAGCCATCGATTAATGATTTCCAGGTAGGGTTTTAGCGTTCAGAGGCAGTCAACAAATTTCATTGACAAAGGAAATAAAGTCAGTTTTATTTCCCAAAAGTATTCAGCTGTAGATAAAAGATTCGATGGAGAAAGATGGTTGGGATCAGTTCAGCTGTCCCAAATTTTTTGCATTGTTTTCAGTTTTGTTATGATTATCTCCTAGCAGATAGGAAGAAGTTGTTTATTGTTTCTTGTTATTTAAGACAACATTTTGTAATCGCCAATGGGACCAGAGGGGGGATTTGAGAGGAAGCCTAAGAGGGTAAGGCTGATAAGATATGGATGAAATAGCATCCATCAGAGGGATGAGAAACCTGAAGGCTTTGTATTTTAAGGATCGCTTTTGACATTGGAGATATATGACATTTGTTCTTTCAGATTGTGATCTTCTTGTCTAAACACTATTTTTTCCATCTTGCTTGTTTACATTCTATCTTTCTTCTTACTTGAATGAATTTCAGACATTAAGAATCAATGGCTGCTTATGGATGATACATTCCCAAGCGGTAAAGATTTTGCTGTGACTGCCTATCATCTGTGTGTTTTGTTTCAAGTATCGTTGCATCCATTTGATAAAGAAATTCTTAGTTTGATGAGGTGTTCTACTTTTCGTTTACTCCATATTCTTCTACCCATTTACATATAAAAGTCTTATCTGATGTACAATTTGATTGCCTTCGATCAACAGGGTGTTTACTTGACTCCATGCCCAATGGTGTTTAAACTGATTTGCTTTTTCTTGTTTCTCTTATTCTTTCTCTCACCATCTACCTCATCCACCTTATTTCAAAACTCAAACACATACTTATTTATAAAATCATTGCAATAACTGAAAGGCTGCTAGGCTTGACCCTATAGCAGTCTAGGGGCAACTTCTAGTACTAACATTTTTGGCGTCGTTGTCAGAGATGAAGCAATGAATATATCTTCCCTGGGAGAACGACAACGATCAGATACACTTCTTGATGGTGAATAGGAAGAGGGTAGATACATGACTGCACATCTTTCACCATGGCAACTCCATTGTCCTGAGATTCATAGGTGACTCCATTGTTTTAAGATCCATGACAGCCATGGAAACTATTTTGGCTCGGAGGTATGCATTTTTTGATTTCACCAACATAGTTGGTTTTCCACATCCAGTACCTTCAATATCTGAATGGGATGACTATCTTCCCAGATTTAGAGGATGAAAGGATGATCATCCCGATGAGCATTTATCAAATTTTCATAAATGCATGCGTGAACATAATTTTGTTCACAAGGATGTCTTAATCAAGATATTCAGATTTTCGTTAGAAGAACATGCTCGTGAATGGTGTCAGTCCCTTCTTGCTGCTAGCATTCATTCTTTGAAGGAGTTTCACACTGTCTTTCATCATTATTACAAAAACATTTATCCAGTTGATTTTCCCTTTGATAACTGTTGTAAAGAATTAGAATTTGACATTCAACATATAGTTAGTACTTCTTTTGTTTGTAAGGATGTTGGAGATAACCATACTATAGACACATTTGTGATTTGTTCAAATGTTTATAGTAATTTTGATTATGATATAAAGGATGATTATGGTGAGGAAAGAGAAGATGTTTCATCATCTTCTGAATCTTCTTCTAAATCTGTTTAACAGCATGGGGTTGCTCGTCCTTATATGCAAGACACAAAGGCTTTGGGCTCACCTATCTATGATAACTATTATAGTTCCGAAGATGATAGTATTTTCTATGAACAACAGATCTCATTTTTTCTCTCTAAGGCCTTTGATCAACAACTATATCACAACAAAAATTCAGATTCTCTTCTTGATAGTCATGGTTCAAGTGGAGGGCAAATTTTCACGTCAAAACATAATGAAAAATTAAGCAGTAAGTCACTTTATAACATCTATACATCCGAGGTTGAGGAAGGCAACGATGGGGACCTGAAGCAGTTTTATGTACAAAAAACTAGTGAAATAAACTTGCAATCACGTTCAGATTTGCAAATAGTTGAATGTGGCAGCCATTATCAGAAAGAAGATATGCAGAGACCTTATGATCTTCAGCTGAAACAACAGAAATATGTTTTTCTTTATCTCTTGAATGATCCTCTTGCTGATTATATGGATTTTTCAAACACTTCAAATGGAAAATTACTCTTGTTCAACGAAGGTTGGCTTTGCTTCACTTTTCCTTTTCACTTTGATATGCTATGGGTCTCTTTATTTGTCAAGACCAGATCAAGAGTTTTACCAATTAACAGATTACTTGAATGGCTTCATTGGAAGCATTCTTTTACCTGATCTAAAGGAAACATTTGGTTAGAAGTAGGGTAGGCAATAAGCTCTCTTCTTGAGCATTTATTTTCGCAGTTTGCATAGTGTAATCAGTTTTGCAGTGAGTTTGTTTTCAACATTTGTTAGAGTTTGATAAGTTGCAGAAGTTTGAAGCCAGAGTTGAATGATGTTGACTGACTCCACAACCCAATGGACTAGGCACAACACAGAAGAATGTGAATGTTAGCAAAAACAAAGTTTGCAGGTTGCGTTGCATGGATGCATAATGGATAAGGAACAATGGTCTGCTTGTTCTTGATGCCTCATGGGGAGAGCATCATTCCCCAGAAGGAGCCAATGTTAGTACTTAGTTTATTGTATTAATTTTTGGACTTTTTGTTACGATAGACACGCTACTGGAACAATGATATTCTCGCAGCGCCATCATAAAACATTATCTCACTTCTCAAAATTTCCTTAATTTCTTCGGGCCATATCTAGATGGCTTATGTTTTATTGTGGCAATGTTCGTGTTGGCATAAAAAATCAGTAACAATGGATCATTGATTGAAATGTGGTTGGTTTTATTAAGTCAATTTCAGTTTAAGGCTTCTTTTAACCAACTTTGGGTCTTTTATTTAGTTCTCAGCCTTATGAAAAGTTGTTGTATTTTATCAATTTGGTTGTGCCCGAAGGACAATATTCAGTCCTTGAAAGCCGCGCACCTGCATTCATACATCACACAAATCAAGTTAAAAAGTTAGCGCATTAGCACTACACCAAGCCATGATAAGGAGGGTACTAAGTCCCATGAACTACAAGTCGATATATATAAACTACTAGCGTATTTAAATGCATGAGGTTGTTCTTCACCCGATACATGCAAGGCATATCCCGAAAGCAAAGTTAAAGTGTGCCACCAAGCATCATGGAGTGCCAATAATCTCTCGTAGGGTAACATCTGTTAGTTTCAACACATAGTACATGAGTCAAGAGCCAGTGAAAATGTGCCTAGACTAATCCATGAGGAGTGGAAAAGTTTTTTGGGGTTTGGTCATCGAGCCCTATCTCCAAGATATGACCAAGAGTCAAAGTGCCATCACCACTGATCAATCAAATTGTATTCCATCGAATTTCAAGTATTGGAGCAGCATTAATAAGCACAATCCACTGGAGGAAGCCAGCAATAATACACCCATTGGAATGTCCATCACTCATCACCAGGTGTTATATTTATGGGCGCTAAATGTCAAATCTAAATCTCATTCGAATGACAACAATTCGACTACCTCATTTTTTTTGTTTTTGCGATATTTGATGGACACAATGGAGCATCAATAGCCATATATTCTAGAGATAACTTGCTCAGTCATGAAATGAATGCGATTTCATTGTTTCTTAGCAGAGAAGAGTGGCTACAAGCATTACCTTAGGCATTAGGAGCAGAATCTTATCCAATTGAAAATAAACGCCAAGATAGATTCATCCATCATTTTTATTCTCTTAAACAACCAAGGCTCATGCTGGTTTCTCTGTATTTGTTGGTGTTGGAAAGTGTACTCGAGAAGGCAATGATTTATACAGGGAAATGATTGAGAGTGGTGTTATCAAGCTTGCTCTTGTATATGGTCAAATGAATGAACCACCTGTTGCTTGTGCACATGTTGGGCTCATAGGATTGATTGTTGCAAAGCATTTTCGAGATGCCGAAGGCTAGGAGGTGTTGCTCTTCATTGATAACATTTTCCATTTTACACAGGCAAACTCTGAAGTGTCTGCTTTGCTGGTACATATTCCTTCAGTTGTCGGATACCAGCCAACTTTGTCTACTGATCTTGGAGGTTTGCAAGAACGTATTACAACAAAGAAGGGTTCCATTACTTCCGTGCAAGCTATATATGTGCCAGCTGATGATTTGACAGATCCAGCACCTACAACAACATTTTCCCATCTTGATGCCCCCACTGTGTTATCTAGGCAGATCTCAGAGCTTGGTAAAACAATCAAAACCAGCTATGAGGCCTGTCTCAGAAATGATGATTAATGGGATAATGAGGCACTTGGCAGACAATTAGAAACAAATGGCAGAGTGAAAGATTCAATCCAATTTTGAGGACAACATGAATGGAATTTATTTTCAATTCTAGCATCTATGTAACAGGTGGAAAAGTATCCAAACTTTCCAGATTTCAAGCACACAATTAGCAGGCAGTTCCAGATTTTAAGAGAGAAAATCATCAATGATTGAGTACAGTTGGAAAAACATACTATGATCAGATCCATACCTTCAGGAAGGAATCAATCTCAGAAATGAAGGCTTAATTTATGGATCTGATCCATAATTTTCAGGAAATCATATCAAAGAAAAGGATCTTAACAAAAGAACATATTTTTGGATAACCAATGAACATATGGCAGAGTGTCAATCAAAGAAGTTAAACTCCATATTTCCATGGAAAAGAATCTTATCAGTTGAGCCATCGATTACTGATTTCCAGGCAGGGTTTTAACATTTAGACACAGTCAACAAATTTCATTGACAAAGGAAATAAAGTCAGTTTTATTTCCCAAAAGTATTCAGCTGTAGATAAAAGATTCGATGGAGAAAGATGGCTGGGATCAGTTCAGTTGTCCCAAATGTTTTGCATTGTTTTCAGTTTTGTTATGATTATCTCCTAGCAGATAGGAAGAAGTTGTTTATTGTTTCTTTCTATTTAAGACAACATTTTGTAATCGCCAATGGGACCGGAGGGGGGATTTGAGAGGAAGCCTAAGAGGGTAAGGATAATAAGATATGGATGAAATAACATCCATCAGAGGGATGAGAAACCTGAAGGCATTGTATTTTAAGAATCGCTTCTGACATTGGAGATATATGACATTTGTTCTTTCAGATTGTGATCTTCTTGTCTAAACATTGTTTTTTCCATCTTCCTTGTTTACATTCTGTCTTTCTTCTTACTTGAATGAATTTTAGACATTAAGAATCAATGGTTTCTTATGGATGATGCATTCCCAAGCGGTAAAGATTTTTCTGTGACTGCCTATCGTCCGTGTGTTTTGTTTTAAGTACCGTTGCATCCATTTGACAAAGAAATTCTTAGTTTGATGAGGTGTTCTACTTTTCGTTTACTCCATATTATTCTACCCATTTACATATAAAAGTCTTATCTGATGTACAATTTGATTGCCTCCGATCAACAGGGTGTTTACTTGACTCCATGCCCAATGGTGTTTAAATTGATCTGCTTTTGCTTGTTTCTCTTATTCTTTCTCTCGTCATCTACCTCATCCACCTTATTTCAAAAATCAAACACATACTTATTTATAAAATCATTGCAATAACTGAAAGGTTGCTAGGCTTGACCCTATAGTAGTCTAGGGGTGACTTCTAGCACTAACAGATTCCATGCATCCTTTCAAATTTTCTTCGTATAATATGCATTCCTAGAATGATTTGTGCAACAGATTCCATCTATCCTTTCATATTTTCTTCTGATTCCATCCATCCTTTCAAATTTTATTCATATAATGTGCATTCCTAGAATGATTTGTTTTGTTCTCAAGCTCAGGAAATATCACCAAAGATATTCGGTTGGGGAAACATTTAGACTGCTTCAAAATAAAAATTAGAGTATTGCACTAGTGTAGTGACAATGATTTTACACTGCCCTGAAGGGAGTATCGATATTGAACAAAGTTTGTCAATGAAAATCCTCATGACTATCCAAGATTGAATTTAGCTTCAGATTGGGTAAGTTTGAATTTATCTTTAGATTGGGTAGTTGTGAGGGGTGTTTTTCTTTTATGAAATTAGAAAATTACTCTAATGTAATTGTTCAACATAATAATACATATAGAAGGGCAGTGTCTAACAAAACATACATTTTGAGAGGGGTCTTAAATTTGAAACTAATTATATGATAACAAAACAATCATTTACAAAGGTTTTTTTTTATGCTATTACAAATATATATATTCAAATAAATATTTTCAAAATAAAGCAAACTTTAAAAAATAAACATAATTGAATAAAACTATGTTGGTCGCAAGTTTTCTCTTAATTCTTTTCATTGGTGATAGAATTCCAATATACATTCAACATTTCCACATCCCCTTTCTATTATTGAACTGTCTCCTCTTCTTTGACCTTAAATTGAATGATTTGTGGAATTTATTCTTACCACACTAGCAACTAGATGTCCGAGAGTTGCACACTCACTTGAAGTTCATGAATTTATCACTTTTCACTATGTAGGGTTTTCATTATGGAATTAGCTTCAAAATACTTGGTCTCTTCATAGGAGTGCATTATAATAGTGAATGAAAATATTGAGTTTTTATTGTTAGTTATATAATACTTTTTCCTTATCAAGACTCTCTGAAATTCAGTTGTTTCACATATAGGGCATCTCCTAGCATTCCCGTACTCCATTTCATATTTCCAACATCATAACACCTCTGCAAACCCTTTTTACGCTCTGATTGGAAACAATTCAAATTAAGGTCAGGGTGTTAACCTTTGACATAAATTATAACATCCAATGCAGAGCAATGAAACACAACCTAGACAAAAAAAATTGAAAATCAAGGAAATCCACAAAGGAAACCCTGCATACATGAGTTGTTGAGCCACAAACAATAACACCACAAATCAAGCCCTAAGTTCATCCAGTCTAGATCTATATTAACTTTGGATCTATCAAGTGTTGATATGGATCAAATCTATCAAGATGCAAACCTTTTTCAGAGTGAAAAACTTGAGGAAAAGTTAAAGGTTTGCACCTTAAGAGATTTGATCTCTTTGGATTCTTATAGATCCTGAATTAAGATGGATATATGATAATTTCAGTCATCATTTTTCATTGTATCATCACTTAAATCAATACAGGTTATAGTTTTGCATTATATCATTGTTGGAATCAATGCAACTATTTGTTATATCATTGCTCAAATTAATGCAACAAATAACTATTTGTTATATCATTGTTGAAATCATTGCAACTACTTGACTACTTTAAATCATAATATCAACCCTGCAATTTTCTTAGCCCACTAATAAAAAAAACTAAAAACTAAAGAAGATACATTGGGTTGATAATTTTATATAATACTATAATAATAAATTAATATGATTATAATTATATATTGACTATATAAATAAAAATTAATAGGATTATAATAATATATTAACTATAATATGAATATGTAATATTAATAATACATTGAAATTAACATGATTGTATTATAAACGAGTCTAGATCCATTTAACTCTAGATCTATCAAGAGAGATCAAATCTTTTGAGGTGCAAACCTTTAACCTTTCATAAGTTTTACACTCTAAAAAAGGTTTTCACTTTGAATGCAATTAATATGATTATAATAATATAGACTAAGATATATTGAGCTAATATGATCATTCTACATAATACTATAATAATAAATTAATATGTTATATGGTTATATCTTGACTATATAAGTGAATATTCATGATCCATGTGTTGCTATGTTAATGTTATGATATATTAATGTGTGATTGATTAAAAATGTTGAAGTAAATAATTTTCTAAAGAAAGAATATTTCATTGCAACAATTATTTGAAAAGATTAACATTATTTGATCTTTGTACTAAATACCATGGCATTCATCCTGTTAAATATTAACTCTCATAAACTAGGTATCATCCATGATCAATAATTTACCCTTGGCTTTAATCTCCATAATACTTTAGTCGCAACATTTATTAAATAATATGTGCATCCATGCATGCACTTCATTATAGTTTATTCAACTTAAGGTTGCTTTGTGACATAACTAGGATGATCATCTAGTGCAATACCCACCCTACCCACTTTTTATTATGAACATATCCCCTATACTAAGTTGTAGAAAGATGAAAAGATTGTATAATTAAAATAAAATATTGAATCCATTATGAACATCTCCCTCTTACTGGATCCTAGGAAGATGGGAAGATTATATTTAAAAAAAATGATTTTTAAAAGTTCAAAATAATTAAAATGACATTGAATGAATGTATGATAGTTAAAAATATATTGATTATGAATGGGTTGTGTTTAGTTTTAAATAGTGTAAAAAAACCTTGCAAAAACTTATGTAAGTGATGAGATTAGTGAGCTAATTAAAATGGTGCAATGTTGACTTGATATCTCACATTTTCAAAAATTATAATTATTTAATATAAATATGTGATTTTTATATTATAAAAAAATTAATCTAGAAATAGAATATTTAATGAAAAAATGGAACAATATAGCACATATACATAACTGTGATAAAAATGGGATGCATGCCTCGGGTAAAAGAATGTTGTTAATGGTATAGAGTTTTCAATATCTCAATAATTAAGGAGAAGAATTTATATGGGTGAAATAAAATATTAATAATTATAATTATTATGATATAAACAAGGGTAGTTTATGTTTTGGTTAAATTTAAATTTGTAATAAAAGTAGTGTTAGCAAAACACAAAATTTATTATTAAATTCATATATTTACAAATAACATCACCGAAATAAAAGTTATATAAACTAAAGTAACAAAAACATCATTATATTTGTAAAAAACAAATTGACTAAAAAATAATGTTTAGAATTTTGTTAATACTCTAAACAAAATAAACAAGTGACATTGCATTCACAATGTCTCTATTTAGAATTTTTTTAATACTCTAAACAAAATAAATAAGTGATATTGCACTCTCAATGTTTTTATGGTCTTTGTTGAAAAGTTTTTGGTATACAGATTTGAATTTAAACATAAGTTTGAATTACAACATTGCATGTATGTATCTTGAAGATGTTTATATCAACATTTTGAAGATGTTTATACTAAAACTAGTGTTGTTGATACGGATTTAGGAGCGGAAAAAGTTGATTAATCGACTGAATACAATAAACACAGAGATATGAAGAACAATATAGATATCCAGTGAAAAATATCTTCTATTGAATAAATGAAATAGGCTGAAACTGTAAAAATGCATAACTGAAACACTTGCTCGAATGGTGGTAGCTATCTCTGAGAAGAGATGTTGCCGTTATGCACATCCTTCTGAGAAGAATGGTTACAATGAGGCTCTAGAGGAGTTTTTTATATTACTCATGAATGCCAAAACCCTATACATCCAAAAAGCTAACCCTAGGAGGTGAAATGCCAAAAGTCATGCCGGTTCTTATGGGTAAGTTGGTACCTCAACTTCCTGGGGTCGTAACTTTTGCACACGACCTCCATTTTAGGCATGTGATAGCCCATTGGAAAGGTATTTCAAAGAACTACACATTACGGTGTCAAACTTTAAATCCATATATAATTTGACTATGGTGAGCCAAAAAAAAAAATTGTTTAGGGCTCCAAAACGATCTTGGAAGTACAACAAGATGTGTTGACATGAAAACATACAAAATAAGCCAGTTGGATTAGGTGAGAGGCCACTAGTATCCACCTGGAAGATGTGTAGGGCTTCAGACAACCCCATAAGTGTAGTACCCACAATTACAAAGAAGTACAGAGGAACATGTTGAACTAAAAACAGACAAGAGGAGCTAGTTTGAATAGGTGGGTGGCCACTAATATCCACCTGGATTAATCCTCCCCCCTTAGGAAGCAATGGTCTCCATTGTGTTGAGTTCCCCCATCAGGTGAGGAAAATTCTGTTGGATTTGGCCCCAAGTGAGCCACTTGCCTTGGTGTAGGAGCTGCCTTGCCTTGACAACCCGATAAAGATGGATCCTCTGTTAGCGAGTGCCCTTGACTTGAGTGTCCAATATCTGATCAGTGGATGTGTGTTCCATGCAGTCAAGGTTGAGCTCTATTGGTGTGAGTTGTTCTGCGATCTCTGAGCTATCCAATAATGGTGGAAAATATGGCCGAAGGAGGTCCACATTGAACACTGGGTGCAGACCAAGGAAGGGTGGAGTGTTGATCTCAAAAGAATTGCTACCCACAACCTTGGTCATAGTGTAAGGCCCATAGAGAAGTGGGCAGAGCTTCCGATGGGGCCTTGTGAGATGATCCTTCTGCAAATGTAACCAGACTTTGTCTCCAACCTGAAACCAATGAGACACCATGTGTTGATCATGGCGTTTCTTGTACTTAGCATTGGATTTCTGCAAAATCTCTTGGACTTGTTGGCGGATGTGTTGAATCCACTCAATGAATCTGGTGGCTTTGTTGGTCTCAAACTGAACATGGGAATAGTTTGTCTGTGTGGTGGAAAGAGGTAGTGCCGCATCAATGGGACCCAAGGGATGGAATCTCAGCCCCACCTGAAATGGAATATGGTTGGTGGAGCTATGGAGAGACCTGTTGTAACTGTATTGAACATAGGGGAGACTCTCATCCCATGTACGTGGATGCTTAGAGTTGTACATGCACATGATGTGCACAATCATTTGATTGACAACCTCTGTTTGGCTGTCTGGTTGGGGGTGGAAAGCAATGGATTTAGTGAGCTTGGTGTCCAACAGTGACAAGAGACTTGACCAAAATGTGTTGAAGAACCTGCTGTCTCGGTCAAAGATAATGGTCTGTGGTATCCCAAAATGGACCCACACTCGTTTGAAGAAGAGCTTGGTAGTATCTGTCGCTATGATATTCTTCTTGCGGGCTGTGAGGATGACCATCTTTGAAAAATGATCAACAACCACAAATACATAGTCATTGCCTTGCTTGGTGGACGGAAGGTCAGACATGTAATCCATTGAGATGGATTCCCAAGGCTTCTCAGGAAAAGGAAGAGGGGTGTATAAGCCTTGCTTCTTGATGGTTGGCTTGGAAATGGTACAGACACTGCAAGATCTGATATACTTGTTGATTTCCTATCGATGTTTTGGCCAATAAAAATGTTTCTGAAGAACGACCACAGTTTTCTCCACGCCAAAATGTTTTTCCATGCGACTGTAGTGGGATTCCCAAATCATCTTTGCACACTCGCTTGTAGGAACACAGATATGGCCCAAATGGCATAATAGTCCATCCTGAATGTGAAAATCGATGATAGTCGCTCTTGTACCCAAGAGCTGATAGGTGGTGGCGAAGTCCAGATCTTGCTAATAAAGTTGGAGCCACTCGGATGCCTCGTGTCCACAGGAATGGAGCACAGTGGTGAGTGCAACCACAGAAGGTCGGCTGAGGAAGTTAGCGAAACAATTGGAGATCCTTGTCTTATACTTGATGTTGAGATGGAACTGTTGCAGGTAGGTGGAACAATTCTGATAGCGGTCGTTCTATAATTTTCCATGTGTTTGTTTGAACTGTAGAGGCTTGTGATCATTGTGGATGATCATCTCCTTTCCCAGAATGTAATGTTTCCATTGACGATAGGCTTGTACAATGAAAAACATTTTCTTGTCATAGGTGGGGTATTTTCAGACAGTATCTAAGAGTGTCTCACTGTGGTATGCCACCAGATGACCATGCTGAGTGAGAACTACGCCTCCATTATAGTTAGATGCATCAGTCTCAATCTCGAATGGTTGTTGCATATCAAGCAAGGGGAGTAATAGAGTTGAGCACAAGTGATGATTCAGATCATCGAATGCCCATTGTTGTTCCTTCACCCACACAAACTTTTCCCTGCCACTGTCCTTGGTCACTTGGCCAAGGGCCCATGCAATATGGGAGAATCCCAACACGAACCATCGGTAGAAGTTGGCCAGTCCCAAGAATCTCCGAAGCTCGGTTAGTGTGGTCGGGGCTGGCCAGTCACTGATGACTTGGACCTTAGCTGGATCAACATGTACCCCATGCTCATCAACAATGTAGCCCAAGTATTGGACCATGTTCATGCAAAAAGAGAATTTTTCCAAGTTGGCATATAGCTTCTGTTGTCGCAGAGTGCTCAAAACCTATTGAATATGTTGCATGTCCTCCTCCCAAGTTATTTTGAGGATGAGGATGTCATCCAAATATACCACCACAAAATATTTGGTGAAGGGTATCAATACATCATCCATCAACCTCATGAAAGTGGCTGGTGCATTTTTTAAGCCAAAGGGCATGACCAGTCATTCAAGGAGACCTTCTTTAGATTTGAAGATTGTCTTCCATACATCAGTTGGTTCGATGGGTACCCTGTGGTAGCCAGACTTTAGGTCAATCTTGTTGAAGAAATTTTCCCCCTTGAATTGGTCAAGAAGGTCATCAATATTGGGAATTGGGTACCGGTTCCGGACTGTGATTTTTTTTAAGGCTCTGTAATCAATGCTAAGTCTCCAAGTCTCGTCCTTCTTCTACACCAGTACAATTGGGATTCTGCAAGGGGAGGAGATGGTTCTAATGTGCCTCTTTTGAAGAATCTCTTGGATCTAACGCTTGATTTATTCATTTTCCATCAGCGAGCGACAATAGACCGTTCCATTAGGTAGAGGTGCACCAGGGTTCAGATCAATTGGATGATTGACTTGGGAGTGCTTCGGTACCTCGGTGTTTGAGGAGAAGATGTCTTTGTATTATTCCACGATCCCGTCCACTTTCTTCTGCTGCAAATAGAGGCTCTGTGTAGAGGACACAGATGTGGAAACGACCTTCTTCTTACTTTGAGCACGAATCACAAAGAATATGAACTTCCCATTCTATGAAATGACCTTGTTTCATTGCTTAGCAAAGATTAAATAAATAGCGGTAGGAGGTGTTGAAATAATGTAACTGCGAAGAGAATTCTTATTATTATTATTATTTTATTATTAGGATTAATCCCCATTGTGGATTAATCATGTCGGTAATTGTATTAGGACCAAATCCCCTTTTACGGATTGGTCATCGGACAATTATAATGGGCAGAATAAGAAGTCAGCCCCATCAGTTATTATTGAAGACCCAAAATTAATTAAAGGTGGGTTTACCCACCCAGAGTGGGAGGTTGGCCCTGCTAGTGAAACCCTTTCACACGTGCCAGTCTTGTATATATAGGAGGCTAACGCCTCACTTTATCACACAACTCACTTGCTCATTATTTTATGAGGCAAGCTGCAATTACCAGTTAGAGAGAGGAGAAGAAGAGTGGCGCATCTCTTGGGGAGGACTATCTGTATTGGTTTGAGTTATCTCTTGAACATTGTATAAGCTATTTATGATAAGGAAGTTTTTGTTGGGTTTTCTTCCCCTAGAGGGTTTCCTAGGATAAATGTTGTGTCTCTTGCGAATGTGTATTTCTCAGTGATCTTGTTCTTATGATTCTCTTATCTATTGAAATGAAAATAACTATAATAATGGCATAAACATTAACATGGTATCAGAGCCAACCTGAAGGAAGCATATTTCGCAAGAGGAAAAACGTCACTGTTGTAGTACCTGTAAATTAGGGTTTTTCAAAAGTGAATCTTTTCAGCCCTAAAACTATCTAGAAAGTTGCATCCTCCCCCAAGGATCATTTTGGCACATTCAGCACACCTTTTCAGTGGCTAGATCTCCCAGAAAGTGAAACCCTAGTTTCACAAAGTACCAGAAAACCAGAAAACTAGAGTACCAGAAGTACCAGAAGTACCAAAGTACCAGAAGTACCATAAAACCAGAAGCACCAGTCCAGAAATCCGCATATCAAGTTTGAGGGGGTAAAAGTTGGATTTTCGAAATTCCGACTACACCAGCTAACTTGCCTCAGCTCAACGCATCTATCCCCTGGATCAGATTTTCAAAACTCGAAGTTTGAAAAATTAGGGTTTCCTCATAAAACCCTAAGTTGCAGTTGCAGTCTCAAAACCAGTTGCAGTTGTAGCACCAGTTACAGTTGCAGCCGTAGAACCAGTTGCAATCACCCTTGAAGCTTTTGGTAATGATTACCACTGCTACCAGATGGAGCCACTACCTGCAAATGTTATCCAAGGTATGTACTCACATATGTTTAATGGTTAAACCCTAAAGAGTATTTGCAGGAGAAGGGATCTCTTGCCATAGATCCAAAAGGATCGCAAGATCCAACACATTCGGAGGAATGATGCAACCGAGGTGTGATTATTCTAATATGCATCTATTTGTTATGAAATTATCTTGATCAGTGTTGCATGTTGAAGCTATGATCAAATTATTAGAAGAATTAAAATTTGATCATAGAGCTTATCCTCTAACCTAACCTTCTGTTAAGATAGCGTATTGTCTTAGTACAACAGACAGGTTGAAGAAAGTGCTCATCACTTGAGTGAAGGAGACCTGGAAGAAAAACAAGCACTCACTCTTGAGGACAAGGCTCCAGGTTTGATTAATCAAGATTCAAAGGTACACATGACAAGATGATGACTTTAGTTGAGATAGCAATCATCGTAAAGTATTATAC
>ML793107.1:159226-184556 GCA_009831015.1 Picea engelmannii
TAGGTCTCGAGGTATGGCGGAGTCCAGAAAGAATCTTCCTTAACCAAGGGAAGTACACGGTCGAAATCTTAAAGAGATTCAACATGCTAGAATGCAATTCCATGAATACTCCCATGGAAGTGAAGTTGAAGCTACTAGTTAATACTTCGTCAGATTTGATAGATGCCACACTGTACAGACAGATTATTGGATCGCTAATGTACCTGACGAACACCAGACTAGACATTTGTTTTGCAGTGAACACCTTGAGTCAGTTTCTGGTAGAGCCCATACGTGTTCACCTAGTGGCTGCAAAACATGTGATGAGGTACCTTAAAGGTACAATGGATTACGGTCTCAGCTCTGATGGAGATCATGACTTCACATTGAGTGGATATACTGATGCAGATTGGGCAGGAAGCGTTGCAGACAGAAAAAGAACTTCCGGATATTGTTTCAGTTTGGGATCAACCATGATCTCGTGGCAAAGTAGGAAGCAATCCAATATTTCTCTCAGCACAGTGGAAGCAGAGTACATTGTTGCATGTTCTGCTAGCTGCAAAGCTATATGGCTTCGAAAGTTGCTAACATGCCTATTTGACTTGGAGATGAGAGAAACTGCGATTCTATGTGACAACCAGAGCTGCATAAAGATGACAGAGAATCCTGTATTCCACAACAGGTCGAAGCACATAGAGATCTGCTATCATTTCATCCGTGACATGGTACAGAGAGGAGCCTTGAAGCTCCAGTACATTAGCACGAATGAACAGGTTGCTGACGTGTTGACTAAGCCTCTATCTCATGTAAAGTTTGAACACTTTCAAGATAAGCTTTGTATAGTCCGAAAGGACCCTCCCTGAAAGGGGGAGTATATATATTTTCCTTGCTTCTGACCTCGTTGTTAGATGTAAAGCAAGATGAGTCATGCTTCTGACCTTGTTGTTAGACATAAAGCATGACGCTGTGTGTTCCTTGCTTCTGACCTAGTTGTTAGACGTAAAGCAAGATGAGTCATGCTTCTGACCTCGATGTTAGACGTAAAGCATGATGTAGTGTGTTCCTTGCTTCTGAACTAGTTGTTAGACGTAAAGCAAGATGAGTCATGCTTCTGACCTCACTGTTAGATGTAAAGCATGACGCTATGTGTTCCTTGCTTCTGACCTTGTTGTTAGACGTAAAGAAAGATGAGTCATTCTTTTGACCTCGCTGTTAGACATAAAGCATGACGTTGTGTGTTCCTTGCTTCTGACCTAGTTGTTAGACATAAAGCAAGATGAATCATGCTTCTGACCTCGCTGTTAGACGTAAAGCATGACGTTGTGTGTTCCTTGCTTCTGACCTCACTGTTAGATGTAAAGCATGATGCTGTGTGTTCCTTGCTTTTGACCTCGCTATTAGACGTAAAGCAAGATGAGTCATGCTTCTGACCTCGTTGTTAGACGTAAAGCATGATGCTATGTGTTCCTTGCTTCTGACCTAGTTGTTAGATGTAAAGCAAGATGAGTCGTGCTTCTGACCTCGCTGTTAGACGTAAAGCAAGATGAGTCATGCTTCTGACCTCGCTATTAGACGTAAAGCATGACGTTGTGATTCCTTGCTTCTGACCTCGTTGTTAGACGTAAAGAAAGATGATTCCTTGCTTTTGACCTCGTTGTTAGACGTAAAGCGAGATGTTGACGTGTTCCTTGCTTCTGACCTTGTTGTTAGACATAAAGCAAGATGAGTCATGCTTCTGACCTCACTGTTAGACATAAAGCATGACGTTGTGATTCCTCGCTTCTAACCTAGTTGTTAGACGTAAAGCGAGATGATGATATTCCTTTCTTCTGACCTAGTTGTTATATGTAAAGAAAGATGTGACTGACACTAAGATACCAGCTTAACAACTGTGACATTGAGCCAGTGTAGTACTTCCAGCCTAGTGCTGTGATGAGGTATCATTTTTTACTGATACATATTTGATGCAGATGATGATAGCATTCTTTTGAGAATGATGATTTTGTCGATGAAGAAAACTTCCGATGACTCGTAAATATGCTAGCCAATGTTTCAAGATGATATTGACGATACTGTCCTCCTGATGCCACTGATGATGTAGACCTCTCTCCCCTGATGCTGATGAAGAATACCCTTCTTTTTAAGGGGGAGTGTTGAAATAATGTAACTGCGAAGAGCATTCTTATTATTATTGTTATTTTCTTATTAGGATTAATCCCCATTGTGGATTAATCATGTCGGTAATTGTATTAGGACCAAATCCCCTTTTGCAGATTGGTCATCGGACAATTATAATGGGTAGAATAAGAAGTTGGCCCCAACAATTATTATTGAAGACCCGAAATTAATTAAAGGTGGGTTTACCCACCCAGAGTGAGAGGTCAGCCCTTCCAGTGAAACCCTTTCACACGTGCCAGTCTTGTATATATAGGAGGCTAGCGCCTCACTTTATCACACAACTCACTTGCTCATTATCTTATGAGGCAAGATGCAATTACCAGTTAGAGAGAGGAGAAGAAGAGTGGCGCATCTCTTGGGGAGGACTATCTGTATTGGTTTGAGTTATCTCTTAAACATTGTATAAGCTATTTATGATAAGGAAGTTTTTGCTGGGTTTTCTTCCCCTGGAGGGTTTCCCAGGATAAATGTTGTGTCTCTTGTGAATGTGTATTTCTCAGTGATATTGTTCTTATGATGCTCTTATCTATTGAAATTCAAAGAACTATAATAATGCATAAACATTAACATGAGGCACTACCTCTGGTATCCTGTACAATTGTCTACCCAAAGTAATAATAACACTGCGGGGTCTAGACTCATACACAGCATGACGCTTCCACAAATATGTTTTTCCTAAAAGAACATCACAAACTTCAAGGGGATCAATATCACATAATACCTCATCTTTGAAAGGCTTGATGTTGTAGGGAATATGAAACTATTGGCTGACACAAATATCTCTTCATTAGTGAAGCCAACTGATGGTGTAGGGATGCGGGTGTGGTGTCATTGGCATGTCCAACTGCTTGACGACCTCTATTGAAATCAGGTTCTTCTGACTGTTGCTATCGATAATGAAATGAAGTGGAGCCCCCTTTACCCACATATGTGAGTGAAAGAGTCGTTCCCCTTCCTCTGGTTCTTCTGGTTCACGTGGTCGGACTTTGGTGGTAGCGACAATGGCACTAGGTTCAGCATCGATAATCCCCTTCCCTCCTTCGGTATTTGATTCAGAATCAGAATCGGCCTCTGACTCGGAAGACTTCAACTCAACCACAAGTGACTGCTTGGAGAGAAATTATTCAGTGTTGTGCCAAGGTCTTTTATGGTACTCACACCATTCTCTCGTGTCCTTCTTCATTGTCTCATTTCCCTTCTTGTGTTGTGGCTTGGACTGGTTGTCTTGAGAGTGGCCATCTTTTCTCTGTCCCTTATTGTGTGGGTTGGGGCTACCTTTTCCCTACTTTGTCTTTGAGGAGTTTGTAGATCCAAACTCTCCCCTCTTCTGCGTAAATTTCTTCTTGATCTTGATAGCGTATCTATAAGATGTACTCAATGCGGTAATGTCCATAAACACCATTTTTGTTTGAATGTATCTATGCAAACAATTGCAGTATTTGAGCACCAGATGTCGCTCAGAGTCTTTGATACCCAATGTGGTGTGCAGGGTATGGAAAATATTGGTGAAATCTGGTACTTTCTAGTCCCTTTCTTGACACAGGGTGGTCCATCTAGTGTACTAGTCCTCGTAGCTTCAAACAGGGTAGTATTGTTCTTTAATGGCATCCCATAAAGAATCCCATGTAGGGGAAACCACAAATATTGCAGATTCCTCTATGGCCCTTTACTCAGAGTAAGTGTCCCACCAATCCTTAAAATGGGGGATGAACTTGAGGAGTGAAAAAATAATATTTTCCCTATCGAAAAAAATTTGGACTGAAAAATACCCTTTGAGCAGATTCAACCATTTATCTACAACATCCGCATCTATCAGTCCTTCAAATAATGGAATATCAAAATTTACCTGTACCTTGAAGGGGTTTGCATGGCTACTTGATGAAGATGCTTCTCTTGTGGGTAGCCGCCCAAGGATCTGCACAAATTTTTCCATCATTTCGTTCCATAGATCTTTAGGAGAATCACAATGCATAACTTTAACAAATATTGAATTAGAAAGACTGCTCAAAATAACACTTTTAGCATTTGAATTTTTTTATTCGAGTTTCTTTCCATCATTGACTGTTTGAGGATTGGTTGGTGCATTGTATCCATCTACTACTGCTCATCATGCATCAAATCCCTGTGCCTATAAAAAGGTTTTCATCCTTATACTCAAGAATCCATAATTTTGACCATCAAACATTGGTGCTCCAATATTAATGTATTCTATTATCTCCTTCCAGTGGTTAAACTGCTTCTTGAAGGATCTACTCTAATACCAAATGTTGGAATACTGAGAGGGGGGGGTGAATCAGTATGAGCACTTTATTCCACTTTTAACCACAACATGCATCTTTTTTAATATTATTTATCAATGTTCATTAGTTCATCATCAATATTTCATTGCACCATAAACATTATCATCCATAAGTGCATAATAAACAATCATAGACACGTCCACAAACACACAATACACCAATATTTACATGGAAACTCAATACGGGAGAAAACCATGGAATACTTTTCTTATATGTCAAATAATCACATTCAAGGAAGCAACAACTTCCAATTCTCTAGCGCCAACTGGAAGAAGGCTCCAAACCCCTAGTTTCTTAGCCTCCAGCTTGAAGGAAGCTACAACTCCCTAAATTCTTTGGCTCCAACCAGAAGGATGCTACAACCCCTGGGTTCACTAGATCCAACCAGAAGGTGGCTACAACCACTTAGTTCTCAGGCTCCAATCTGAAGGAAGCTCCAACTCCCTAATTCTCCAACACCAACCAGAAGGAGGCTACAACCCCTTTCCTTGCCCCGTCCAACCGCCCTGAAATATCAGTGTCAAATAACTGATACTACCACTGCCACTCTATCACTATAAACCTGCAACCTATCAACCCATCCAACCTGTCACTTTCACAAGAACCTGTACCATGCATCAATATATACCTCAACCTGTACCATCAACAAGTGCATCAACCATGCACCAAACCTATACCTCAACCTGTACCATCAACCATGTACCATAACAAGTGCATCAACCATGCACCAAACCTATGCCTCAACCTGTACCATCAACAATATACCATAACAAGTGCATAAACTATACATAGTATCAATCATGTACCATATCATGTGCTAACCATGCACATCAACTATGTACATCAATCATGTATATCAACACTATACCATGTACCAACAATATAAGATAAGCAATCGATAACAATGATGTACCTCTAACAAGTATCAACATCACCAAGTTATACCTCAACAAGATGTACCAAGATCACCATATCATGTACCTCATGCATGTGCCAACTCATCAACCATGTGTCTCATCCATGTACCCAACCAACTACCTCAACCATATTCCAATAACATATACCAAGATAAGCAACAAGAGACCTCTAGTAATACACCATAGTCTCCATAAACCAAATACCATAAACCCTTGCATCAATAATTTATCAAACTCTCATTGTTATGCAGCCTCAATCTATACCAATAACTTCAGCAACACACCTCAACCAAAATCCATCAAACATATACCACTCATAATCCAATCATATACCAAAACCACTAACAAATTCCTCTCACAATGCACTACAATATATGCCAATAAACCAAATTAAATGCACCAACAATGTACTTCAATAGATCTTCCTCAGAATTTTTCCTGCAACAATAACCATACAACTAATAACATCTCTAGTAAAATACCCAAGATCACAAGACCAAACATCAACCATGTACAAGAAAATTCCTCAAATATATCCCAACAAAGTATGTCAATGACAAACAACAAGTTTACCAACATTGTGCATCTATAGATCTGCCTTATGCATCATATATCACAAAAAAAAAATATCACAAGGGAATCTACTCAACCTCACATGACCATACCTTAAGCTATCACCAACATCCAATCATGTAAGATACATTTTTTATCCTATAGCTTGATCCATCGTACCTGAACAATGTCACACTTCCTGTAGCCTCTCTTCAGCCTCTGCAACCTGAACCACCTCTCATCCTCATATATGGTTGTGCCTCATGTGATGCGTGCGAGGTGTTGCACGTTGTGTCGCATGACAGGCTCTATGTAACCCAAGGGGTGCCTCATGGGACGTATACTAGGTGAACCACGGGGATGACCATAACTAGGGTTTTGCACGAAATCCTCGCTCTGCAACTCTAAATTTTTTCGTCACTTTTCTTCTGTTGCCTTAGATTTTCGCTACCTCATATATGTCAATGAGTACCTTCAATAAACCTTTACAAGATAGATATTTAATGTGCTCAATAGTGGATAATGGGAGACCCTTTATCTGTTATTTATACTCTCAATGTGGCTTCCTTTAGGGGTCATCTTATAATTATTTTACCCAACTTCCCTCCTTTAGGGATAACCCAATTTCAACTACTTTACCCACTTGCAAGTACTTTATCCATAATTAGTAAACTCGCCACTTCTTGTTGCAACTAATTTATTTTTAATTATTTTCTTATTTCAACAATTTTACCCATGATTAACTCCTAGTTGCAACCACTTTGATTGGTTAACTTCTTCTAGGATCTTCTAGAATAATTGACTTTTTTTTTTACCTTCTAAGGGCTTCTAGATAACTCATGAGGGTTCTCCAACTTCACTAAGCCATGTCTCCTCAACCGTGAGGAACCATGTGACATACCATATATCATTGGAAATGACATGCCATGTACTATCCATCTATGATAGTATTACCTACAAAGTCACTGATCTTCATGTGTTTATTCCTTATACAAACGTGAGTACCTTGATGACACCTATGAGGCTACCAAAATGTTCTACCGGACTTCATCAAACTCACCCAACTAACTCACCATCAATCTCGATCATACAACTATCCAACATCTATGAACCTCTTCAAGGGTTGACATCAATATCCAAGGGACATCAATCTCTAAGGGTTGACATCAATGACAACCAACTTTCCAACAATATCCCCCTTTGGCATCGATGGAAACACCAACATTGATGGAAACATTGATGCTCCAATGCTCATGCTCCCCCTATGACCATTTATCCTCATCAATGTTTCTCACTCTCCCCCTTTCACATCAATGGAAAAGGGTATCTCTCCTTGGGGTTGCTCCCCCATACTTCATTGTCCTTTGGGATGCTCCCCTTGTCTAAATTTGCCTTGAGTAAACTCCCCATGTCTAAATTTGCCTTGAGGAAACTCCCCATGTCTTCATGCCTATGATTATTAACTCCCCTTGATGATATGTCTCCTCCTATACCTATTTTGGTTTTTGGAGTCTTTGTCCATTGGTGCTTCCTCGTGCAATCAATTGACATATATATGAATCATTAAGTTAAAGCATCCAAATATTTATTTAACATAATCGTCCAATTGTCTCTAAGTTATTCTCTGAATCAATCTCTGAATCACTTTATAAACCAATATGTGAATCAATCTTTGAGCTAGTCTCTGAACCAATCTGTCTTGAACTCATGCTCTCATCCACTAACATATATCTGTCCAAACCTGTTAAGTGTTCTTATGAATCCATCTCTTTCCATATTTTCCATGACTCTACTACTCAACTGTCCATAATTTTGAACCATCTGTCACTGTAATATTATAAAGTCTTTACTGTTGCAAATGATAATCAAATGTCAACTATGTCCACTGGTCTTCTCTATCTCTATAAAAAGATTCTGAAACACTTCACACTGCTCGAAGGATAAATCTATGCTTTGTAGAGCTATTGCCTAGACTCCCCATGTTTAATATTCATAATATTGGGAGTCTCCAAGCCGAATGGCTCAGAACAATACATGCTTTGATGCGAAGCAATCTTCCTCTTCGTATGTGGATACATCTTCCTTTTCTTCCTCGTTCTGAATTATGTCATCATCTTCATTTTTGACATCTTCTTTATCGTCTACTTGAATTATGACACTTTCCTCTTTTCCTATAAATTCATCATGATATTGTGCTACTGTAAATCCTGAAAGTATGATTCCTTGGACCTGTTCTTCATTTACCTACTCCTTTTTTTTTCACTTCTTCTCCAATCCTTCTTGTATCTTTCATCAATATTTTCTTTCATGGGAGTTGTTAGCACTCCAAGAAACTCTTTAAGGTTGTAGGTCAAAGATGCTTGGTAACTTGAAGAAAACTTGTTTTTGTGTTTATGTATGTGTGGATCAATGGGATAACTCAATTACAGTATGGCACTTAGACAGTAAAATGAAAATAAAATAAAACAATGCTCTCAAGGATTGATGATCAGATGATAGCTTTAAATGGGTGAGAAAACAATGTTTATAAACCGAATACAAAGTGTAGGGTTTAATAAACAATGATAAGAAACTTAATATCAAGTTATGAGCTAACCAATGAGATAACCATCATTCTGTAGCTAAAACAACTTAATAGAAAGTACAGAAAGGAAAATGAGAATCTGACATCAATAGAGAGAGAAAACTGTGATTTGTATTATCATAGTAAAAGTTTGTTTACAACATAATATAGTCCTCTATCCAGAATCGAACCCCTCCGCTTCTATCAAATGATAGGTATTTATATCTTTTACAACAGATCTCAAATCCTATAAACATGGATCTGGATTTCTAAATATGGAAAATAGAGTACAAAACTTAATACAATAAAATAACCTAATATTTAACCAAATAGATTTAATCTGATCATTACAAGTCAAATTTGACAACTAAAGCATTATTTGGCAGTCTATAGGTGAAAATCACAGATTCAAAAATCTGTTTTTGATGTTTGGGAGATTTTTTGTCAAGAATTATTGTGCCATTTGGTGTTATTTCCTCACCACATGTCTTTAAAGCTAGATGAGAAAGATGATTTAGCTTCTCCTAATTATTATCCATCTTTTGACACCTTTCCCTCGTGTTCAGGAATTAAAAAATCATGATCTGGGCAGAAAGAAGATGTTTCTGGACTCTTCTGCACTTTCACCAGCTCTTTTGTCCTGAATCTACCCCTTTAGCTAGTGAAAAGGAAATCTTTCAATGACTAACTAGCAGATTTCAGAACCAATGAGCTGGTGAAAGCGCAGATTTTTTAATGAAAAATCAAATTTCTGAATTGTGGAGAGTCTATTTTTCATGCTTGAATAGTCGATTGACATATAGAAATCCTAATATTTCCAATGGTACTTTCAGATCTGTTTTTAGAGCTTGGGAAGGTAGTCAAAAGTCCTCCACAAGATGAGGCATCATTTTTCAAAAAAAAATCAGAATGAATTATTTGATCGCTAACATCTGGCTCCAACTGGGATGGAGACCTCCCTGCGAGGTTTCCAAGAACCTGGAAGACCTTGTGCCTTTAGTATTGGGCATGGAGTCATTTGGCCTTTACAATTTATCATCTGAAAACTTGTAGCAACCTGTAACCTGCTTGTAACCTGCTTGTTTATTCATTTAATCAATCATAGATCTCAATGCTAAATACAGACTGCTTAATCTCTGTCTGAGAAGAATGCATGATGAACTGTTGGTCTGGACTTTTCATCTTATCATCTTCCTCTCTACAATCTTCCTGTGTCTGCAAATCAGAAAAATGAGGGCTGCACTTTCACCAGCTCACTTGTTTTCGGAAATGCCATTTAGCCGTTGAAACCTTGAACTTTCATCGGCTAACTTCAGCTTCAAAACAAATATTAGCCATTGAAAATATTTTCTTTGATTTTTGGAAATACCTTTTGACAATCGATTTATTATAGGAATAAACAAGTTATATCTTATACTTTGACATTTAAATTTATAAAAAATGCATGGAACTCTATTTATGACCATGTTATCTCCAAAAAATTTGGATTTTTCACCTAATCTTATGCTAAACTGAAAACTGTCTGTAATTTGCCATATTTATCAACAATGAATTCACAGTTGAAATTCTCAAATGGCAGCGTATTTAGAGATCTCTCAGTCATCATTTCCAAGGCACACAATGAATAGTAATGTGTGCCAAAGCTTTTTTGTCTTTCGTTCTAGTTTTCAACAAGGTAAGTGAAAGCAAGTTACTGATGACCTGGGTACTAGCAAACACTTCCTAGAAATTTTCCATTTGAAGTTTCCATAAATAGATGATCCCAACAATAAGCATGTCTTTGGCAAAAAAAGTTCTATCATATCATCGATCATCTCTGGATTGCTTTCCCAAGGCATAAGTAATCTCCCAAAATGAAAATGTTGATGAATTCACAATCAAACATTCTTCTGTGTTTCGATATTTGCTAAATATTTGTAGAAAATTCTTCTGTCCACAAGATTTCTGCCTGCACGCCATATGAATTCATAGAGGGTTTATTGAATGGTGAATAAATCAACACTCACAGCTTGGAAGAAGTAACTTCAATCTCTGTAATATTCAGATATGGGAATCGATCTCTATATGATCTCTTAGCATAGGAATTTAATGGAAATTCCTCTTGGGTTGTCGCTTGAAATGCATTATGTATTTGAAAAAACACTAAACTCCTATGTGTTGCCTTTGAAACCGGTAGCTTTCAACTTGTTGCTCGAGCCACCTACATCTTTACAGGACCAAATTTGCTACACATACATTCTCTGCCTGCAGCCTGCCTATTTATTTCAGAAATCAACAACTGAACATGATCTACTTGCTCATATGACGAGCTTATTCACTGCCTACTCCTGCTCTAACCATTGTACTAATGCTCAATCATGTAAACTCATGCTTCCAATGAAGCCAAATCAGACACTGATTTACTGAACATGTTCATGATCTTGACCCGACAAATAATTGAATGCATAGCCAACAAAAAAGTAGTTTGAACTGATGACAAAGCCAATTTTCATTTGACCAAAATACTTTAACATATATGTTGTTCATAGATTCTAAATAGTTTGTGATAGGGTCATTAAAACCATAAAAGAATACCTCTTTGAACTATTGATCTAACTGATTGTATTGCAGCTGCCGATTGCTTTCACTAATCTTGATGTTGAAAGTGGATTGCTCAACCTTTGTCGGAGAAAAATGCAAGTTGAACTGTTGATTTAAACCTTTTTTCTCCTCTTCACCATATCTATGTAGTCTAATTTCATCATGATGATATGTTGGTTTATCACGGCTATCAATTTCTTATTCAAAAATAATATCTTTACAAGATATATCAAAACTAAAAAGATCTTCTTTAGACTTTTGAAAAACAGATTGGTAACACGCATCAATTACAGCATACGCACATTTTTTATCATCTGTCTTCTGAAAAATGGAATTAGATAAAGTTCTAGTAGACAACAAGATTTCATAAATCTCAACATCTCCTTCCTTATCATAATTTGAAATAACATATTCATAAGAAGAAGAATGTCTCTGATACTCTAGTTAGAGATAAGTCAGTCTCTGAAAATCTTGTTGCTCAAGGTTACTACAAATTCCCATGATCTGCAAATCTGGAAACTGTGTATCATCTACATGTGTAGCTAAAGAATCTAATTCTTCATATTCATGAAAATCAGAAATAGAGGTAATAGGAAAACCCTCAGCTTCTTCATCAGTATTTCCTAATTCATGTTTATGAGGAGACATATCACGGTGAATATCGTTTGAAAGATGATGTAAATTTTGAGAAAAAGATTCTTCCCTATTAACATCTTCAACTCTTTTGTGCAATTCATATTCTACACAACAATTATCAAATAAAAACTTATCTGGAAAGAACCTTTTGTAGTGCTCATTAAATAATCTGTGAAAGTCCTTCAATGATGAAATCATGGAAGGAGGTAAAGAGAAATACCACTAACATGCATTACCATACAATGAATGCATGAACATCTTCATGCTGTAGATCTAATAAATCCATGCACTCATGGAATTTTAGGAGGTGTTCTGCGGGATTGTCTTCTTTGTTCTCTTTGAAGACAGGTAGAAAATCTCCCCATTCTGACATATCAGGTACTGGATGTGGGAAACCAGGAACTGAATAAAATTCAAGAGGTGCAAACCTCCAAGCCAAAAGGGAAGCAAATGCTTTCGACATTTGATTATTGTGGAGCCACCACTGAATCTGTCTTTCATCGAGTCGCCAAATAGATGATTACAATCAATATAATGTCCAGGCTTTGTCTATCATCAAAGATGGATATATGTCATCTCCCAAGGAATCTGAGCTTCAATCTCCTCTCTTCGGCAACTGTGCCAATTTGTTAGCACTGCAAGAAAATCTTTGAGGTTGTAGGTCAAAGATTCTTGGTAACTTGAAGAAAATTTGTTTTTGTGTTTATGTATGTGTGGATCAATGGGATAACTCAATTACAATATGGCACTCAGACAGTAAAATGTAAATCAAATAAAACAGTTCTCTCAAGGATTGATGATCAGATGATAGCTTTAAATGGGTGAGAAAACAATGTTTATAAACCGAATACAAAGTGTAGGGTTTAATAAACAATGATAAGCAACTTAATATCAAGTTATGAGCTAACCAATGAGATAACCATCATTCTGAAGCTAAAACAACTTAATAGAAAGTACAGAAGGAAAATGAGAATCTGACATCAATAGAGAGAGAAAACTATGATTTGTATTATCATAGTAAAAGTTTGTTTACAACATAATATAGTCCTCTATCCAGAATTGAACCCCTCCGCTTCTATCAAATGATAGGTATTTATATCTTTTACAACAGATCTCAGATCCTATAAACATGGATCTGGATTTCTAAATATGGAAAACAGAGTACAAAACTTAATACAATAAAATAACCTAATATTTAACCAAATAAATTTAATCTGATCATTACAAGTTGAAATTGACAACTAAAGCATTATTTGGCAGTCTGTAGGTGAAAATCACAGATTCAGAAATCTGTTTTTGATGACTAGGAGATTTTATGTCAAGAATTATTGTGCCATTTTGTGTTATTTCCTCACCACATATCTTTAAAGCTGGATGAGAAAGATGATTTAGCTTCTCCTAATTATTATCCATCTTTTGACACCTTTCCCATGTGTTCAGGAATTAAAAAATCGCAATTTGGGCAGAAAGAAGACATTTCTGGACTCTTTTGCGCTTTCACCAGCTGTTTTGTCCTGAATCCGCCCCTTTAGCTGCTGAAAAGGAAATCTTTCAACGACTAACTAGCAGATTTCAAAACCAATGAGCTGGTGAAAACGCATATTTTTTAATGAAAACTGCCTTGGGAAAAATCAAATTTATGAACCGTGGAGAGTCCTTTTTTCATGTTTTAATAGTCGATTGACATCTAGAAATCCTAAGATTTCTAATGGTACTTTCAGATCTATTTTTAAAGGTTGGGAAGGCAGTCAAAATTCTTCCACAAGATGAGGCATCATTTTTCAAACAAATTTCAGAATGAATTATTTGATCGCTAACAGGAGTATTTATCACACTTCTAGAATTTCAAGCTATGTGTCCATAGTTGTGGCATTTGTAACATTCAATATTTTTTGGGGCTACAAAAACATTTCTTTCTTGATCATTTATTTCATGAGCCCTACAATCTGCAACCTTATGTCCAAAGTTACTACAATAAAAACAATGACCATAAAATAAATTTACATACATGGGAGTGAATGATCTTCTTTATGGTGCATTCCTTCTGGGTTCCTATCTTTGCTGATCATGATTGACGTTTCTTTGTTGCCTGAATGTAGAAGGTGTTTTGTTTCTTGTTGACCATGATTCCTTCCTTTGAGAACTTGTGCATAAATCTTTTATTTTGTTGCTTTCATCATGGAGCTTGAACCTTTCTTAGTCTGCATCTAGTTGTATCCTAGTCTAGACCTGTCATAGTATGGCCTTTGATTGTTGATGATCTCATCCAATGGTTTGGTGACATCTTGTTCCATGTCCTTCTTCTGAAGATATTTTCTTAGAGTGATTGATTCTTCTTTCAACCTTTCAATCATCTTCTCCTTCTCTTCTACCTGACTTTTGAGTATTTCTTCAATCCTTCTATCCTCTTCTACCTAAACTTTCAACTTTGTGATTATATGCTCGACTTCCTTTGAGTTGAAATTCTAGGCTCCTCTTACCTTTAGTTATTCCTTGAGTGCATTTCTTTTCTTTATTTATTTCCTTAGTTTTTCTAAGGCACTAATTAACTCTGCTCTGAGATTGACTTCACCTTCTTCTTTAGAACCATCATATTTTCTTGTCTAATTTTCCCTAGCCATAAATAGTACCTTTACTGAATCACTATCACTTTCATCATCTTCATCAGATGATGAACTGTCTTCTCTTGAGTAGAGATTTTTCTTGAAGACTTTCCTTTTATCTTTCATGTTTCCCTTTTGATATTTCTTTTCTTTCTTGGGATCTTCTTCATCACTATCTGACTTCTTGGAATAAGGACACTTATTTGCAAAATTAACAATTTTACCACAATCAAAACATTTCAATGGAATCTTACCTTTGTATTTACTAGTCCCTTTTTGCAACTTTCTTACAAAGTTTTTCATTTATTCATCTTCTTCTAAATCATCGCCGCAACTACATTATGACTTTGGATTTTGCTATCTCTTTTTCTTTGTCTTCCTGGATTCTTTGAATGTTGTTTCCTTTGTGACTGGTCTCTCCTGTTTTATTCTCATTTCGTAGGAGGTGATTATTCCATGTAGCTCATCCATGCTCAAAGTGTCTAGGTTTGTTCTTTCTTCCAAGGATGAAATATTTTGATCAAATATCATAGGTAGATACCTTATTACATTTTGAACAATGATTGGTTCTTTCATCTCTTCTCCCAGACCTTTAATAGTATTAAATACTTCATCAACTCACAAAAGGTATTTTGCAATGTCTTCGTCTTCCTTCATTTTCAATTTTTGAACTTAGCTCTAAAGGTTTGGAGTTTATCTCCCTTGACTTTAACATCTCCTTCATAAATCCTTTGAAGCTTATCCCAATGATATTTAGTAGAATCAAAATGCATAACTTTAACAAATATTAAATTATCAAGACTATTCAAAATCATACATTTAGCCTTTGAATTGTTTTCTTCGAGTTTATTTCCATGCTTGTATGTTGGAGGAGTGGGTGGTGCATTGTATATGTCTACTACTGCTTTCCATACATCAAATACCTGTGCCTGTAAAAAGGTTTTCATCCTTATACTCCAGAATCCATATTTATGACCATCAAACATTGGTGCTCCAATATTAGTTTATTTTGTGATCTCCTTTTGTGGTTAAATTTCTTCCTCAAGGAATTGATTTTATACCAAATGTTGGAACACTGAGGGGGTGGTGAATTAGTATGAGAAATTTATTCCACTTTTAAGCACAACATATGTATTATTTCATCTTATTCAACAATGTTCATTAGTTCATCATCAATATATCAATGCATCATAAATTTTATAATCTATTAGTGCATAATAAACAATCATAGACACATCCAAAAATACACAGTACACCAATATTTACGTGGAAAACCAATGCGGGAGAAAACCATAGAATGTTTTTCTTATATGTGAAAGATTTACATTCAAGGAAGCACCAACTTCCAATTCTCCAGCTCCGATTGGAAGGAGACTCCAACCCCCTAGTTTCTCAAGCTCAAACTTGAACGAAGCTACAACTCCCTAAATTCTCTAGCTCCAACCCCCTGTCTTCTCCGACTCCAACCGAAAGGTGGCTACAACCACTTAGTTCTCAATCTCCAACCCGAAGGAATATCCAACCCCTTGATTCTACAACACCAACTGGAAGGAGGATACAACCCCCTTTCCTTTCCTCGTCCAACCGCCCTGAAATATAAGTGTCAAATAACTGATACTGCCACTGTCACTCTGTCACTAACAACCTGTAACCTATCAACCTATCCAACCTGTCACTATCACAACAACCTATACCATGTATCATTCATGCATCAATCTTTACCTCAACATGTATCATCAACAAGTGCATCAACCATGCACCAAACCTGTATGTCAACATGTACCATAAAAAAGTGCATAAACCATGCACCAAACATATGCCTGAACTTGTACCATAACAAATATACCATAACAAGTGCATCAACTGTACCAAGTATCAATCATGTACCATATCATGTGCTAGCCATGCACATCAACTATGTACATCAATCATGAATATCAACACTATACCATGTACCAACAAGATAAGCTAAACAATCGATAACAATGATGTACCTCAAACAAGTGTCAATGTCACCAAGCTATACCTCAACAAGATGTACCAAGATCACCATATCATGTACCTCATGTATGTGCCAACTCATCAACCATGTGTCTCATCCATGTACCCAACCAAGTACCTCAACCATATACCAAGATAACCAACAAGAGACCTCTAGTAATACACCACACTCTCCATAAACCAAATACCATAAACCCTTACATTAACAATGCATCAGAATCTCACTGATATGCAACCTCAATCTGTACCAATAACTTCAGCAACACAATCCTCAACCAAAATCCCCCAAACATATACCACTCATAAGTAAATCATATACCAAAACCACTAACAAATGCCTCTCATAATGCACTACAATATACGCCAATAAATCAAACTAAGTGCACCAACAATGTACTTCAAAATATTTTCCTCAGAATGTTTACTATAACAAGAACCATACAACTAGTAACATCCCTAGGAAAATACCCAAGCTCACAAGACCAAACCTCAACCGTGTACAAGAAAATGCCTCAAATATATCCCAACAAAGTATGCCAATGAAAAAAAACAAGTATACCAACACTATACCTATGTAGATCTTCCTCATGCAACATATATCATACAACCAATCATTTCCCAAGGGCATCTACTCAACCTCACATGACCATACCTCAAGCTATCACCAACATCCAATCATGTAACATACATTTTTTATCATGTAGCTTGATCTGTTGTACTTAAACATTGTGACACTTCCTATAGAATCTCCTTATCCTTTACAACTTGAACCACCTCTCATCCTCAGATATGGCAGTGCCTCGCGTGGTGCAGGAGATTTTTCTCATGGGGCCTCGCATGAAAAACTCTAGGAAACCTACGGGGGTGCCTTGCAGGACACCTGTCGGGTGATCCGTGGGGATAACCCTAACTAGGGTTTTTCTCAAAACCCTCTCTCTACTTTGCAACTATGAAATTTGGCCGTCACTTTTCTTCCACTGCCTCTAATTTTCGCTCCCTCAGATATGTCAATGAGTAACTGCAATAAACCTTTACAAGATAGATATTCAATGTGGTCAAAAGGTGCTAATGGGAAACCCTTTCTCTCTTAGTTATAGTCTCCAAGTGGCTTCCTTTAGGGGTCATCTTCTAACTATTTTACCCAACTTCCCTCCTTTAGGGATAACCCACTTTCAACTACTTTACCCACTTTCAATTACTTAATCCATAATTAGTAAACTCTCCACTTCTTGTTGCAACTAATTTATTTTTAATTATTTTCTTATTGCAACAACTTTACCCATGATTAACTCCTAGTTGCAACGACTTTGACTGGTTAAATTCTTCTAGGAGATTCTAGAAAAATTAACTTCTTTGTTGACCTTCTAGGGCATTCTAGATAACTCACGATGGTTCTCCAACTTCACTAATCGATATCTCCTCAACCATGAGGAACTACATGATGTGCCACATATAAATGAAAAAGACACAACATGTACTATCCATCTACGATAGTATTACCTACAAAGTCACTGATCTTAATGTATTTATTCCTCATACAAACTCAGGTACCTTGACCACACCTTTGGGGCTACCAGAATGTGCTACCAGAATTCATCAAATACACCCAACCAACTCACCATCAATCTCATTCATACAATTTTCCAATATAGTTGAAGAACATATCCAAGGGTTGACATCACAATTTTGTGCGAAAACATCTTACTGTTGTTCAAAATTCAAAAGGAAATTTTCATAATCTTAGCACAATACTTATCTGTGCAGTTTGTGGATCTATATCCACATGGTAGTTTTGTTATCCATGCTCATTGCTTTCCTTGATGTACCCATTGAGTGCATGATTCCAATTCAATAATTCACAAGAGATATCATGATTTCAACTTCCTTTCCAAGGTTTTTCTGCACAGGAAACGACCCACTGTGCATGATCCCAATAGTTTACAAGAATTATTAAGGTCTCCCCTTCCTTGTGGTCACTCACCCTCTAGGCCCAGGCTCAGGCATCCCCTTCACTACTATATAGTCCCTCGGGCGATCCATCTTGCCCTGCCAAGGTTTTCTCGCACAGGAAAATTTTAGAGACTCTATCGAGTCTTACAGTCAAGGCGTCCCTCAGACTTGCTCTACCGAGGCGTACCTTTAGCTTTTGTTACCTCAACACAATAATTTTTAGGCGATCATGGCTTATCACGGGGTTTTCATGGCTCAACAGTAGCCTTTTTTCATCATCTTCAGCTTTGATAGCCTTCATCTGTTCCTTCTGGACAAATCTTTTCTCCTCACCTGTGTCACAGGTATACAACATTCGTGAGACATCATTATAAATTCCAACTTTCAGAATTTTTATTGCAAATCTATCACCCACAGATTTTTCCAATCTCTTCTTTTATTTTCAAATATGTTCCGTACGGAACTAGATTCACAATTATGGAACTTTCCTTCCCATAACATTTTAGCTCAGCAGGAAATCGGTCTTCCTTATGGGCTTACAGCATTTCCATATCCAAGACTCTTTCTTCCTACAATCATTCCTCAGCTAATCAAATTGTTAGTTCTCATGCACATACATTTTTATCGCACCTTTTCAACTTCATCACAACAATTTCAGAATTGTGCATACTAACAATCAAATTCACTTTCTCAAAAGGAAATACCATTCCTCGCAGTTTGGCTCAACAGGCAATCGGTCTTTCCTATGGGCTTACCTCACTGCCATATCCATGACCCTTTGCTTCCTGCAATTCATTCTTTCCATAGCCAAACAAACTGTTAGTCTCATCTCATCATACCAAACTTTTCAAAACGTAATTCAACATTTCAAAGGGTTTTAACAAATGTGCCAATATCCATGGCCACATTCATACCCAAATGCACTCTTGCATTGTTTTCAAGTTTGTCACACTTTATGACAGGTTATTGGCCATGGGGTGTTGGAATTTAACCAACCTTTTCCTCATATGGTTTATTCATATTCTTTCATTCTTATAGTAGGACCATACTGCCTGCTATAGGTCGATCACGATCCCAAATCAATACACATGAACTCAAAATTTTCACATGAATGCCTTTACGCATTCCTTGATTTTCAATGCATTCATGACATATCAATTCATGAATTCTCCCAATGGTTACAAACAGTGTTTACTACCAGAGGTTCATACCTCCATTATTCAGGTTCTCCTTCCCGAATCATACCTTACTTGGGTATCCAAGGCATACAACTGCCTTTCAAAGTTCATGCATAACACTAAGACAATAAAATATTTCAGAAGGGGTTCTTACCAAATCCCTTCATACCTTGTGCCACATAGGCAGGAATATATTTATACATGTTCTTGGCTGCTAGCACCCTCTTTCTTATTTTTACCTCATCACCAGTGCTTTATGGGGACTTTTACAACCCTGTCAACAATCTTTCACTCACAGCCTTCTCTTGGTCACCATCTGCTTGAGGTTGTTCATTATTGGCAACTGTCTTTCTCAACAGTTCCAATCTTATTTATTTCTACACATGACATACACCATAGGCACATTAGTCATCATGTAAATTAAAATGAAAGTACCATAGCATTTAAATCAATAAAATATTTCCAGACATGTCCCAGCATATCCGTATGTACTTCATCAAACTATCCTTAATGTTTTCATGAGTGAAACACAACAGTTCTCAATCGTTTTCACAATATTACAACCATCATCACTATGGTGTCAAAACATTTCCGTTCATCAATGTACTAGCTTTCTCACCCATAGAAAACATAATGCACAACAAGGAAAGAATTGAGGGCTCTCCCCTTCTTCAAATTCTTTCTACATCGCCTGGGACTATTCAGCCCAACTGAGTTATCTCTAAGGCCTCACTGTCTCTTCTCTACTTTTGCAATTCTACTCCCTGTCGGGATCTTCCTGCTCTTTTCCTTGAGCCGCCTTGGTTATGCCTCACCCTAACCCTTTTTGGGATATCGAAACATGCTTTAATAGAAACTCTTTGCTCATAATGAATTATGAACATGTGCATCCTACACACTTCCATTCGGTTATCAGAATGGTCAATATTCAGTTGTTAGTCTTCTATTAATTACATGATTCTTTCAAAATGTAATCAAGGATTCTTATATATGGACAGGCCTTCCAGCCCATTGTCCAACCTTCAACAATTATTAGGGTTGTGACTCTGTTCTTCTGACAAATTCCTTACATAGTTCCTCCACCGGGAACTCCTTCGGTATGCAACTTCCTTGTTGCATATCCATCACTATCTGTGATGGCCTCAAGCTCGAATTAGCTTCAGCTTGTTAATAAGCATTCTTTAAGGGACATAGACATACCTTTATGGTATGTATTCCAGATTATGCATCTGCACATGTTCTAGGTTTTTGCTAACTTACATCCACGATGTACTTAGCTATACTCATAATCGTAAGCTTGTGTGCAGTTGCCATAGGTATATTTTATAGCCCACATGCATCTTTAATGTTAAGATCAATCAATTCAGATTCATTCACAATCCTTCTCATGTGATGCTCAAAGGCGTAATCATTTGTCTCTTATTATGACAAGAGAGAATCTTTGCTCATTTACCCTTTCATCTAATTATATTGGTACTTCCTGAGGAAATGGAATACATTCCCCTCATGCTATTATTTGGAACAGAACTTTCATGACTCCCCAGAATGGAGTCAGCTATACCTCCATAGTATTCATTTAATCTGGACAAGAGCAATACTTGCTTCACATTTCACTCATCAGGGCAATCATATTAGGCCTCTAGTATACTTATACTCTTACATCATACATGTGCATTACTTGCACATTTAATATCATTCATACCTTACCGGTATTAATATCAGGCTTCCTATTATGAAGCTTCAGAATGCATTAAACTCATGCACTCAAGTACAATTGAACACGGCTAATTATTCATCATACTAGTTCACGCCTTCTCCTCACGTGACCACTGACGGTGACCACGATCCAAACTAAAAGGTGTTCTCATTTCGCGATTTCGGGATTCCTGTTGCAAGGAACTCTGGTTCCTCGATCCCCGAAATCCAAAAACCCGAAAGACCAAGGCTAAGGTTTTCTCAGCTCTTTTATTCACATGACCCTTCGCTCGGAACCTAGGGTCAACTCCTAGACACGCGTCAGGATCCCGTGTTTCGGTAAATCCATAGACAATGCTCCACCATTTCCCAAACTTCTGATCCATGAGGGTCCAGCAACCTGGATCCCATGGTCCAGATCTCTCTACCAATCAACGGTCCTGATCAAATCTCGGCTTTCCACCTTTCGGGATTCTGGCGAAGTCTTCACCTCCTAACTCCCGATTTTGAATCTCCAAAATGTGTATGCGTTAGATCAACGATCCACTGCCTATCTCGATCCAACCAACGGTTTTGATTATGTCGCGAGTTTGTGTTTCGCGACTTTTGTTATGAAACACCTCGAATCCTTCAATCCCCGAAATTGCGAAATTCTCTCTGGATGATCAATGGTCTAGATCGCTCCTTGATCAATGTCTATGATATTTTTGCGAATTTCTCGTTGCTTCTTCCAAGCCCTTTGGTTTTTGTGAAATTCCGGTATCTCCTCGCAACTAATCAATGCGTTACTTCTTCGAGATCGAACAACTTGAAACATTTCGGCTCTTTCTGAATGGATCTTGACTCTCGATCTTATCCAATCTTCAAAATTCTTTTCTAAAGGATTTCTCCCGCTCAATCCTCCATACTTGTTCTTTCTTCGAACTTCAGTTTTATGCGCTTCACCTTTGAACGCTTCAACTCTTCGAAACTTAGAAAATTTTTCTAAGTGTTTCCTCTCAAGACTTAAAACCACTACTCCTCCTGGTATACTCTACGCTCAACCTCCGGATTTTTCAAACTTTAACACAAGCTTTATTCTATATGCACGTTCGGCATACAAAATTTCCCCGCTATCTCTTCTGAGCTTTTAGGTTACTTATAGGACTAATCTCATAGTCATAACTCATACGGATGTTACCCTCTCTTTATGGGAACAACCAACAAGGGTCACTCTTGGGAATTAGCAACAGTCCCAAAGGACTCCTCTTAATATTGTTTAAATAGATTATCCTTGTTGTCGATTCTAACCATTATAGGTCAGATATTCTCACCCTACATATTTTCATCAGTCCTCTCAATCGCGAGAAGTTATATGCTCAGGGTTTAGTCTTTTAATAATACAGTAATTATAACTTTCTAAGGACCCTACCAGTCCTTACCAGATTTCCTAAATCATGAAGGAGTTCTTCATGAGTATCTTAATTCTTACCTAACCAGCCATCTCAATTGCAAGAGACTCTACCTGCTTTAGTAGGTAGCCATCATCACACTATAACAGAACAACTCAGTTCATGTCCCTTTTCTAGCTCGTGCAGCTTCATAGCACAATTTATTCCACCTCTGTTATTCACACTCAGGTCTTATCAATAATATTGATCTGTGCATCCCTAGTCCTATAAGAGTAGTTATCATTTTGACAAAGGAACAATATAATTCCTTTGCTGGAATTCCATAGAAATTCCCAAATTACAGTTTCATTCTACAGTCCTTCTCCTTAAAGAGAAAATGCAGATAACAATATCTCCTTACGTGACTCATACATGAGCCCAAGCAGGCCAAGTGTTGTAACCATGCTCTGATACCAATTTGTCACATACCCACTACGGCAAAAAAATAAAATTTTCACTCTTCCTCAAGGGATAGAATCCCCGAATTCCTACAGGAGCTTAGCGCAGGCTAGATCTTCCCTTATCCACCTCCATGTGATCATTGGTTATGACCACAGACCAAGCCAAGAGGCGCCTTTCACATTTCGTGACTCAGCGATGCAAGAGAGTCAAGTCTTTCAACTCTTCAAACCCCGAAACCCGAAATCTTACCTTTGACGAGATCGACGGCTGTGAATCTCCCCTTGATCCAATGGTCTTGGCCGTATCGGGATTTCGGTAACCGGGAGTTCGAAATGAAACAACCCAAACCACTGGTCACTCCATTCCCCGAACTCCGATACGATTTGGATCCAACGGTCCAGATCTTTTCGGAGTTTCATGAACCGGGAGTTCACGATGCAGTGACTCCAAATATCTTGTCACTCCAATCCCCGAATTCAAATATGGGAATTCGTGTATGAGATCATCAATCCTCGTTGATCTGGATCTGATGGTCACTATCCCTCCTGAGCTTAAGGGTGTTGAAAGACACTCAGTCTTAATCGCACGTCGGGGTTTCGTATACCGGGATTTCGCAACTTGCAAAGACGAGGGGTCTTGCCCTCTGCTTTCCTGGATGCCAAAATGCTGAAACTTATTCACACTAAGTCAGCTCATCCACAGAGCACACCAGGGTTTTGTATACTGGGATTTCGTGACTTGCGAAGACAAGGGGTCTTGCCCTCTGGTTTCCCGGATGCGGAAACGCCGAATATTATTCACACTAAACCGATGGTCCAGATCACTCATGGATCAACGACCACGATCACGTCGCGATTTCACGAATCGTGAGGTCGTGTGGTCTTACCCTTTGACCACTCCAAGTTGCGAGTCAGCAAAATGCTACCCAACGGCCACATGTCCTGTTTCGATGGACAATTCTGAATACTTCGGGACTTTCAAGACTTGGACGAGTCCTCTCTCCCTTGCATGCAGCAGGTTAAACCTCATGTGTCTTTTCTAGATCTGACGACTATCGGTCCCCTGCGCTCGATCTAACGGTTCAGATCTATTCTCCTGCGCACTCTTCTCCGGCTGTCTGGACGTAGGCTCCAACGATCCATATTTTCCCCTGTGAATCGATGATTCGCCCTTCAGAACTTTGGGGAAATCCTCACCTCTATTTCCCCAAATTGTGAAATATCCCTGATCCCGCTGATCAAGATATTTGCTACTGTTCTAATGCTCTGTCTTGCAGATCTGATACACTGGGGGTTTCTGGATGCGTTTTAGCCGTGTGTTTGAGATATTCTTTGGTTATTGCGGTTGCATGTTGGTTATTGCAAGTGCATGTTGGTTATTACATGTGCATGTTGCATATTTAAGGTTTAACAATCATATAAAGGATGCATGCAAAAGTAGATAACGTCAAATGCTCAATATCATGAATAATAACGGTTCAAGCATGGAAATACAATAGCCTACTGGAAATATAGAATCTAAACGTCAGTCAGATCTCCTGGATCAGTACTGGAATACAATCGAATAACATAAAAAATACCCTTGATCAGAAGATGATAGCAGATCTGATGCATGCATGGATAGATCGACAAAATATGCGATTCCGGTGAAATACGGTAACCGCTACCAGCTGGGAAACTCGACCGGAAGAATCAACCATCAGAATGTGCTCAAAACTACTCCCATAGAAGCACCCTAGTCTCTATACTGGAATGGATGTCTTTCGGATCTCGGATCTGACCCCTGCGGCACTGGATCTAGACCCCTGGGGGGTTTGCACCCCTCCTAGGACGCTGAATGCGCTCAAAAAGATTCCACCAACAGAATCTGCTGCTATATGGTTCAAAACGATCGTCTCACCAGATGATGAAATGGGTTGGAAGGGATTGTCTGGATCTGCTCTGGAACTCTGCATGCAACGCCAAATGTATGTCCGGAATAACTGCGCCCTGAATGGTTGGATGAATCGATCTGCAAGATTACACCATCGGAATCTGATGATAGATGGCTCAATAGAAGTGCCCTGGATGGATCTCAAATGGGTTGGAGTGAAACTGCAATCGGTACACGGGTCTCTTGCAGCTCTCCAAACCCTCAGACTAGCTTGCGCCCTCCCTGGCTGAGTTGCGCACTCTACAACGGATACTCCTGAAACGTATGGTGAAATACCTGGATGGTATATCCGATGGGCTAGGGTGTGTCTCTCAACACCGAAACCGATCAATGGTGGTGGTTTCCTCCATAAATCCACAAAACAGTAAGGTCGGCTCTCCTCCTCCTCTGGGGACTCTCAACATCAAATCATAACAATGCATAATGAGGAATTA
>ML793107.1:186898-205992 GCA_009831015.1 Picea engelmannii
TCCAATCTGTACAAATATCCATCATCGAACATCCTGCTGGCCTCCTGGACAAGGCATCCGCCACAATATTCCTTTTTCCCTTGACATACTCAATATCAAAGTCGAATGCTTGGATCTTTGAGACCCACTTCTGCTGCCTCTCGTTGAGGTCTTTCTGGTCAAGGAAATACTTGAGACTGTTATGATTAGTCTTCACTACAAACTTGCTGCCAACTAGATACTGCTTGAATTTGGTTAAAGCATGCATGATCGCTAGCATCTCCTTGTCGTAAATAGGATAGAGTCTCTCCGACTCGTCGAGCTTCCTGCTCTCAAACATAATGGGGTGGCCCCCCTGCATCAAGACTACTCCAATCCCCACCCCTGATGCATCACACTCTAAGACGAATGGCTGAGAAAAGTCTGGGAGGGCTAGAACAGGGCATGTTCTCATAACCTCCTTCATTTTGTTGAATGTCTGTTGTGATTCCTCTGTCTAATGAAAAGCACCCTTCTTTGTCAAGTCTGTGAGTGGTGCTCCCAACTGTGAAAAAACCTTGACAAACCCCCTGTAGTAACTGCATAACCCAAAGAATCCTCTCAGCTCTGTGAGATTCTTGGGCGTTGGCCAATCCACAATGGCTCTGATCTTTTCCTGGTGAACCTGTAATCCCTGCCCACTGATGATATTCCCTAAGTACAGTAGTTCCCTCATGCCAAATTCACATTTTGATTCCTTGGCATATAAAGACTGTGCCTTCATAATATCCAGGACCTTCCCCAAGTGTGCTAAATGCTCATCCCATGTCTTGTTGTAGATCAATATATCGTCGAAGAATACCAGAAGGTACTTCCTCAACTGTCCTCTAAAGATATGGTTCATGCAAGACTGGAAAGTGGTTGGTGCATTGGTCAGTCCAAACGGCATGACCAAGAACTCAAAATGTCTGAAATGGCATCGGAATGTTGTCTTCTCAATATCCTTCTCCCTGATGCTGATCTGATAGTATCCTGAATGTAGATCAATCTTAGTGAAGAAGACTGCCCCATGTAACTCATCCATCAGCTCATCTATGCGTGGAATGGGGTAATGATTCTTGATCATTTTCTTGTTGAGCGCTCTGTAATTGATGCACATCTGTAATGTTCCATCCTTATTCAGTACCTGTACTACTGAAGATGCAAAAGGACTCCTGTTGGGCCTGATATGCCCCATAGCGAGCAATTCTTTGATTGCTTTCTCAATTTCTTCCTTAAATTTCTTGAGGTGTCTATAGGGTGCTATAATCATGGGTGTAGCCCCTGCCTCTAACTCAATCATGTGCTCAAAACCCCTGCCTGGCGGTCTCCTTGGTGGTATCGACCCAAATACTAGCTCATAACGTCCCAGAAGCTCTCTGATCTGTGGATGGTACTGCTCCCTACCCTCTGAGTCTTTTCGCGTGGTGATCTAATGCTCTGCTGCGTAAGCCACATCACCATGACAAAAAATCCGCTCCATCCTCTTTGCCTATACTGCTCGAGGCGCCCCTGTAGACATGCCTCTCATCACAACTCTCAATCCACTGGTATCTCTGAAGCTCATGGTCAACGTCTGATAGTTGAACCCAATCTCCCCCAATGAATATAACCACTGTACTCCCAACACAACATCCGTATCTGATAGGTCAACTACATAAAATGTGTTAGTCAGGGTGTAGTTGCCGAGTTTGACCTCTAGGTCAGGGATCATGTCCAAGCATGTCATCGTGTATCCATCAGCCACTGCCACATGGAATCCCTCAAACTCCTCTGTGCATAACCCCCTCCTGGCTACCAAGGATGCATCTATGAGGTTGTGGATGGCCCCACCATCAACTAAAGTTGTCNTGCGTTGCCCTTGTACAAGGCCCTTGAGCCTGAGAGTGTTGTACCTGGGTATTCCTGAAAGGGTGGCTATGGTTCCCCCTTTCACCTCTCTACGAGGTTTGGCCTCCTCCTGGGGCTGGGCCCTTGCCGGTATCTGAGGTTTCTTCGACTGCTGCTCTGGCTCATGAGTGGTCTCAGTCTCTGAATCACTGTCTGTCGGTGCCTGAATATCCTCATCCTCCTCCTCACTACCTGATTCCACTTCAATATAGTGGATCTGTCCCTTCCCCATGCATCTATGCCCGGGGACCCAAGGATCTTTACAGGAGAAGCAAATCTTCTTCCTCATCAACTCCCGTCGTGTATCATCATCCAACTTGGGCTTGCCCTTCCATTCCCTTGGAAGATTCTTTGGATCCTTGTCTCTCTATGGTACAAAGGGTTTAGTGAAAGGTTTAGTTTTTGGCACCGAATCCGCCAAATCTCTAGTGCGCCGGATGGCATCCTGCAAGGTATGAGGTCGGTAGGCCTTCACCCAACATCTCAAGGGTTCTGTGAGCCCTTCTGTGAATAGCATGACCAATCGAGGCTTAGATATGTCTGTTACTACCACTGCTACTCTCTGAAACTCTGAGATGAATGCCTCTGTTGTGCCAGTTTGTCTCAACTGGGCTAAATCTATGAAGTGGATCTCTGGATCCCTCCTATCAAATCTATCCATGAGTCTCTCTGTGAACTCTCTGTAGGAGGTGATGTGATTGTGACCCAATGTCACCAATCCATGATACCACCACTCGTGTGCCTCACCCTCCAAGTGTAGGGTGGAAAAACTGATGTCCTCTGCCTCGGTCATCTGGTTGAGCTTGTAGTAGGTATCTAGTTTCTGTACCCAAGCTCTGGCAGTGCATCTGAACGATCCGTCAAAAGAAGGTATGGTGAGTTTACCAACTTTTCGGATGAAGTCAATGTTATGCCCCTGCTGTTGCTTCCCTCCCCTCTGTGGCTATCTAGGATGGTTCCTGAGTCTAAGTCCACAATACTTGACTAAGGTCATGTCCTGATGAATGTCATGGCCCAAGGCCGCATACACTCTTCGATACTCTGCAATGTCCTCTGCATGTGTGGGCGGTCTCTGTGCTATCGATATCTGAGCTGCTACCGGGGTTTCCCTCTGGAAACTAGGAAACAATGGACGTGGAATCCTACTCGCAGAGGTATACATGCGAGTGGGTGACTAGGGTCTACTGCCTGCCCCTGAGTTCCCATGTGCTGCATGTGGGCCTTGTGTGCCCAGAATGTCTACCATAGCCAGTCTATCTGCTACCTGAGCCAAAGATTGAGACATGGTCCGCTGGCTAGCTAGCATGTCACTGATAATCTGCATGAAGGCTACGTCGGGATCCACGGGGGTCTTACCACTACCCTCTGGTCGTTCATACCTGTCACCTAGCCTCTTCTCTGCTTCGCGCTTGGCCTCGCGCTCTACTCGTCGCTCTACTTCTTTGAGTGCCTCTTCCTCTTCCTCTGAACTGGGAGGGAAGGGAGGAAAGTTAGGCCTGTCCCTTCTTCCCCTTCGCCTATTGTAAGTCACATATTTGTCACCTTCGTGCTCACGGCCATCTGGTTCTTCTGCTAGATTCATGGTCTTTAGTCACAGGCTGGCAGGACTAAAGCTCTGATACCATTGAAATATCCCTGATCCCACTGAAATATCCCTGATCCCACTGATCAAGATATTTGCTACTGTTCTAATGCTCTATCTTGCAGATCTGATACACTAGGGGTTTCTGGATGCGTTTTAGCCGTGTGTTTGAGATATTCTTTGGTTATTGCAGTTGCATGTTGGTTATTGCAAGTGCATGTTGGTTATTACATGTGCATGTTGCATATTTAAGGTTTAAATATCATATAAAGGATGCACACAAAAGTAGAGAACGTCAACTGCTCAATATCATGAATAATAACGGTTCAAGCATGGAAATACAATAGCTTACTGGAAATATAGAATCTAAACGTCAGTCAGATCTCCTGGATCAGTACTAGAATACAATCGAATAACATAAAAAATACCCATGATCAGAAGATGATAGCAGATCTTATGCATGCACGGATAGATCGACAAAATATGCGATTCTGGTGAAATACGGTAACCGCTACCAGCTGGGAAACTCGACCGAAACAATCGACCATCAAAATGTGCTCGAAACTGCTCCAATAGAAGCACCCTAGTCTCTAGAATGGAATGGATGTCTGTCGGATCTCGGATCTGACCCCTGCGGCACTGGATCTGGACCCCTGCGGGGTTTGCACCCCTCTTGGGACGCTGAATGCACCCAAAACGATTCCACCAACGGAATCTGCTGCTATATGTCTCAAAACGATCGTCTCGCTAGATGATGAAATGGGTCGGAAGGGTTTGTCCGGATCTGCTCTCGAACTCTGCATGCAATGCCAAATGTCTGTCCGAAATAACTGCGCCCTGAATGGCTGGATGAATCGATCTGCAAGATTCCACCATAGGAATCTGATGATAGATGGCTCAATAGAAGCACCCTGGTTGGATCTCAAATGGGTTGGAGTGAAACTGCAATCGGGACACGGGTCTCTTGCAGCTCTCCAAACCCTCAAACTAGCTTGCGCCCTCTGTGGCTGAGCTGCACACTCTACAACGGATACTCCTGAAATGTATGGTGAAATACCTGGATGGTATCTTCGATGGGCTAGGGTGTGTCTCTCAACACCGAAACCAATCAATGGTGGTGGTTTCCTCCATAAATCCACAAAACAGTAAGGTCGGCTCTCTTCCTCCTCTGGGGACTCTCAACATCAAATCATAACAATGCATAATGAGGAATTAGGTCAAATTCCTCCCTTTATACCTTTCCCAATCTAATTCACCATTGACCTCACTTAAGCTAGGCGTTTTTCCTCCTAAAGTGATTTATTTATCAATTAAGTCCCCCTTTAACACCTTTTCATTCTAATTCTTCGTTGACTTAGGCTTAAGTGAATTTTCCTAAGTATTTTGGCTTAATTCATCGTTTAGCCATCAATTCCTCCTTATTTCTCCATCTTGTTCCCTGTTTGTGCCTGACTATAGTCTACAGGAACATATAGACTACTAAGTCACTCCCTGCTGGCCTACTCTTGGGAACGGGACATCACAAATTGAACCAACGGTTCAGATCTGATTTCAATCACGGTCTATTTGTTACTCTTGAGATTTCATACACTCTGAAACCTCCAAAGGGTTTCTCGACCTCTGCACTCCATGCAGGGTTCTTGCACACAGCGGTGCGATCCTTCCTGAGCTTGTCCAGGACTTAAGGAGTTCCGAGTTCGGTTTGCCTCGCAGAGAGCCTGTGTCGATCTGCACTACCTCTCCTGAGCTTAACAAACTTTGTCCTCCAAGGGACTCTAAACAATTATGATGGTTGGCATGTGTACACGAAACTGTGTCTGGGGTCGACGAACACACAGTTCGTGACTTTGGCTTATGCCTCCACAGGGCATAAGCATTTATGAGTATAAAATCATCTCCTAACCATATAATTTCTTACTGGCCTAGTTATACAATCAAACAGAAATAGGGGAGATACAGTATATCCATTAAGAAATATGCACAATTCCTGAAACATACACAGTATAACCAATTCATACACAGTTACGGTTAAATTACACAGGGTAGGAAATCACTTATCTATTACAGGTTGTCGCCAACCAACTGACTGTGGGTGTTCATCCTTCCACCCGACCATAGGCATAGTGGCATTCATTCTTAGCACTCTAGCCACCCCCGTGCCAAGCCATGATATCACCAGGGAATTCTCACACTTCTCAAGGATTCTTCCTCTGTTTCCTCTTCTGTTTGGGTCTTGTTCTTTGTAACTCAGATCTTTCTTTCTTGGTTATGGCCTCGATGAGGTTTCTCAGATGCTCCTCGACATCAAGCTCATGGCCTTCAGTTTTTGACTCGCTGGAGATCTCCACGCATCTCCCTTGTGAGCTTACGCTCTTTTTTTCTAGTCTCCCCTCTCCCGTGTGTATCCCTCTTACCTTGGAAGGTTTGCCAACCTATCATGTTCCTTCTATCAGAAGGAAGCTCAGGTCTGCAAGTCCCTGCGGTACTTTGGGCTGACAACCCATGTTTCCATTCATGGGGGTGGTTGATAATTCAACCACCGGTCCTTTCTTCATTAACTGATTTCTCTCCTTGGGATCCGAATGAGGTTGTCATCCTCATCAAGGGAAATTTGGGGTTATTTTTCATTATGAACCCTCTCTTATAGTTTTCACATTCTTCCTTTAGTGATATCATGGCCAGTACTTTCAAGGCTTCACCCCCACAGTCAGTGATTGACAACTCACACAATAATACGTTTACATTGTCCTTATGCATTAGCATGGTAATTCCTATTTTATGATTAATTATAAATTGGGGGAAACAGGGTGTTACAATATTACTCATGAATGCCAAAACCCTAGACATCCAAAAACCTAACCCTAGAAGGTGAAACGCCAAAAGTCATGTGAGTCCCTACGTGTAAGTTGGTACCTCAACTTGCCAGGGTCGTAACTTTTGCATACGACCTCCGTTTTAGGTGTGATGGCCCATTGGAAAGGTCTTTCAGAGAACCACACATTCCATCGTCAAACTTTGACTCCGTCCACAATTTGACTGTGGCGAGCCAAAAAACAACGTTTAGGTCCCCAAAACGGCCATGGAAATACAACAAGATGTGTTGACATGAAAACATATAAAATAAACCAGTTGGATTAGGCGAGAAGCCACTAGTATCCACTTGGAGGGTGTGTGGGGCTTCAGATAGCCCTAGAAGTGTAAAACCCACAATTACAAGAAGTTCAAAAGAACTTGTTGAACAAAAATGGACAAGAGGAGCTAGTTAGAATAGGTGGGTGGCCACCAATATCCACCTGGATCATCAATTCATCGTTGAATAATTTTTAGTTAGTTCATTCAAAAAATTGCATCTTTTTCATAGTTTCACATTAAACATCAATTTTTATTATTTTTTTCAAATATTTAAATTTATTTATTTGTATCACATTGAAGCGTTATTGTGTAGCCTATTGAAGTGTGATCGATGGTGGTCTTTATGGATGAAAGATCAAGATTTTTTAGACGAAGATATATTCCCTCACTCTTTAATTGGTTTGGGAGGTAGTAATTGAGTTGTAGTAAAGGTAAGGAGACTGTTGATCCACCAATAGTCTCCTAATCGAGAAGCAGATCCACCTTTCTAAGTTCTTTTTTCCGGCCTCGATCCTGCCCTTACGCCCTCCCAATATAAACAGCCTCATGGATGTTAATACCAACACGAGAGATGGAACAAATCCGTCCAACCTGCAATCCTTCGAAACATAAAGCGACAGGATTTCGATTGGAAACTCCTACGCTTCTATTATTTGTTGGTGGTTGGGAAATAAAATGGAAAACTCTCCGGATTGGGAAGAAATAGCCAATCTGGTTCGTACAATAAGGAAAGCACTCTCATAACCGAAATCAGTATTTGCAATCCAGAAGATGAAGGCCTTTCCTCTGTAAGTAAGTCAATTCGAGTGTTGGCATGTCAATTGTTTCAGAAGCAACTTTCTGTCCAATCCAAAGGGTGGGTGGATACACCATCTCTGTTCAAAGTTATCGTCATGAAGAAACACCAACTGCACCTGTTCGACTTACACTGCCAGGTGTTATAGTCGGTGCCATAATGAGCAACCCCTTCATCGCCCATATGTCACCAATATTTTTCCATTTCCCATTTAGAATCTATGTAGGTTGTAGTGTTTATTGTGATATTGGCGTGTTAGTTCATTCATGTAAAGATAACTAACACATATTTAACATTGTGTTAAAGGTGCCTTTTTGCCTTGTGGCTGGCTGGGAACTTTGGAAAGCAATATCCATCCTTTTTGCGTCTGTGGCTGGGAACTTTGGCAAGCAATATACAGTATGGAAGGCTATGCAATATCCATCTTTCAACACACAGTATTGAAGGTTACTGTAAGTGGAATATAGAATTCAGATCCGACGGTTTATAATTCACTTGTTATTGAAGGCGGTTACTGTGAAGACTGTTATTGAAGGTAGAATATAAAACTCAAAGATTAAAAATAGAATATAGAATTCAGATCCGACTGCCTATAATTTACCTACTACCAAAACTTATAATCCACTTACCACATCATTCAATGCTAAATAACAAACTGAATATGAAAAACATGAAACTTTGCTCTCTTCCCAACACAACAACACAACAGAAAATGATATATTTCAATGGTAAAGCTGCTCACTGAGCCCATTGAGATGGGATTTGTCTTATTTCCATTATATGCTTAACAACAGATACGTTCTTAAGTGGATATGTTATTCCTTTTGTGAGGTTTACTATAGTATGGTGGATGTGGGTCATCTCTTGTAGCCAGTGAGTGCCTAAATGCACGGCTTCTTGATGGAATAAAGGATAGGAAGAACTGGAATAAAGTGCAGGAAGACAAGCTTACTTCCCTTTTCTTTACAGGAGAGCTTGTCTCTCTGTCTTACATTAGCTTACTGGAGAATAACCACTTTATCTAACTTGGGAAGACAAGTAAGGTTTGAATGGAGAGCGCATGGATGTGAGAGGAATGAATAGATTGGGAGAAAGAGGGCAGGAGTGGCATCATAGAAACGAATTTATGGACCATGGGTAGAAATAATCCAGAAGAATCTTGTACATTTTCGGCGGAATATATTAGCGACCTCCCCATGATGGAAAGAAATCATTTCATATCCACGTACAAAATGCCCCATGAATATTCCAACACTCTCTCAGCTTAAACCGACTTAACCTATATGCAGCCCTGGAGCAAGACATCCAAATGAAAGCATGCTCGAAATCGCTGATAGTTGGATGGATGGATAGAGAGGCCAAACATCACTAACCGGAAGTTCAATTGAGTGAAGTGGCCCGAAGTGAAGTTGACCCCCACTTAGACCAGAGAAAATGAAAGCGGAGCTCTATTTACTCCATGCTTCTTTTAACAGATCCTATTACTTTTTTCTCCATGTATTTCATTTCAATAATTGAGGATTTTCCAGATTTCTATAAAAAAAAATATTGAGTCCAAGCTAATGAAAGTGCGCCGAGTAATGAAAGTCCTCCCACGTAGCCAGTGAGTTGCTTATATGCCTTAAGCAATACTGAAATAATTATTAAGTGGGACATTTTCAACAGGGTGCATCTCCTTGGTTTTATTTGAATTATATCAAAATAAAATGGTAAATAACATTCATTAAATATATAATGAAAAATTAACCTTTTTTAATCCTCCTTAATTCTTCATTGCATTCACATGCATTAACTAGTTCAATGATGATAGCTCTATTTTATCATTTCATTTCGAGACGCCCTTAATGATACATAAGGAGTTAATTAGTAATTCAAACATCTATGTTTTATTTGAATTATATCAAAATTAGGTAAAATAAAATGGTAAATAATATTCATTAAATATATAATGAAAGATTAATCTTTTTAATCCTCCTTAATTCTTCATTGCATTCACATGCATTAACTAGTTCAAGGATGATAACTCTACTTTATCATTTCATTTTGAGACGCCCTTAATGATACATAAGGAGTTAATTAGTACTTCAAACATCTATGTTACTCTTTCTGTAACAAAACTTGTGAAAGGTAGTGATGGATTTTAACAAGCTCTATGTAGATCTCTAACCATTTATTCCAAGTTTATTATTTTTAAATAACTAGCATACTTTCGAAGTTGGGAAAAGGGAACGTCGAAAAGAATAATATAGTTTTTTTTTTTAAGTTTTTTTTTCTAAGTATATTATTTCATGAGTAGCATTGTAATGGTATATTAATCATGAGTAGAAAAGCGATATGTTGTATATTAATCATGGGTAGAACAACGTAACAAAGTATGATTGAAATAAATATTTGAAACTATTTCATATCATGTTATCATTGAAGTAAATATTTGAAACTATTTCATATCATGTATAGAAGTATGGATCAAGTCAAAAAGTTCATGTATAGAAGTATGATTACAACATAGACGAATCTAGAAGGTATACGACAAAGAAGATAAGCGTGCCTCTTCTTGTTTTCGTAGTAAGACATAAGCAACATCCTTCATTTTTTCATAGCGTTCGAAGGAGAAGGTTGGTGCTATTCGCATTCCTTCTATAGTAGTAGTGCGTGACATTGTCGTGAAGGTCAAGCCTTGATGTTCAATGTTTCCAATGTCAATGGTAGACCTTGTCAAGGTCATGCCTTGAGATTTATGGATAGTCAATGCCCAGGCCATCTTAAGAGGGATTTGTTTCTTGTTACTCCAAGTTTGTATGGGTGGAATTGGTACATGATTTGGTTGGGTTTGGTCCCATGGAGGGCCAATGTATTTATCAAATGCCACAACAACATATGTTGGCAAATTTGGAGGGTGAGTTCCTAGTGCATATACAATTTGCATGACTACTCCGAGAGCACCATTGACTAATCCTGCTTGGACCCATAAATTGCAGGATAGCATAACTCGTTAGCCTATACATAGCAAGATATGTTTTTCCAATTGAGCATCATCATGATGGTGTGCATTTGAAGCACCATGTAATTCTGCGTCGCTCCGTGCGATTGGCTTATTCAAGGATTGAAGCATGAACTTGTTATGGTTGTCACAAGAATGTTTGTTGCAAATAGGTGAACTGAAGAATCAAACAATTGACGTTCTTCAACGGATAAGAATCTGTCGGTCCTAGATTGAAGGAGGTTCCTATCATCAATGGTTGATGTAGCATTGTGAATGTTGGCTAACAACTGGCAGAAGCGGGACTGGGTGACAGAGATGCCTTGTTGCTAGAATATTGTTTCCAACTTGACTACAGTGGTAAAGGTTGTCCATAAACTCCTTCCTGGAGTTGCTCCTGCATAAAGAGGTTTGTCCATTATTGGTGGTAGTTGACCCAGGTCACCTACAAGAATTATTGAACATGAATCGAATGAACAATGATTTTTTTCTGGAAATACCTCACGTAACTGACTTTCAATTTGCACAAAAAGTCTAGATCCTATGAAACTCATCTCATCAATTAGAATGTAGTGAATATGTTTCATCTCTTCTTGAAACACTGCAAGGGACTGACCATGTAAAGGCCTCATGTCCTTGATAGGAATCCTAAGTCTTGCATGTACAGTGGTCACATGTATGTTAAATGTTACAACTCTAGTAGGGCCAAGAAGCAATAGTGGGCTATGGCCAAAGGGTGATTGAGAGGATAGTACTTCTTTGATGCAGTGTATAAGGTAGGATTTTTCCGTGCCTGCAGTGCCTTGGATGATCATCTTGAATGGTTCTTTTGGTTCTTTTGCTTCTAAGTGATGCATGATGATGTCAAATGCACTGTGTTGATTTGTAGAAAATGTATTTCTGGAAGGAAATAGTGGATTAATTTCTTGTAGTACTGTTGTATTCCTTCGATTATAGCTAATGAAGCTTGGTGCTATGTCTAATGTATCTTCTGCTACTTTGAGTTGATCCCATGGGTGGGAAGTGTCAATCTCTCGAAGTCCTAACATATCGAGAGAAGTGAAGTTGATATTTCCTGTAGAGACCGATCTTGATAAAGAATTCCATTCATTCATCTCCATGTTTGGTTGTATGTTAGTATGGCTATGTTCATCTTCAGATGTTTGTTCATTAGGAGTGGGCATTGGGATGCGATCAATATATGATGAAAGAGGACTAAGTGACTAGATCAATGCATATTCCAATTCAACATTCTTGCATATTAATATGTTATATTTGGAGTTATTTAAATATAATTTTTTAAAAATATCTTTGCTTCTATTAAGCTTGCCTTCATTCATCATTGGGTATCATTCCCTGCTCATCAAACAATATTTGTATTTTGAAATAGACAAAGAATATCTTGAGAATCTCACCAGTCTTCCTACGATTTTGGCTTACACGAGTATGGAGGCCGCAACCACACTAAGATTTAACAAAGAGATCGGAAAGGGTTGGCCTTCACAGGAGAACATTGTTATTATGTAGGTGACCCCACAATTTCCATTTTGGATTGAAAAAGTGATCCCACAAATTCCATTTTGGATTGAAAAAAAAATGCTAATATCGGTTTGAACGTTATATATATGTGTGTGTGTGTGTGTGTGTGCGCGCGCGCTATATAGAGATAGAGTTTTGTATAAAGTCCAAGATTAGAGGGTAGCATAGGTAAAACTCCAAACATCTCAATTGCCTTGTTTTTTTAGGAAAAGATCAAGATGGAAAAGAGTAGTAACACATCTCTCCATGATCAATACTAGAACTTGCAAAACATAAACAGGCTAGTTTGACTCGACTCCATCAAATTATCTCTCTTAAAAGGTTTCAAATCCCTAAAAGAGTTTGAATTAAATTACATGCCTACACTTTTCAAATAGTTAAAAGAGTTACCAAACTTAAATATGGATTTAGAATAAAGTTTAGAAATACCAAATAAATAATAATATTAAATAATAATTTGTTTATAAAACAAAATTAAATAAGTACGTTGATAATTTATATATCATGGTAATAAGACAATAGAATAAGCACTTAACAAGGAATGTATTAGTTATGTTATTAGTAAAGAAAGTCTGAAAACGAATGTATTAGTTATGTTATTAGTAAGGAAAGTCTGAAAATTAAGCTTAACCAAACTAAAAACAAAAACTGATATAATAAATCTCAATCTTATTAAAACTAAGTCATGTTACAGTTGTATTTGTATTATAAATAAATAAATAAACAATTAAAAAAAAAAAAAAAACATTTGTATGTTTCCAAATTTCAAATTAAGTAAGCAAACCCAAATCCCAAATCTAGAAAAATTAGTGTAGAAAAAGGTTGGAAGCCGCGGCATCTAACAAGGCTTCATTTCTTGCTAGTTATATCATTATACATACTCTTCTATAAATCTTATGATAAGAGAATTTGAGAGTTGCAGTCAAATAGAAACTAATGAACTTTCCAATAACTAAAGTCCATCCAAAGACGTGTATTTAAAAAAATGTGTAATAGATGCCAATGCACCGTACAAAGACGTGTATTCGGAAAACGTGTAACAGTTGTCAATGCAATTAATAGCCGGTGATATCAACGTAACAATTGTGAATGTTGGTGCATTATAGCATATGAGCCAGGAGTAGGGGTGGGAAAGTCAGTTGCAAGTTTTAAGTGTTATTGAATTCGAATTTTGATTCCTCTAATTAACAAGAATTCCACTCATGCGAACGCTGAATTGAGTTTGCTTGGCCAAATTTTGATGCAGGTGTGGGAGATACATCTCTAGGTGGGTGCTATGTACTTATTAAAGCATTCCTTGAAATCCAACCTATTTATTGGATGGCATTGGTTATTATACGGGTTTTTGTTCTCAACAAGATCATACAAATCATACAATTAGTATTCACCTTCCTTTGGTCGGGCAGTAGTGATAAACATCATCTTCATCTTTGTAGATGGGAGAACATTGCAAAACCTAAGCTTTTGGAAGTTGGGGTTTAAGGAACATTTTTCATTTTAATAGATTGTTGGTGGCTAACTCTCTATGGCGAGTTTTGATGAAGGATGACATTTGGCATAGGGTCATAAAAGGAAAATACCTCCTTTTTTGCTCAGTGTCTACTTGGCTAAGATCGTCCACTCAAACAACAACATCTACTTCTCAGACCTGGAAAATTATATTAAAGTATTTACATCTAAGTCCTGGGTCAGGTCATTCGGTTTTAATAGGAAAATATATGATATTGGAAGTGGGGAACTCCTCTCTTCTTTCACAAGAACTCTTAACTTCTTTAAAACATAGAAACATATGCTTTCTTTTTCAAGCTAGAGGAAATATCCAACCATGAACTATCTGCTCACAGTGGAAAGAAAGTGACGATCTTGGTCTCACTGGAGATTTGGAAAAGAAATAAGGCTCTTTTTGCAGGGGTTTAATTGGCTCGGGGGTTCAGTTACAGGATAGACTTGATGAGCTAAAATGGATCAGGGGTGACAAGTCAGGTACTCTATCTGTCAAAAATGTTTATTGTGCCTTAGCATAAAAAATATGGCAACAACCTATTAGAGGTTGGAGGAGAAAACTGTGGACCTAGGATTTATCTCTCAAAATAAATTTATTCATTTGGTTACTGGTGGAAAACAAAATACTTACATGAGATAATTTACAATGTAAAGGATGGGAAGGGCCTAGTATGTGTCTTTTATGTTCAAAGAAACCAGATTCAGTTAAGCATCTGTTGGTCAAGTGCTATTTCACTCAACAAATATGGCACAAGATTATAAGAGGGATAAATTTAAGGAATGTATGGGAGGGGAATACATTGAATGATTTCTATGAAAGTTGGATAAAGAAGGTGCCTAAGTACTCTACCCATCCATCCATTATTAGTTGGCATGTTTGGTTGGAATGTAACAAGGTAATATTTGAAAATGAGAGTCCTTCTATCTGTTCAGTTGTATACAACTCACTTGGAGGAATTGATAGACTTTTAGATTCTCAAAAAGTGTCAACTACCTAATCCATTAAGTCATCATCCCAAGAAATGTTTACTATGGGATGGTTCGATGGAGCAACACACTCAAATGGATAATAGATTGGTGCAGGTGGGGTGATTATGATCAATGATCAAATTATTTTTAAATGGAAATTAAATTGTATCCCAGGCACAAATACTAGGGCAAAATTATTGGTAGTTTGGGAAACTCTTATTCTGGCATCTCGATTGCATATCGTTGATATTCAAGTTTTTGGAGACTCTAGAATAATAATTGACTGTTTTAATTTCGAAGGGAAGTTGCAAGTAATTTCCTTAGATTGTTGGAAGGACAGAATCAAAGATCTCAGCAAAACATTCAGATCAATCAACTACTCACACATTTACAAAGACTTTAACAAGGAGACAAACATCCTATCCAAGAAGGCTGTCGAGATGCAAGAAGGAAAAATAACTTATAACCAATGGGAAGAAGGAAATGAGGGCCCTTCTCTCTTCTTAAATCTATATTAGATCACCTTTGAAGATGACATTATCTCTTTTTGGGGGTTGAATTTGCCAAAAACATTAGAGATAGATGATGAATATGATTTCACTATTTTGGATGATCATGTGGGGATAGTTTATGGGACTTAGATGTTTTATTTTTTTCCATACTTTAATCAGCCTGTGTTGGTTTTGGTGATTATAATTTCTTATTATCATAAACAATTGTTGTTATTTTTGGACAAGTACTTTGCTTGTGTACACAATTATATATAATATAAGGAGTAATTTTCTGTTGAAAAAAATGGTATATAGCATTTGATTCATTCTTGAATGATTATTAATTTGTTCATTGACCCCAAAAAATTTCATATTTTCCATAATTTCTTTATAATTTCCCATTAGCGCGACATGGTATCTAGCATTCAATTCATCGTTGAATTATTTTTAGTTAATTCATTGACTCAAAAATTTTGCATTGCATATTTTCCATAGTTTTACATTAAACATCAATTTTTATTATTTTTTTCAAATATTTAAATTTGTTTTTTATTATTTTTTTAAATATATTTATTTGTATAAATTGAAGCGTTATTGTGTAGCCGATTGAAGTGTTATCGATAGTGGTCTTCATGGATGAAAGATAAGAGTTTTTTACACGAAGATATATTCTCCCACTCTTTAATTGGTTTGGGAGGTGTATTGTCTTGGTCCAACCGTTGCTCCTCCTTCTTCTTGATGACATCTACATTTATTACATTGTCATATAACTTATATGCATGTATTATGTTGTCATAAATGCGGCATATATTTTAACATAGGGAAAAAACTTGCATATGCATATATCAGCTATGTCCCTCAATAATGTAACTCTAGTGGTTTCTCTTGATGTGGTGGTGGGTGGTTACAAGTGGCAATTCATGGCCGGAAAGAGAGATAAGTTTTGATTACTTTTTTGGAAAAAGTAACCGACCAGTTTATTTGACACATTTCATGTTTGTACTATATTATCAGTTAGTTTGTAACTCCTTTGAAAATTTAGGTTATTAACATTCTCAAATTGTATAAAATAAATTCCTGCCATTTAATAGGAATATATTTTCACTTTCTATTAAAAATAAAACTAAACACTTTCTATTAACAATAAAACTAAACTTGAAATTAACAAAAAGACTTGTATACTTGATTACTTTGTTTACTAATTTTTAACCAAAATAATTTAAAACTTTCAAAATTTTTCATATATAAACAATTTACTTAATTTATCATAAAATGATGCACAAAAAAAAATATAAAATTTTAAAAATTTTAGATATATAAACAATTTATTTAATTTACCCACAAATGAATAAAATGATAACAGTTATGTTTATTAAAATTTTCAAAATTTTCCATATATAAACAATTTACTTAATTTACCCATAAATATAAAATGATGACAATTATGAAAAATATAAAATTTTAAAAATTTTAGATATATAAACAATTTACTTAATTTACCCACAAATGAATAAAATGATAACAGTTATGTTTATTAAAATTTTCAAAATTTTCCATATATAAACAATTTACTTAATTTACCCATAAATATAAAATGATGACAATTATGCTTATTGAATTAACTAATAAAAAATAAATAAAATAATCCATAAAAAAAAAAGTGTATATATCCATCCTCACTAGTAAAAAAAACAAAATACAATGCAAAAACCAAAAGTATAAAGCCCACAAGCTACCATCAAATCCACAAAAGAATCACTAAAGTCTATGTGCATAAAAAAAATCGTCTACAAGTAGGAAAATTTGATAAAATACAATATTTGATAAAATACAATATTCCCATAAGATAAGAAGCTGCACAGTAAAAGCATCATAAGCATCATATTCCTGGGCTGTTTTGATGGCTTTTAATATATGAAAGCCATTTTTTCAATTTTAAAATTAACATGTTTTTATTAAAATAATGAAAACTTAAAAATATTAATTTTTATTAAAATAATAATAATGAAAACATAAAATTATAAACATGTTCAAGACCACTATTCTTGTGCAAAATTAATAGTCACACCATATGATACTATGTAAACCATTTTAAGTTATGTGTTATTTTTCCTAACTTTCATCATAAATCATAATACCATCATGCAAATTTGTACTACGATAAAACAAAATGATAAATTTGTTTGATAGTTATGTTTTGTTTTTGCAATTTTATAAATCTACTTTTAAGAATTCGTTATGAGATTTCTTCTTCATCTTTTTAATGTTATTTTATACATTTTAATATTTAAATAAAAAGTATCGTTAATTGAAAAGTTTACCCTTTTTTTCCAACATAAAGTTACTCATTATATCATATATATATAATTGTGTACACATAGAAAAAATAACTTAGCCAGATATTAACATCCTCAACTATACTAGGATATTTGAAAATTTTACTTGTGTCCAATTCAACTCGCAGACTGAAGGGAGCAAAGGCATCCCTATTTCAAAAAAAATAATCATCAGTATTTCACTAAAACAACTTTCAATATGTGAAGCCAAAAATATGTTGTCACCTTTCTCTAAGGTTTTGTAGACCACTATAAGAAAACATACATGCTAATATAGATTCAGAAAAAGAGAAGGGCACTTATTTCCTTCTACCCATTGGTTGTAAGTGATTTTCCTTTCTTTCTTCTGGATAGCCTTTTTGGAAAGTAAATCTGCCTCCTTTTTTAGTTCTCGATAAATGTGAGAGTAACTGATAGCCCTGAAAGATTTAGTGATCTCTGTAATTCTGTTCTTCCAACCCACTAGGGAGATTACCTGCAATTTCTCTCTACTAGTCAACCAGTCAATCACTATTTTAGAATCTCCAAAGACCTGCAGAGCATCAATGTTCAATCGAGCTACCAAGTTGAGAGTAGCCCAAACACCTAGTAATTTTTCCCTAGTGTAAATTGAAAGTCCATTTGTAAATTGTTTTTTCATTTAACCTTATGAATCCCCCTGCCACGCTCTAAAGTCCATTTGAGAGCATTGCTCCATCAAACCATCCAACCATAGAGAAACCTTAGATGGGTATCTAGATAGTTCTGGAAATGGCCATTTTCCGAGGATCTTTAAAGTTATCAACTTTCCCTAGTCTTTTAAATACAACTGAACAGATAGAAGGGTTCCCATTTTCAAAGATTTTATTATTATGTTCCAGCCAAACAAACCAAAAAACAAGGGGAGGAAGACTAATGTATTTTCGCTCCTTTTTTACCCAACTATCATAACAAGCATTTAAAGAGCTTCCTTCCCATTCAATTTTTGTATTAAGCCCTCTTTTAATCCTATGCTAGACTTGTTGTATGAAATTGCACTTGACAAAGATAACCAAAACTGACTCTCATTCCCTTGAGCACAAATGGAAAATACTTGGACCTTCCCAACCTTTTTGTCGCAGATTGTCCCATGTAAGGATTTTATTTTCAGCAGATAACCAACTAAAAAGTTTATTTTTTAGAGAAATGTCCCAGGACCACATATATCTCCTCCAGCCACCAATAGACGGTTGCCAAATTTTCTTTGTTATGGCACTATAAACAATTTTTATTGTTAGAATACCTGAATTATCTCCTCCAGTCCACTTAAGCTCATCATATTTATTCTGAAGTTGAACCCCTGAGCTTGTTAAATCCATACAATAGACGTCCCATTCCTTTTCCAGTTCACCGGTGAGTCTGAGCTCAACACTATTTTTCCAATTTGTAGTTATAATCCATGGCATGTTAATACCTTTAGCCTGATAGAGGTAGCTTATCTTTTTATGCTTTAAGACAATGCTTTCTGATATGTTTTACCTAGTATTTGCAAAACAATGCTTTATAATATTTAGAGTGAAATGCTTTTAGTATTGATTATGGTTGGGATATCATTGATTGCAATCAATGATGATTATTTAAAAAGAAAAATTAATAATTATTTCAATCATATGTTTGAAATTGTTGTCACGAAGATACCTTTGATTATGGATACACTGGTTCCTTCTTAAGAGAGACTTTATCCCCTACACCTATCCCCACTTACCAAGGGAGTTCTGTAGTTATGAGAGAAGGGTCTGGTGGAGATACTGGATTGATGGAAAGGACTGGGGAGGGTATTTGGAAGGACGTTTCCTGGTCTAGGGGCTTGGGATTTGAGATCTCCCCTATTAAAACTAGGAGTGCTCACAAAAAAGAAGAA
>ML793107.1:228383-241054 GCA_009831015.1 Picea engelmannii
AAATCTATCTTAGTGAAGTGTTTGGCATGCTAGAGTTGGTCCAACAGATCATCGATCCTTGACAAAGGGTATCAATTATTCAACGTAATCTTGTCTAATGCCCTATAATCGATACACATTCTCCAAGTCTCATCCTTCTTGGGAAAAATTATGATGGGTGACCCAGAAGGTGAGATACTTGATCGAATCACACCCCGCTCCAACCACTGTTACAATTACGTCTTCACTTCATTCACTTCTAGAATGGACTATCTATATATCCCAATATTTGGCAAGGGGGAGTCTCGTAATAATTGGATTTCATACTCCACTTTCCTCTTAGGTGGTAGCCCTTTACGATTCTTGAACACTCCTCTATATTCCTATAGAAACTCCTATAACTGATGGTTCTTCTCTTTAGTACACCCTTCTAGGGATGCCTTCACTCTTATTGACTCATCATCATACTGATTTTCTCTTAAGAAAATCAAAACATATTTCTTGCTAGAACAAATCAACTTCTTGGCTTGGTTGGCACTTACCAATGACATCTTTGACTTTCCTTTATGAGTGTTGATGATGTAGGAATTCCCATTCTTGATAAATCAATACTGGTTGGATCTCTGAATGAATATTTCATCCCTCATATACATGTAAGGGATTCCAAACACTACTCCACATACATCAAGGGGTAATACGCCCAATTCCACTTCATCAATAAACTCATCACTTATTGCAAATTTAATCTTATATTGTTTTGTTGTACCTTTATATCTACATCCTTGTTTACCCAACCCAATGGATAGGGGATAGGATGATCATGAACCTCCAATCCAAGCTTGTTGACCATATCCGTTGCTATTATATTAGCCTATGAGCTAGAGTCGAACAAAGCATCTATTTTGGTCTTCTTAACCTGAATCTTAATGTGGAAGAGCTTGGTCATCACCTTCACTTCCTGGTAATGAAGGATACTCAGATTCAACTCCTTCTACACAAATGTGAAAACAATATTTTCATCCACATCTAACCTACTTTCAACCTGAATGCTTGAATATATGGCTAAAATGTTATTTTTATTTTTGTCCTTCTAGTGGTTCTTCGGTTTCAGCTCTGAATGTAGTTTCCAACATTCTTCCTCGTTGTGGCCATCAATGTTGCAATGATTGTAATGGTTGTTGGTATATTTGTAATGATGTCTAATGGCTGATATATTCTTATATTTTACCCCTTTCCACTTCTTCTTTCCCTCCTTGGAAGCTTCCTAGTGCTCTTTTTTCTTCGAACCAATTGTATGCCCCTTCTTTTGGCCTATGTTTCCCACGTAATATGCATGTACACACACCTCATCCATTGTCCTTAGATTGAAGAGCACCATTTTATTTCTTATATGATTGTGTAAACCCCCCAGATACTTTAGGAGTACATCTGGGTTCTTGGGATATATACCCAACACATTGACCATCTTTCTAAACTCAATGGTGCACTCTTGTACACTATGCTCCTACATTTTCCTGAACTAGTGGCACTAGATCCATTGGTCCTATACATACTCGATAGGGTAGAATTGGGACTTGATGAGTGTTTTGAAGCCCTCCCACCTAGTTACTGGTGGATCACCCACAACCTAAGTGTTTACGTATGGATTTCCCACCAGGTTACAGTATGGCCCTCTAACTTCAATCTAGCAAATGAAATCTTATGCTCTTCTTCTTTATGGTGAAAGCTAAAATACAATTCTAGTTGTTGCAACCATTGATTCAATTTTAATGCATCGATCTCACCTTGGTATGGATTTATGTCCACTTTCACTTCCATATTGAATAGGAATTATGAAGGGTTCACAAAACTTGAACTTGGCTACTCTTTCCTAGATTCGTTTCACGACTCCTTTCCCGAGTCTTCCTAATATCCCAATTTCCCCTCTGATATGATCTCTGAGTTAGAGTCTCCATCATATCTGAATGGTCTGATATTTCTTACTAGAGCCTCCATGAGGAGGTTCATATTGCAACAAATGTCAACAACTTTTGCTTCCAACCTGTCAAATCTCTCTTCTGCAGGATCTCAAGGGTTGTTATGAATAGACTCGTCTGCGATTGTTATGGTTTCTGTGACTTCTCTTTAAGTCGATTCTTGGATCTTGCAACTTCCCACAAATACCCAAAATAAAGACCTACTCTGATGCCAATATGATCTGTCAACTACCGTGGATATTCCACTGGAATATTTCATCACAACATATCCGATAAATAAAACTTAAATCTACACTATGAAGTTTAAATTCCTTTAGATTCCAGAATATTTAGTTGTTGGTTTTCTTCTTATGCATGAAATAGATAAAATGTTGAAAACAGAGAAAAATAAAATAAAATCATATACCATCCACCAGATAACAAAAATATTTGCTCTGTGAAACCCTTACAGGAGAAAACCCAACTAGAATGTGAGGTTGTTTTTCTCTCTTTTCTCTCATATGGAAATAATGCAAGTTCAAAGGAGAAGACACTATCCATGGAGTTACCAGAGACCTGTTGCATATTAGGATTCTACAAAACATTAACCCCATTTGTTATTTTCTCTAATTTCTCACTCCCAATTGTTCTACTCTGTTATGGAACAAAATACAATAACATAGAATGGAAACCCTTGTCCTCCTAGTGGCCCAATATTTAACATAGCCCGAAATCCATCTAGGAGTAGGTTTTTGACTTCCTCAACCCTCAATTGTGGTAGGGTTTTGAACCTTATAGAATATTCTTGAAATTCCTCACATGGCTATCCCCATATGTATGAGTAATGGGGGTTGACATGGCATCCTCTCGTACCATGGTGGTCAATGTGATAGGTCAACTTGCAGGAGGCATAACTTTTGCAGACAAACTTTGATTGATGCATGGTTTGAACCATTGGAAAGGTATTGGAGTCTAGAACACCATCAAAGGGGTTCCTATAGGTTCCAGACACCAAAACCCCAAAAAATGAACTTTAATACCTAAAAATGGTTCTGAAAGGTTCCAGACCCTAATTTTCCAAACTGGAACCTACCACTAAAATGACCCTGCAAGCTAATTCCTCCAAATTTTTCCACTATGAAAGCATCGAGATAGATGAAAAATAATATAGTGATCCAATACAAATCATTTGTTCCATGGGGTTCTACATCATCAAATGTTTTTAGCAATTCTTCTTCTATTGAGTAAGGAGACCCTTCTTGGAAAGATAAAATTCTATTTTCCTAATCCTCATTTTCACAAAACAACCTTTTTGGTTGTCCTTCTAAGATTTCATAAGCCACCACTTGGAAAATATATTGGTCAAAACCCATATCCTTCATGAATGTAGTTGAAATAAGACCAATACATTGAATTGCAACACCATTTCGGTTGGAAGTAGTGAAAATGGTAACATCGGCTCATAATCGCATTGTACCTATCTTGAAACCATTTCCATATTTCCTAGGTATAGACCTTTTCAAGGAGCAACCAAAAGAGACACATTGTCTCAGACAGACTGGATCCATTCCTCCTCCATTGTATTGAATTAGTAATGTTGGACAATTATCACATGGGTTAGTTATTTTTTTAATTGCAACAATTGTGATTCCATTTTCTCTCTCATCCATTACATTATCCAACAACTCCACTCTAGCTCCTAGAGCCCATTGATGAGAGGTAGCATTAGTTTGAAGGTACGAGGAACTCACTCGAATAATATCTTTGGCTAGTTATTCATCTTTAGCTGAAGATGGTGGTTTATCAATGTTCCAATATTTCCAAAATTGACTATGCGCAAAGGGTGAAGGGATATCAGAGGACTCATGGGCATGTTCTAATATTTGGAGTGTTGGATATGACTAGTTGGTTGGGCCATGCCTTGCATGAGTCATGACTTGTAGGGTTGGGGAATTCTCCTGTTGCTTGCCGAGATTTGAGGATATTGTTTCCAATAAATGAAGGTACTGCTTCTCCTCCAACTTCTCATTTTCTTCATCCTTGTCTTCCAAATTTTTAGTGATGTCCTCAAGAGGCATTGGTCTATCTTCTTCGAACTTCCGTAACTCTAGCTTGAACCTTGTTGTGTGTCCAGTGATTGGTTGCATTGAAACAGAGTGTGGCTGGTTGTCTTTATCTTCATCAAAATTTACCCCATCAAAAGTGTCATTAACATCTAGGGGTGTGCATACCTCAATTGGATCAATTTCTTTAGGGAGAGGTTCAATTTTAATGTGTTTTGGATCAATTTCCTTAAGGAGAGGTTCAATTTTAATGTGTTTCTCATATTTATATTTTTCATATATTTTATCTATAGACTTTTCAATGGTATCAATGATTTTAATCTTCATTTCGTCAAAAATGGCATTTATAGTATCTCTAGTTGTATCCGTGATGCATTAAAAAAAATTACAAAATGATATGTAAATTCATTTTTACTAGTAAAATAAATTTTCACCTACTCAACATTTATTTTTAGGAACTATTAACAAATTTTTACCTAGTTGTTTTAACAAATACCATGGGCTCTATTGTGGTTTTTTCAAATGTCATGTCTTTTAATTAACATATGACTTTTCATTATTATTATTATTATTATTATTATTTATTATATTTTTATATTTATTTTATTTATTGTTACTACTTAGCTTTAGACTTTATAGTGCATTGATTTGAGTGATAGTACACTACATTAACATTATATGATGATGATTAACGCACGTGTGTGTGTGTGTATATATATATATATAATAAACTTATATTGTTAGTGGTAAATATATGATGAACATATATATTCTAATTTTTTAAGTAATTGCATGTCAGTACAACAAGCATATTCATTTCGTCAAAAATGACATTTATAGTATCTGATGCATTAAAAAAAATTACAAAATGATATGTAAATTCATTTTTACTAGTAAAATAAATTTTCACCTACTCAACATTTATTTTTAAGAACTATTAACAAATTTTTATCAAGTTGTTTTAACAAATACCATGGTCTCTATTGTGGTTTTTTCAAATGTCATGTCTTTTAATTAACACATGACCTTTCATTATTATTATTATTATTATTTATTATACTTCTATATTTATTTTATTTATTATTACTACTTAGCTTTAGACTTTATAGTGCATTGATTTGAATGATAGTACACTACATTATATGATGATGGTTAACGTCTTCATTTTATATATATAATAATAATAATAAACTTATATTGTTAGTCGTAAATATATGATGAGCATATATATTTTAATTTTTGAAGTAATTACATGTCAGTACAATTCCATCTTAAATCCTCACCCTCTCAATGCAAAAATTTTCTCAAAGTTTTTTAATATGAAAAGGGTTTTCACCAAAGTGGACTTGATCACAATCAACAACGTAAGGATTTAAGATAGAGCTTTACTAATTATAATTTAAAAAAAAAAAGTAGTTATAATTTTTGTTCCTCACATCACACACATAATCTTTCTTTATGTTGATTTGCTACCAAATCTTATTGTTTATGCAATTATCTTACATGTTCAAGGCCACTATTCTTGTGCAAAATTAATAGTCCCACCATATGATACTATGTAAACCATTTTAAGTTATGTGTTATTTTTCCTAACTTTCATCATAAATCATAATAACATCATGCAAATTTGTACTATGATCAAACAAAATGATAAATTCGTTTGATAGTTATGTTTTTTTTTGCAATTTTATAAATCTACTTTTAAGAATTCGTTATGAGATTATTTCTTATCTTTTTAATGTTATTTTATACATTTTAATATTTAAATTAAAAGTATTGTTAAAGTATTGTTAATTGAAAAGTTTACCTTTTTTTTCAACACAAAGTTACTCATTATATTATATATATAATTGTGTACACATGGAAAAAATAACTTAGCCAAATATTAACATCCTCAACTATATTGGAATATTTGAAAATTTTACTTGTGTCCAATTAAGCTCGTAGACTGAAGGGAGCGAAGGAATCCCTATTTCAAAAAAACTAATCATCAATATTCCACTAAAACAACTTTCAATATGTGAAGCCAAAAATATGTTGTCACCTTTCTCTAAGGTTTTGTAGACCACTATAAGAAAACATACATGCTAACATAGATTCAAAAAAAGAGAAGGGCCCTTATTTCCTTCTACCCATTAGTTGTAAGTGATTTTCACTTCTTGCTTATGGATAGCCTTCTTGGAAAGTAAATCTGCCTCCTTTTTTTGTTCCCAATAAATGTGAGAGTAACTGATAGCCCTGAAAGATTTGGTGAGCTCTGTAATTCTATCCTTTCAGCCCACTAGGGATATTACTTGCAATTTCCCTCTACTAGTCAACCAGTCAATCACTATTTTAGAATCTCCAAATACCCGCAGAGCGTCAATGTTCAGACGAGCTGCCAAGTTGAGAGTAGCAGATTGTCCCATGTAAGGATTTTATTTTCAGTAGATAACCAACTGAAAAGTTTAATTTTTAGAGAAATGTCCCATGACCACATATATCTCCTCCAGCCACCAATAGATGGTTGCCAAATTTTCTTTGTTATGGAACTATAAACATTTTTTAGTGTTAGAATACCTGAATTATCTCCTCCAGTCCAATTAAGCTCATTGTATTTATTCTAAAGTTGAACCCCTGAGCCCGTTAAATCCCTACAATAGACGTCCCATTCCTTTTCCAGTTCACCAGTGAGTCCAAGCTCAACACTATTTTTCCAATTTGCAGTTATAATCCCTGGCACATTAATACCTCTAGCCTGATAGAGGTAGCTTATGTTTTTATGCTTTAAGACAATGTTTTCTAATATGTTTTACCTAGTATTTGAAAAACAATGCTTTATAATATTTAGAGTTAAATGCTTGTAGTATTGATTGTGGTTGGGATATCATTGATTGCAATCAATGATGATTATTTAAAAAGACAAATTAATAAATCTTTCAATCGTATGTTTGAAATTGTTGTCACGACGATACCTTTGATTTTGGATACATTGATTCCTTCTTACGGAGAGACTTTGTCCCCTACACCTATCCCTACTTACCAAGGGAGGTTTGTAGTTAGAAGAGAAGGGTCTGGTGGAGATATTGTATTGATGGAAAGGACTGGGGGGGGCTACATGGAAGGAATTTGCCTGGTCTAGGAGCTTGGGCTTTGAGATCTACCCTATTAAAACTAGGAGTTCTCACAAAAAAACAGAAATTGTTTCCACTAATTCTGATTTGCATTTTGCCAACTTCTCTAATAATGGGGCACTTAGAGGCATGAAAGCCCTAGCCAGGGAAAAATCATGATCTTTTTCTCCTTAAATATCAGAGGGGTTGGGGGGACCATAAAATATATTCCCTTCGTAGGCTTCTTAATACAACTAATCCAGATATTAATCTCCTGCAAGAAGCTTTGGTAGATGAGAAGAAGGCAAAAATTTTCATGAATTCTTTACGACCTGCCTGGTTAGCATGTGTTGTTAGCTTGATTGGCAAGTATAGGGGACTTCTGGTGACTTGGGATCCAAATAAGTTTGATCTAGCTCCCTACTTAAGTTGTGGTGGTATTTTTATGATAGGTACATGTTTTGAGAACAAAAGGCCACTCTCACGTTTAAATGTTTATGGACCATATTCGGAAATAAAATATTTTTGGGACAAGGTGGTCAATAGGGATATGTTAGCCCATAAAAATATGATTGTAGTAGGGGATTTAAATTTCACAGTTAGTTTTGGCGAGGTTTGGAGAGACATAAATCATATGGATCAGTTGGCATGGTATTTTAAAGATATTTTTCAGGAAAATAGGCGTGTTGACATATTACCCGATGAAGTAGTCCCTACCTGGCAGAATGGAAGATCCGGAGTTGAGTGTATTTCTAAAAGATTGGACCAGGTATATTTTTCTAAATACCTCTTGAACAATGCTGGAAGACACAGGTCTTGGGTTTCCTACCCATATCTATCATATCATACTCCTATTCTCTTGCAACTAGAAAACAACTTTCATTCTACAACCTACCCTTTCAAATTAAATCCGATGTGGCTGAGAGAAGAAGAATTCTCTCTTATAGTTCATGAAGTTTAGAATAATCAACTATTTATGAAAGTGTCTGGGGTACAGTGAAGACTAGTATGGAAATTGAAACTGCTAAAAAATGAGTAAAGTATGGGCAAAAAAGTAAAGTTTGCAGAAACATTTAAAATTAGAAAAGTTGGAGGAGAATCTCCAGGCCTATTATCAGGAGAAAAATTGGGGTTTGTGGAGACTAGAAGTAGAACTCCATATAAATTCTTTAGAGGAAGAGTGAAATAAAAATCTTCTGGAAGAAGAGGAACTTTGGAGACAACGGAGTAGAGGGATTTGGATTAAAAGTGGAGACCAAAATACTATTTTTTTTCATCAATTCGCCAGTTATAGAAGGAACAATAAACATATTTGGGAAATTCTGGGGAAGAATGGGCAGGTCCATTTTGGACAAGAGGCTCTTAAAAAAGAGGCAAACAAACATTTCAAAACCTTTTTTGAGGAAACGGTTCAAACTACTATTATTGATCACATCTACATAGCGAGACTTTATCCTCGTTTAGTCAATGAGGAGGATACTTTGCTTCTTGAAAGACCTTGTACCAAGGAGGCATTATGGGAAGTTCTTTAAGTTTTCGCAAAGGACAAAAGTTTGGGACCTGATGGATGGAGGGTCGAATTCTTCATTCACTTCTTTGATTTGGTAGGGGATGATTTGTTGGAGGTGGTTGAGGATTCTAGGAGAAGAGACAAGGTGGTAAGATCTTTAAACTCGAATTTTATGGCCCTTATTCCAAAAGTCAACAATCCATCTTTGTTTGGGGACTTTAGACCTATAGATCTGTGTAATATGTGTTATTAACTTATAGCAAAGATTATTGTGAATAAGATTAAACCTATTCTCTCTCGGACCTTGTCTGGAGAGCAGTTAAAGTTTTTAAAGGGAAGACAGATTTTGGATGCCAATGGTACTACTCATGAATGTATACATAGTGTTAAGATGAAAAACTTAAAGGCATTGATTTTGAAGCTTGACCTAAAGAAGGCATATGACTGTATTAATTGGTACTTTTTAATATTGACCTTATTACAAACAAGATTTTGGCTATTGACCACCAAATGGATAATGAGTCGTGTGATCAGTGTGTTTTCTGAAGTCCGATAAACACGGAGCTGAATATTGGAGATCGTTAATTGCAAAATTTGAAAAAAAGATTGGTCATTGGTGTAAAAGGTGGTTATCTCTAGGTGGGCTCTATGTACTTATTAAAACATTCCTTGAAAGCCAACCTATTTATTGGATGGCATTGGTTATTATACCGGTTTTTGTTCTCAAAAAGATCATACAATTAGTATTCACCTTCCTTTGGTCGGGTACTAGTGATAAACATAATCTTCATCTTTGTAGATGGGAGAACATTGCAAAACCTAAGCTTCTGGAAGTTGCGGTTTAAGGAACATTTTTCATTTTAATAGATCGTTGGTGGCTAACTCTCTATGGAGAGTGTTGATGAAGGATGAAATTTGGCATAGGGTCATAAAAGGAAAATACCTCCCTTTCTTCTCGGTGTCTACTTGGCGAAGATCGACCACTCAAAAAACGACATCTACTTCTCAGACCTGGAAAAAATTATTAAAGTATTTACATCTTATAACTCATTGGTTGAGTTGGAGTCCAGGATCTGGTCATTCAGTTTTAATAGGAAAATATATGATATTGGGACTGGGAAACTCCTCTCTTCTTTCACAAGAACTCTTAACTTCTTTAAAGAAGAGAAACATATGCTTTCTTTTTCAAGCTAGAGGAAATATCCAACCATGAAATATCTGGTCATAGTGGAAAGAAAGTGACGATCTTGGTCTCATTGGAGATTTGGAAAAGAAATGGGAGTCTTTTTGCAGGGCTTTAATTGGATCGGGGGTTTAGTTACAAGATAGACCTTATGAGATAAAATGGATCAAGGGTGACAAGTTAGGTACTCTATCTGTCAAAAATGTTTATTGTGCCTTAGAATCAAAAAGATGGCAATGACCTATTGGAGGTTGGAGGAGAAAACTGTGGACTTGGGATTTAGCTCTCAAAATAAAATTATTCATTTGGTTATCGGTGGAAAACAAAATACTTACATGGGATAATTTACAATGTAAAGGATGGGAAGGGCCTAGTATATGTATTTTATGTTCAAAGAAATCAGATTCAGTTAAGCATCTATTGGTCAAGTGTTATTTCACTCAATTACATGATAGACTTGATGAGCTAAAATGGATTAGGGGTGACAAGTCAGGTACTCTATCTGTTAAAAATGTTTATTGTGCCTTAGCATAAAAAATATGGCAGCAACCTATTGGAAGTTGAAGGAGAAAACTGTGGACCTCAGATTTAGCTCTCAAAATAAAATTATTCATTTGGTTATCGGTGGAAAACAAAATACTTACATGGGATAATTTACAATGGGAAGGGCCTAGTATGTGTCTTTTATGTTCAAGAAAACAGATTCAGTTAAGCATCTGTTGGTCAAGTGCTATTTCATTCAAAAAATATGGCACAATATTATAAGAGGGCTAAATTTAAGGAATGTATGGGAGGGGAATACATTGAACGATTTCTATGAAAGTTGGATAAAGCAGGAGCCTAAGTACTCTACTTGTCCATCCATTATTAGTTGGCATGTTTGGTTGGAACGTAACAAGGTAATATTTGAAAATGAGAGTCCTTCTATCTGTTCAGTTGTATACAAGCCACTTGGAGGAATTGATAGACTTTTAGATTCTCAAAAAGTGTCAACTACCTGATCCATTAAGTCATCATCCCAAGGAATTTTTACTGTGGGATGGTTCGATGGAGAAACACACTCAAATGGACAATAGAGTGGTGCATGTGGGGTGATTAGGATCAATGATCAAATTGTTTTTAAATGGACATTTAATTGTGTCCCAGGCACAAATACTAGGGCATAATTATTGGTAGTTTGGGAAACTCTTATTCTAACATCTCGATTGCATATCGTTGATATTCAGGTTTTTGGAGACTCTAGAATAATAATTGACTAGTTGAATTTCAAAGGGAAATTGCAAGTAATTTCCTTAGATTGTTGGAAGGACGGAATCAAAGATCTCAACAAAACATTCAGATCAATCAACTACTCACAGATTTACAAAGACTTTAACAAGGAGGCAAATATCCTATCCAAGAAGGCTGTCGAGATGCAAGAAGGAAAAATAACTTATAACCAATGGGAAAAAGGAAATGAGGGCCCTTCTCTCTTCTTAAATCTATATTAGATCACCTTTCAAGATAACATTATCTCTTTTTTGGGGTTGAATCTGCCAAAAACATTAGAGATAGATGATGAGTATGGTTTCACTATTTTGGATGATCATGTGGGGATAGTTTATGGGACTTAGATGTTTTAATTTTTTCCATACTTCAACCAGCCTATGCTGGTTTTGGTGATTATAATCTCTTATTATCATGAACAATTGTTGCTATTTTTGGACAAGTACTTTTCCTGTGTACACAATTATATATAATATAACGAGTAATTTTCTGTTGGAAAAAATGGTATATAGCATTTGATTCTTTCTTGAATGATTATTAGTTTGTTCATTGACCCATAAAAAATTCAAATTTTCCATAGTTTCTTCATAATTTCTCATTAGCGCGACATGGTATCTAGCATTCAATTCATCCTTGAATGATTTTTAATTAGTTCATTGACTCGAAAAAAATTCATATTTTCCATAGTTTCACATTAAACATCAATTTTTATTATTTTTTTCAAATATTTAAATTTATTTTTTAATATTTTTTTAATATTTAAATATATTTATTTGTATCCCCCGGATGGGGTGCCACGCAGAGAGAGAAGGAAACGCAGATCAGAGTCAGGTGGTGCCATAAATGTTGGCCACCAGCTGCCATCGCCTCGCCATTTATGATGGGATTAAACCCAGGCAGCTCTCACCAAAATGACGAGGCCTCTCACTCGCGTGAGGAGAACGATCGACTAGAGCATTAAGACCATAGCCTTAATGGCCATAGTTATCATCTCCATCCTTATCAACAGCCTTGGAGGCTATGTGATGCATTTGAAGGTTGCAGAGGCAAAGGCTGAAACGCCGAGGTGTAGGAATAGAGATAGCCTTTCAGTCGGTATTCCGACAGTAGCTTTCCTTTTAAGCATGCCAAGAGCAAGGGGGCGGCCTCGCAGAGGTGCGGCTTGGTATGCAGCCGACTCACGTAGGAAGTAGGAGAAGAATTTTGAGAGAGCTTTGGCTCTAGCTAGCAGGAGGAGAACCAGGAAGTCCAAAAGAATTGGAACGCCTCCCATGGCATATGTCGAGGAGATTACTCCGGATGAATCTATCCAGAATTACTCCGAGAATCTTCTCTTCATGGTCCAGGACAATTGGGCTCCCCCCGCTTGTTTCATAAAGGATGCCATAACCCCTGCTCCAAGACCAACACACGGTCCCAGGGACACTCCAGCTGCGGAATTCACATCTTGCATCGTGGAGGAAGAGATACAGGAAGGCACAGAAGGAAACATCCATTTCATAACCAGCGATGATCCGTATTTATGTAGGAACACAATGAAATACAAAAATACACATAAATGCAGAGATGCAGCGGAAATAAGACTTCATTTCATTAATAACAAATGACTGAAATATGTTTACA
>ML793107.1:281380-376737 GCA_009831015.1 Picea engelmannii
TAAAATATTATAAATCAATTTAAAATACCAATAAAAAACTTTAATAAACTGTGGAAGATATTCACAAAATCTATGTGAAAAACTTTAATAAACCGTGGAAGATATTCACTAAATCTATGTAACCGCCAATAGAGCTCAATGCTCCTAAATAAGAAGGGAAAATGAAGGAAAACTCAATGTAATGTGAAATTGTTTACAACTCTGTGTAATTAGTGCATTGATATAAGAGCCATTACATTGTTATTATTTAAAAATAATAAACTTGGAATAAATGGTTAGATATCTACATAGAGCTCGTTGAAATCCATCACTACCTTTCACAAGTTTTGTTACAGAAAGAGTTACTGATATTGCCCCAGAAATTTCCTATCTTTTTCATGATATTGCACCAGAAATTTCATCAAAACCACCGTCAAAGAAGACTTCGAGTCAATAGGTCGGTCTCTTTCCCCTCAATACGAGGACATTTCACTTTATATATAATTCAGACATTTGTATATAGCTTTGAGTAAAACTAATGTGAATTTGGGTGGTTAAAATAGTACCCATATCCTAAAGTGTATCCTAAAGTGTAGAGAGGGTATTTCATATCTTATATAAGATAAATAGATATGAAGAAGATTATTGATTCTTGAGGGGTTGTTGAGTAAAGAAGGGGAATATTTTCTTTGGAGCAGTTTGTGGTAAGTATATTAGCTATGTCATGAGAGTAATGTGTCGGGTTGAGTAACATGATAGCTTTGTAGGCGTATTCTTCACCATAGTAGTATCATCATCTAACTTAGGGGTGGAATCCATATTTGATTCATACACTTGGGTGGTGAATATCTCCTTAGCAATTAGTTTGGTGGACTCTCATTCATATATATGTGTGTGTGTGTGTGTGAGAAATGCTTTATATTTATAATCTACAACATAAAGCCTTGTATTTAATGGGTAATGAATTAATTTGAAATATGCAATGTTATTTCCATTGTTGTTTTTGTTACATGTGGATTCTAGGTTATATTGTTGTCAATTGAATTTGGCCTAGCAATTGGTTAATAGAAAAATGAAAAGGGTTATATTGTTGTTGTTCATTCTAATTAACTAACTAACCGGAAAAATAAGCGACAAAGTGATTAGTCTCAGCCTTTTCCTAGTTTCTACCTCTTTGGCATATATAGTAGTTCAAAGTGATTTGTTTGAGTGCCTTCCTCATTTCTGCCTTTTTGGCATACATAATAGTTCACTTCTTATTTATTTGGCACCAATTTACATTAATTAGGATTTAGTATTCGTTTATTACATTGAGAAACGCTTTCTACGACCCAATGAGAAAGATGTGTAATTCCTTCCATGCTCAACATAGAGTTGACACATTTGAATGTCAACCATAAATAAAATATTTCAATATCAACGTTATATGATGATGGTGGTTAACATCCTCATACCTATAAAAACCAGACACCATCCACAATATAACACACATATTTTCTTTAGGAAACCCTTATGGGAGAAAACTTAGCTAGAAGGTGAGGTTGCTCTTCTTTATTTTCTCTAGTATGGAAATAATGCAAGTACAAAGGAGAAGACACTCTCTATGGAGTTACCTAAGCCCTGTGACCTGTTAGTTTTCTATAGAACATTAACCCCCTCTGTTATGGTCTCTAATTTCTCACTCCCAGTTGTTCTGCTATGTTATGGAATAAATTACAATAACATAGAATGGAACCCCTTGTCCTCCTAGTGGCCCGGTATTTAACACAACTAGATAGGAATCTAGGGGTATCATTTTTACTTCTTCTACCCTCAATTGTGGTAGGGTTTTGAACCTTATAGAATCTTCTTTAAATTCCTCATGTGGCTAGCGCCATATGCATGAGTAATGGGGGATGACAAGGCATCCTCTCGTACCATGGCGGTCAACATGATAGGTCAACTTGTGAGAGACATAACTTATGCATACAAAATCCGGTTGAAACACGATCTGCACCATTGGAAATTTATTAGAGTGTAGAGCCCTTTCAAGGGGGTGCACGCAACGTTTAAACACCAGAACCCCCCCAAAAATCATTTAATGCCTCAAAATGGCTCCACAAGGTTTTGAACCCCAATTTTCCAAACTGGGACTTGCATTAAAATGACCCTGCAAGATATTCCTCCAATTGTTTCCACTCTAAAAGCATCAAGATAAATGAAAAATAATATAGTGATCCACTTTGGATCATACCTCCCCATTTAGAGATGATTTTGGTCCCCAAAAACTTTACTAAATAAGGTGAAGAAAATTGTCTTCCATCTTATCCCTTGAGTACCAATTTGGTTTTCTTGGAAGTTGTCTTTTCAACCCAATCTTCCAAAGGTCATGTTGCACCTGTCTTATAGTTCTGGACCTCTTCTGCAAAATTTTGTCCTCTACTAACTCTTCTTGAGCATCTGGTGCTAAGTCATCTATGGAAGGTAGGACATACTCCTCCTCTTGATCCAACATGGAAGGATCATAGAGTTTGAGATTCTCCACATTCACTACTGAGTAAATGCACATGTATGGGGGTAGACTGAATCTGTAGGAATTATCTCCCACCTTTTTCAATACCTCAAAAGGACCATACCGGAGAGCCTTGATATTATTACTAGGACCATGTAGCGTTTCCTTATTCAACTGAAACCATACTCTATCTCCCACTCTAAATGTTCTCTCTATTCTATGTTGGTCATGTCTAGCCTTGTACTTTAATGAATTGCATGTGAGGTCCTCCCTCACTCCTTGTTGTCCATATACAACATCTAAGGGTGAAGGTGAAAAATATCCAAAGCAAGTTTCAAAAAGTGAATTACTAGTAGAAGTGTGGACTACTCTATTATAAGAGTGTTCTTTATAGATTAGATTTTCATCCTAGGTCTTCAGATGCTTCTTATTGTAACCCCTCAAGAGTTGCACCAAAGCCTTGTTGACTACTTTTGTCTGCCCATCTATTTGTGGATGGAATTTTGTATATCTCTTCAAATTAGTGTCCATCTTCTCCCACATTGTAGTCCAAAATGAACTGATAAATATGGTATCCATGTCTGATATGATGCTTCTTGGTATATCAAAGTGCACCTAGACCTATTTAAATAAATTGTTTGTTGCTTCTTTTCCATTGATGGTGTTTTTACAAGGCACGAGAATGCACATTTTGTTGAACCTGTCAACTACCACAAATAGATAGTCATGTCCTTTCTTGGTTGTTGGTAAACCTCCCACAAAATCCATGAAAATACTTTCCCAAGGTCAAGTGGGTACAGGTAAGAGATGGTATATACCTTGATTCCTGTTACTGGGATTATTGGTACACAAAATTATACATCCTCTAATATATTATGCTACATCTTATTGCATTATGGGCCAATACTCATACCTTTGTAAGTTAGCAACTTTCTTCCCAACACCAAAATGTCATGAAACCTTGGAGGTGTAAGCCTCTGTGATAAGCTACAACCATTCACTATTAGGAATAAAGAGCTTGTCAAGATTGTAGAGTAAACCATTCTGGAAATGATAGTCAACCTTGCCATCACCTTTTTCTATATGAATTTGGTCCTGCAGTTGTTGAAACACCTCCTTGAATTCCTCATCTTTTGTGTATGCCTCTTTATATGCATCATGAGTAAAAGGTTCCATGTGCATTAGAGTTCCCAAAGATGTAATCTTGGATATGGGTGGTCATGAAATCATGTCTTCCAACTTATTTGTGCTACCCTTCTTATACTTTATGACCAAATGAAATTGTTGTAAAAACCCCATCCACTTGTAATGTTTGGTTTGTTGTAGCTTACTACAGGCCTACAAATTCTATAGTGGTTGGCGATCTATGTGGATGATGATCTCCTTTCCCATTAGATAGTGCTTCCTCTTTTTGAAAGCTTTTACCAAGGCATAAAAATCCTTTTTGTAGGTAGGGTATTTGAGAACCACCCCAAGAAATACTTTAGAATGATAGCATATGGGCCTTCCTCCCTACATCAATACTTCTCCCATGGCATACCCACTTGCATCTATCTCCACTTTAAAGGGATTCAACAAGTTTGGTAGTGTGAAAATTGGTTCTTGAATGATATTTCTTTTCATCTCATCAAAGGCCTTTTGTTGATTCCCACCCCACTGGAAAATTTAGTAACATTTGTAGGAACTATCCATTTCATGATGGCCTCCATCTTTGTAGGATCTATCTTGAGCTCACCTCCACCGATCGCATACCCCAAATACACCAAAGTTTGTTGAGAAAACTCACATTTCTTGAGATTGAACAACAGTTGGTGCTTCTTTAGGGCCTCTAACACTGGAACAAGATATGATATGTCTCTAACACGTCAAATAATACTTTGGCCTCTCTTGCTTAACTTTTGTACGAAGATATTTCCTTAATTTCCATTTTTTCCATGATATTGCATACAAATTTCCTGACTTGAGATTTGTTAATGTCTTGTCTCTTTGATGATATTTCACAAGAAATTTCCTATCTTTTTCATGATATTGCAGTGAAAATTTCATCAAACCCACTGTCAAAGAATACTTTGAGTCAAACATTTATATATATAACTCTGAGTAAAAACTAATGTGAATTTGGGTGGTTAAAATAGTACCCATATCCTAAAGTGTAGAGAAGGTATTTCATATCTTATATAAGAGAAATAGATATGAAGAAGATTCTTGAGGGGTTGTTGAGCAAAGACAGGGAAGATTTTCCTTATGTTGTGTAGGGTAATGGAAGGAAGTGTTATTATTGATCGATGGTTGGATAATAGGGATAGGAGCACTTTGTGGTAAGTATACTGTCTATGTCATGAGAGTAATGTGTTGGGTTGAGTAACATTAAAACTTTGTAGGAGCATCCTTCACCATGGTAGTATCATCATCTAACTTAGCGGTAGAATCCATAGTTGATTCATACACTTGGGTGGTGAATATCTTCATAGAAACTAGTTTGGTGGACTCATGTTCATATATATGTGTGTGTGTGTGTGTGTGAAATGATTTCTATTTATAATATACTACATAAATATTTGTATTCAATGGGTAATGAATTAATTTGAAATATGCAATGTTGTTTCCATTGTTGTTTTAGGTACATGTGGATTCTAGGTTATACTGTTGTCAATTGAATTTGGCCTAGCAATTGGTTAATAGATAAATGAAAAGGGTTATATTGTTTTAATAATTCTAATTAACTAACTAACTGGAAAAATAAGCCAAAAAGTGATTAGTCTCAACCTTTTCCTAGTTTATGCCTCTTTGGCAGATATAGTAGTTCAAAATGATTTGTCTAAGTGTCTGCCTCATTTCTTCATGTTGGCATGTATAACAATTCACTTCTTATTTATTTGGCACCAATTTACATTAATGAGGATTTAGTATTCGTTTATTACGTTGAGAAACGTTTTCTACAACCCAATGAGTTCCCAAAGTTGTAATTTTGGATGTGGGTGGTCATGAAAGCATGTCTTCCAACTTATTTGTGATACCCTTCTTATACTTTATAACCAAATGAAATTGTTGTAAAAACCCCATCCACTTGTAATGTCTGGTTTGTTGTAGCTTACTACGGGCCTACAAATACTATAGTGGTTGGTGATTTGTGTGGATAATGGTCTCCTTTTCCATCAGATAGTTCTTCCTCTTTTTGAAAGCTTGTACCAAGGCATAGAGCTCATTTTTTTAGGTAGGGTATTTGAAAACCACCCCATGAAATACTTCAGAATGATAGAATTTGAGCCTTCCTCCCTACATCGGTATTGCTCCCATAGAATACCCACTTGCATCTATCTCCACTTTGAAGAGATTTAACAAGTTTGGTAGTGTGAGAATTGGTTCTTGAATGATATTTCTTTTCATTTCATCAAATTCCTTTTGTTGATTCTCCCCTCACTAGAAAATTTAGTGAAATTTTTAGGAACTATCCATTTCATGAGGGCCTCCATCTTCACGGGATCTATCTTGAGCTCCCCTCCACCGATCACATACCCAAAATACACCAAAGATTGCCGAGCAAACTCACATTTCTTGAGATTGGACAACAATTGGTGCTTCTTCATAGTCTCTAACACTTTCATAATATATGAGATGTGCTCCTCCGAGGTAGCACTATAAACCAGTATATCATCCAAATAGACAATAACAAATAATCTAGATAAGGGTGTAAAACATTATTTCTTAGTCTCATCAATGTAGTCCATGTGTTTCATAAACTGAATTGCATAACCAACCACTCATACAATCCTTGCCTTGTATTGAAGGTGATCTTCGATGTATCTTCTTCATTGACTCATACATAGTGATATCTTGGTTTCAAATCTATCTTAGTAAAGTGTTTGGCATGCTAGAGTTGGTCCAAAAAATCATCAATCCTTGACACATGGTATCAATTATTCAACGTAATCTTGACTAATTACCTATAATTGATACACATTCTCCAAGTCCCATACTTCTTGGGAACAATTATGTTGGGTGACCCACAAGGTGAGATACTTGGTTGAATCACACCCCACTCCAACGACTGTTGCAACTGCTTCTTCACTTCATTCACTTCTAGAATGTACTATTTATATATCCCAATATTTGGCAAGGGGGAGTATTGTAATAATTGGATTTCATGCTCCACTTCCCTCTTAGGTAGTATCCCTTTAGGATTCTTGAACCTTCCTCTGTATTCCTGTAGCAACTCCTCTAACTGATGTTTCTTCTCTTTAGTACACCCTTCTAGGGATGCCTTCACTCTTATTGCCTCATCATCATACTTATTTTCTCTTAAGAAAAGAAAAACATATTTCTTGCTAGAACTAATCAACTTCTTGGCTTGGTTGGCACTTACCAATGAGATATTTGACTTTCCTTTATGCGTGTTTATGATGTAGGAATTCCCATTCTTGATCAATCAGTATTGGTTGGTTCTCTGCATGAATATTGTATCCCTCATATACATGTAAGGGATTCCAAACACTACTCCACATACATCAAGGAGTAATACACCCAATTCCGCCTCATCAATAAACTCATCACTTATTGCAAATTTAATCTTATATTTTTTTGTTATCTTTATCTCTGCATCCTTGTCTACCCAACCCAATGGATACATGATAGGATGATCATGACCTTCCAATCCAAGCTTGTTGACCAGATACGTTGCTATGAGATTAGCCTATGAACCAAAGTTGAACAAAGAATCTATCTTCGTTTTTTTAACCTGAATCTTAATGTGGAAGAGCTTGGTCATCACCTTCTCTTCCTAGTGATGAAGGATACTCAGATTCACATCCTTCTACACAAATGTGAAAACAATATTTTCATCCACATCTGAGCTACTTTCAACCTGATTTCTTGAATATATGGCTAAAATGTTATTTTTATTTTTGTCCTTCTTGCAGTTCTTCGGTTTTAGCTCTGAATGTAGTTTCCAACATTTTTCCTCGGTGTGGCCATCAATGTTGCAATGATTGTAATGGTTGTTGGGATATTTGTAATGATGTTCCGTGGCTGATATATTCTTATCTTTTCCCCCTTTCCACTTCTTCTTCCCCTCCTTGGAAGCTTCCTAGTTCTCTTTTTTCTTCGAACCACTTGGCTGCCCCTTCTTTTGGTCTATGTTTCCCATGTAATATGCATTTACAAACACCTCATCCATTGTCCTTAGATTGAAGAGCATCATATTATTTCTTAGATGATTGTGTAAACCCCACAGATACTTTAGGAGCAAATTTGGGTTCTTGGTAGATATACTCAACACGATGGTCATCTTTCTGAACTCAGTGGTGCACTCTTATACACTATGCTCCTACATTTTCCTAAAGTAGTGGCACTATATCCATTGGTCCTCTACATACTTGATAGGGTAGAATTGGGACTTGATGAGTGTTTTAAAGTCCTCCCACCTAGTTATTGGTAGATCTCCCACAACCTAAGTGTTTATGTATGAATTTCCCACCAAGTTAAAGTATGTCCCTCTAACTTCAATCTAGAAAATGAAATCTTATGCTCTTCTTCTATATGGTGAACACTAAAATAAAATTATAGTTGTTTCAAACATGGATTCAATTTTAATGCATCGATCTCACCTTGGTATGGATTTATGTCCACTTTCACTTCCATATTGAATAGGAATTGTGAAGGGTTCACATCACTTGAACTTGGCTACTCTTTCTTGGATTCTTTTCACAACTCCTTTCCTGAGTCTTCCTAATCTCCCAATTTCCCCTCTGATTTGATCTCTGAGTTATAGTCTCCATCATCTCTGAACGTTCTGAGCTCTCTTACTAGAGCCTCCATGAGGAGGTTCATATTGCGACTAATGTCAACAACTTGTGCTTCCAACCTCTCAAATATCTCTTCTGCAGGTTCTCAAGGGTTTTTATGAATAGACTTGTCTTCCATGGATAGGGTTTCTATGACTTTTCTTTAAGCCGATTCTTGGATCCTGCAACTTCCCACAAATACCCAAAATAAAAACATGATCTAATACCAATATGATCTATCAACTACCATGGATATTCCATTGGAATATTTCATCACAATAGATATAATAAATAAAACTTAAATCTACACTATGAAGGTTAAATTCCTTTAGATTCTAGAATATTTAGTTGTTGGTTTTCTACTTATGCATGAAATAGATAAAATGTGGAAAATAGAGAACAATAAAATACAACCATATACCATCCACAAGATAAAACAAATATTTTCTCTGCAAAACCCTTACATGAGAACACCCAACTAGAAGGTCAGGTTGTTTTTCTCTCTTTTCTCTGATATGGAAATAATGCAAGTACAAAGGAGAAGGCACTCTCCATGGAGTTACCTGAGACCTGTGGCATATTAGGATGCTACAAAACATTAACCCCATATTTTATTTTCTCTAATTCCCCACTCCCAATTTGTTATAGCAAGATTTGCCTCACCCTATGCAATCTTGCAGAGAGGGCCTTGTTCCACTCCCCCATGCAGACTTACTTTCCCTGATTGATAAATCCAGAGACAAAAATAAATACTTTTCCACTTGTATGCACCTTGAAATATATACAACAAGCGTGTACGTTGGTTGATCCACTACAACCCACATGCATCGAGATTTCTCCCAGAAAATCAAAATTAAATGTCGGGTTTCCATGTCACAACATGAGATATATGATCCTTGGCCTTCCATATACTGGAAATGTTCCGACTAGGCCTTTAGTTGCATTTTGAAGACTATAAAGAATCCAATTCTGAGCTATGGAAAAGAGGAGAGAATTCAACTTTGAGAGCAAAGTTACTCTGGAGAAATTATTACTTCATTATTGAGTCAGCATCCCTTTGTCCTTTAAGTCTGAACACAGTGTTCAGCCCCCAAGCTCTTCCCTTATTGATGGAGAACCTCTTTGTCTCCCTTATATGAGCTTGCCTTTGGTGGAGGATTGAAGTGGTGGATGCCCAGTTAGAAGGAACTCGGTTTCTTGGTTCCGAACCGTGTCGACACGAAAGTCTGTAATGTTTTCACTTCTGCTGATCATTTATTAATAGAAATACTCATTTCCCATCCAATTAATATCTTGCAAATATATGTGTTATGATCCATGGGTATGTTTGTTTTGTATATTGATGGATTATGCTATCTAATGTGATAACCTGTTATATCATCACTATATGCTTGCTCTGCTTGTTTGTTGAGAACTTGTTGCATGTATAAAGCTCTGGGTCAAAGTTCTCAATGATGGACATCATCAAACGTTTGAATGAGGTAAGCCTCTTTCTTACTTCTCTTGCACATTAGTTTATATAGAATATGATGGAATTGAGTCGATTTCTATAGTTATTCCTGTCTATTGTGGTTCACCCTAGCCATAGAGATATTTTCCTCGTAACAGAATTGACGACCGTACTGGGGATGAATCTTTTTTCTTAGGGTTTGAAGTACTTTTCTCCTGAGATTTCTCTCGTTTCTATTGTGGTTCTTGTCGTATCATTGCTTGAAAAATCCTGTTCACTCTGGGTCTGAATTTTTAGCCTTTCTCCCTTGCTCGGCCTTGTTTCAAAGCATATACACGCCTTTTCTTGATAGTCATGTATACACGCAGGTTGTCTCACTGCAAGCCGTGTATATATGCTATGTTTGCCCAAACAGTCGCATACACCTTTTTCCTTTCATGTTTTCTTGGTTTGGTGTTTGTTGGGTGGGATTTGATGCTTACTGAGCCTTCTTAGTTCTATGTAGTGCCTGTTGAGTACTTGTGGGATGACAGGAAACCCTCTTTTGGTTGAATTTTTGGGCGAAGTTTTTCTCTTGATCTTTTCATTTTTAGTGTCCTTATACATTGGGTTGGGTGTTTCATTGCTTAATATCCTACTTGAGTTATCCCTCTTTTATACAAAGTAGGGCCATATATCAAGTTACTTTTCAGTCCATGCATTTTTAGTTTTGATATATTGAAAATACAAAAAAATAGGCATTTTGCATTGCCTGACATCTTTTCTCTTTTGAGTTTTTATCATTATATTAGTGCATACAATGAAAGATTGCATTGTTTTTACTTCTTAATCGCAGAGTTGAATTTGAAAATTGCATCGCTTTTAAGAGCATATCATACATTAAAATTTAATGTTAGACTTTGCATTATTTTCATATTTAATTAATTGCAGAGTCATAACACCATGAGTTTCATCACCATACATTTTTGAGTAATCATGGCCATAAAATCAACACTATAATTTAAAATTTATTAATAACGATTTTTTTTTCTAGGGTGCACAAACTAGCGTAGGATTTAGTGGCTTGGAATAGGATTTTGTGAGTAAACTTCTTTAAGGCAATTAAATCAACATATGTGTCTGAGAAAGGGAGTTGAGAAGTCCATTCTATAATTGGTAAGATTAGGAGGCTCCTCTCACACCGGAGTTAATCACGAGGTCGCGCGAAGTTGGTTGAAGGGATATTCCCCGGATACTCTCCTAGCGTAAGAGATATTTATGTGGATTTATTCATATTTGTGGATCTTTCTAGTGCCCATACCTCCATGAGAGGTGGTGCTTTAAAATTTTTGGTTTTTCCTACCCTGCCCATACAATGATCCGGACTTACGACTACTCGCCTGTGCATCGATTAAACAATGGTCTATTAGTTACTTGACTTATGTATCTCATAAGTTACTTGCAGGGGTTATTCTGCAAGTACCCTGAGTCAGATAGGGGTCGAACAACACACAACCTTTATGGAGGATTACCTCTCCTGGGGGATCTAACCGACTGGTTGTTAATCCCACGAGGGCCCCTATAAATGATTTTGTTATCTCTGATATTTAGCAGGGAGTCTCAAGTCCCTCTTAGATGAGACATACCTTCTTTAGGGAGGGAGGCCACTCATCCACTTTACCCCGTTTTCATGCATATTGGCCATTTGAATTTTGGTGTGCTCTTTGCTTACTAGTTGGCCTTAGGATATATTTTTATCTTTAAAGTCTCAAGTCATCGTGGAGTCAGACCAGCCACCCCGCCGGTCCCATCGCTTGTTATAGTTACCACCAGATTTCGTGTCCTTTCCTTCTAAAAGGCGTAGAGTCATTATACATGGTACACACACATCCACCATTCAAACTTGTGATTCTACAAGGATGAGGACTGAACCTGGTCTTCAGAATTATGGGAGCCCTTCGACTCCCATACCCACTATAGTTAATGGCACACATTCGACTCCTCCAACCTCTATGGGAGTAGTGTCAGAGGCACCTATCATTACTATGGCCCGACCTATAGTTAATGCTCATGCTACCGCCTCGAACCCCTTTGGGTCTCTTGGCCACTCTCCGGGCTACAATGTTCAGTCCATCCCTATGGCTTCTAGTCCATTTTATTATTGTATCCCTAACTTCACTTCATAGTTTTCAAACTCCATCCCAACTGTTGGCCCTAATGCTAGCACTGGATTTGGGGGCAGTACGCCTCCCTACACTCCTTTTTCATTTAGTGGATCTTAAATCCCTCAAATGACTCCTAATATGGGAGGTATGCATGTTTTTAACCCTAAGTCCAATCCTCCTACTTCTGGGTGGAATAATCAACCTGGCGAACAAGCTTCGGCTCAAGTTCCATCTTACAATACTACCTCCTCGGTGTAGATTCCAACCAACACATTTAGCATGACGAATCCACCTCTATCCTCCGGTTTCCAACCTTGGGGAGGTCGGTTTCACGATTTGGGCAACCCCCAAACTGGATCTAATCTGGTTGGGGGGAATTTCTATAACCCTCAACAGAACATTCCAGCTGTAATGATGCCCAACCAACCTTATATGAATCATCCTGGAGGAGGGCCTTATAACGTCGGATAGGGCCATGGTGTTTACCAAAACCCTAGATGGCCTCTGAATCCACAAGTGCAATCTTTCTCGGGAGGATGGGGCCAGATGTCACAAGCCCCTCTCCCTTTTCTGGCCACGCTTAATATGATAGATTTGGCTAAGTTAATGAATGACCGTGTGTGTCACGATCCTACATGGCCCCCGGTCCCCACCAAGATTCCTTTCGACATCCGAAAGTTCGAGGGTAAGAATGGAGAGGATCCTGGTGATAACGTCAATACCTTTCACCTTTGGTGCTGATCAAACTCCCTTAATGACAACTCTATTCGTTTGAGATTATTTCAACACACCCTCATCGGAGTTGCTGTGAAATGGTATATTGAGCTACCCAAGGGGGAATATGGGACTTTTAGTCAATTGGTAATGGTCTTTCTTAACCACTTCCAGTTTCCCATTCATTATGATGTTGGCTTAGAATTGTTGTTAACTTTACACCAGAATACCGCCACTCATATCTTAGACCATATCTAGGAGTGGCATAGACGGAAGAGGTTGATTAAGACCCCTATACCCTCGACCTTTATTTTAGAATGGTTTCTTAAGTCTTTGTACGCTCCTATCTCGAAGGACGTTGCTACTTCCAAGGTTACCACTGAGGAGGAAGTGAACTTTAGAGCCCAGCAGTTAGATTTCATTTATGCTTAGTCTAGGATGTTATACCATCTTCTTTCTGACGCACCGCGGTCTACTTACGACCCTAGGCAAAATCCCAGACCTCATGTCGATGGAATTGTAGGTTCCACCAATTTAAATTCCATAGGCTCGGTGAAAAAACAATTGAAAGAGTTGTATTTAAGCCAGCCTACAAGAGGACCATCCTCGTTTGTGTTTTCCAATCCCACTCACTTGACGGATGTACACTCCGTGCAATCGTCGACCAACCCGAATGGTAACCAACAACTAGGAGGGAATAAGAAGAAAGGACACAATAACCATAAGGGTGGGAAAAATGGTAATAAACCCAGGGACAATAATAATAATGAGAAGACGGGTAATAATGCTGGAGAGGGAAAATGAGAAAAACGTAAGGTGAAGTTTCCCTGTAATATTTGCACAGGTGATCACCTTACCCATTTGTGCCCAAAACTTGAAGAAGCTATGAGGATTTTAGCTCAATCACTCGTTGTGCTGATGAGTCCATTCCCACATAATCAACACTTACACTCAAGCTCCTCAAACGCCTAAAATGCGGTTGGTGGAGGTCAAAACCAATAGTCACAAGATGGCGAACGTTTATGTATCAATATGGTCGATGTGAAAATAGATGTAGCCACTCAATCTTGAGACTATAGTTATAAACAAACTAATTCTGGTCTAGAATATCCTCCTACTCTAGAGACGAATTTACATATTGAGAAACTAGAGCCATCGCCTCATATTCCGAAAGGAGTAATTACGCACTCTACCCATAATCCAAATGCTAGAGCCTCCCAGAACTACTCTATTGTTGAGGACCTGGGCCAAACCCCTTGTGTGATGTCATCCTTGGAGGTACTCCAGACGTGTCCTTCATAGAGGAATGCCTTACTCTCTTCTCTAGGAGCTCTAGAACCCAGTGGATCAAAGGTTATCAAGTTTGACATCATAGATGTTAAGCCTCGCCTGCCTTACCATGTGTCTTTCCAAATCCATGTGGATTATTCCAAGTATATCTTCAAACGTGCAGTTGTTGATGAAGGCACTGCTATGTGTGTGATGTCCCTAGCCTATTGGAAAGCTCTTGGTTCTTTAGCCCTTTCCAAGTTATCAAACATGTTGACTGCTTTTGACGATCATTCCTTTCGCCTTCACGGTATTCTCCCCGCCTTTCTAGTCTAGTTATGTGGGAAGACAGTAGAGGTGGAAGTAGAGGTAGTTGATGTGCCTCTTGATTATAACCTGTTACTAGGTTGCAATTGGACTTATGCTATGATCGTCGTCATATCATATGTATTTCGTATTCTTTGTTTTCCTCATGAGGGGAAGATCATGATGATCGATCAATTATCCTTTGCATTCTCTAGTCCTAATGCATCTCTTGGGCAGTCGATCCCCATGATCAACAATTCTGAACCGACATTTGAGAATATCGGTGTCGGAATGTATTCTTCCCTTATGGGTACTTTTGACTTCTTGGCACCGAACCATCAAGTTTATTCCATCTCCAGTAGGCACGTCTCGACTGGGAGGTCCATTCCTTTCTGCATGTATTATTTTGATGATCCATGGACCCTACCTTCAACGACTTTGTCTTGTGAAGGACAGTCGCATTATGGGATGGCCATGCCACTATCGGCAACAGATATTGCGTATCAAGTTGTTCTCGACTCTTTCGTCGATCCCGATCCTGTTCCCTCGCTGACGAACGAAGAGGATCTCGTGTTTAGGCCCGTGTGGGCCACCTCGTTGTCTTGTTCATATGATTTCCTCGATGGGAATTTGCCTTCGGACAAAGCCATCATCGAAGCCATGAATGGTTCCAACAAACCTTGGGATGATATGCATCACCGCTCCTATTTTCTTCCAGAGCTTGAAAGAATTGAACAAGACAACTTTTGATCTACTTTGAGTGGGATAGTTGGTCACACTGTAGTTCCACTTGATACGCACGACATGTATACCGAAGGAAACATAATGAGTATTTCTCCTACCGTCCAGATCGACATCTCTCCTACCCATGGCAAGGTTGAAAATGTAAATATCGGTGCGGATGGTTCGCCAAAAGAAACCCTGATCTACATCGAGCTCTTCAAGGAATTTCGAGACGTATTCGCTTGGTCATATGAATACATGTCAGGGATCAACCCTCGTATTTTCGAACATGAGATTATAACTTATTCGGATGATAAACTTGTTCGAGAACTTCTTAGAGATGTAAATCCTCGAAAGGCCCCTGCTATTAAGGCAGAGGTGGAGAATCTACTTAATGTTGGCTTCATCTACCCAGTTCCCTTAACCGAATGGGTATCCAACCCTGTTCCTGTAGATAAGAAACAAGGAACCATCCATGTATGTATGGATTTACGCGACCTGAACAAGGCCTTCCCGAAAGACAACTTTCCCACACCTTTCATCGATCATATTCTCAACGAGTGTGTGGGAAGCGAAGTATTTTATTTTATGGATGGATTTTTAGGATGTAATCAAATTCAAATCAAACTCGAGGATCAACACAAGATGAAATTTATTTGTCCTTGGGGTACCTTTGCATACCGAAAGATGCCTTTCGTCCCTAAAAACGTCAGAGCGACCTTTCAGCATGCCATGACTTTTGATTTTCACGATCTTAGGAACTTAGTCGAAGCTTACCTTGATGATCTTGCTACTCACTCTGGTAAGAGAGTGGATCACGTTATTCACCTTCGACTTGTTTTTGAAATATGTTGTTATTTTAGAATCTGGTTGAACCCTCACAAATGCATCTTTTGTGTTAAGTTTGGTCGTCTTTTAGGTTTTCTAGTTTCTGAAACTGGGATCATGGTAGATACGCTTAATTTTGAGGCAATACTTCGGTTTCCTCCCCCGTGTACGGTTAGACAAGTTCAGGGTCTACAGGGGAAAGCTAAGTTTCTTTGTAGGTTTATAGTGAACTATGCCACTATCACTAAAGGTTTCATGCATCTCTTGAAGAAGGACACCCCTTTTATCTGGGATGAGCGAGCCCATGATTCCTTTGATGCTTTGAAGAAATATTTAGTGTCGACGCCTCTGCTGAAGCCTCCTAACTATAGTAGATTTTACTTGCTTTATATCATCGCGTCCAAATATATGATTGGTATGGTTCTTGTTCAGGAGGATGATGAGCTCCATGAGCACGTCATCTACTATCTTAGTACAACTTTACTTGGTTGTGAAATTAATTTACTCACATTGAAAAGCTAGCTTTGGCTGTCGTTCACGCAGTCCAACGTCTACGTCATTATATATTACTTTGTATGACTATAGTGATTGCTGATGTCAATCCATTTCAATACGTCCTTACCTGGTGTATTATAGGGGGAAAATACAATAAATGGATTGTCATTTTACAGGAGTTTGATCTCGATTTCGCTTCTGCGAAATCCAAGAAATCCTTATTCTTTGCAGAGCTAATATATGATTTTCCACAATTAGATGAGGAAGTTATCCATGTTGATTCATTTGCGGATGAACACATTTTTCTTGTCTCGTCGTTTGACCCCTGGTATGGAGACATTGTGCTCTATCTTCAGACCTTGAATTTCCCTCAGCATCTCTCACGGGATCACCGACGGCGTATAAGGTACCAAGCTAAGAAATATAATATCATCGGTGACACTTTGTATCGCCAAGGAATATACGATATATTGCATAGTTTTTTAACTCATAGATAATTTGATTCTGTTCTGAACGATTTCCATAGTGGGGCTTGTGGTGGTCATCTATCCAAGTTTGTGACAACCCAAAAAATTTTGCGAGCCAATTATTTCTGGCTTACTTTCTTTAAGTATTGTATTGAATTGGTTAAGAAGTGTCACCCCTGCTAGGTGTTCACTTGGAAAATGCACTCGCATTCATCCCCTCTCCATCCAGTCATTACCTTCGGTGCCTTCACCAAGTGGGGGGTGGACTTCGTCGATTGCAACCTAACTTCAATTGGGGGGCATCAACACATTGTCGTGGTCATCGACTAATTTTCTAAGTGAGCCGAGGCCATGCCTGGAGTTAAATATGATGGGAAGACTACAACATTCTTTGCATTCAATCAGATTATTGCCCGGTTCGGTATCCTGAGTGAGATTTTGACTAACCGTGGCAGTCACTTTCAAAATGAGCTGATGGAAGAACTAGAAGCTAAGCTAGGGTTTAAACATGGTCATTCTTCTCCTTATTATCCCTAGGAAAATGGGAAAGTAGAGGCTGTCAACAAGTATCTCAAGATCATTTTGCAAAAAACTGTCAGTCAGATTAAATTCGACTAGAACATCATGCTATATCCTACACTCTAGGCATACCGAACCTCGGTCAAGATTCCCAACGGATTTTCCCCTTTCCAGTTAGTACACGGTGTGGAGTCGATATCACCCATTGAATGTGAAATCCCTTCTCTTAAGTTGGAAGTCGCGCTCTTACCTAACACTTTCGATCTCGAGCGATGCCTTGAATACATAGAGAGTCTTGATGAGCAGCGTCGAGATGCCTATACGTCTATTGAGGCGAACAAAAGAACCGTTGGGGGTAGGCAAGTTTAAACCCATGTGGCACGGTCCTTACATCGTTTGACGTGTTCTAGAAAATGGGGCTTATGAGTTAGAAGATTACGAAGAGAATAAGTTGGTCGAGCCCAGAAATAGGCTCTACTTGAAAAAATATTACACTTGAGCCCCAAGCTTGGGAGAAACTCTCTGTATACTAATGCAATTTAGTGTATATATATCTTTTATTGTTTCGTCTTCGATTTTCTTATCAAGTTTTCACTTGGTTGATAGATGTCAATGGAGTCGTTAATCTACTTAGGAATCACAGGCAGGGCCAGTCGTCACGTATGGAACTTGGCTTCCGCCACTTGGGTGGTTTATTCACCCGAGGGTCTACTGGTGTCTTCAGGAGGCGTATGCCTAGGGCCATCCATGAGTAATGTAGCCGAATATAGATCTGTTATATAACTTTTACACGATGTTATCTCACATGGAATTCATTCATTAGAAGTTCGTCTGGATTCCCAGTTAGTAGTACGTTCGTTGAATGACCGTTACCGCATACATGATCCTACTTTACTCTGATGATTCCTACATGTACATCTTTTAGAACGACAATTTGATTTTATTACATATTATCATATTCCTAGGAGTTCTAGTCATGTGTCCAATGCTTATGCTAACTTTGTTTTAGATTGGCATTTGTCACATAATTAAAAGAAAAGAAAACCATCTAATCAATGTACACATTGTAAAATATAAGTAAATTCGAAGATCCTTTTTTATATATTTCAAAAAATATGGTGTTTATAGTACAAAATGGGGCTAACACCCTCAGTACATATATAGCCGGTATTACAATATCCCATGACATATATGCTTGTGGCGCCAGATGTGTGTCATGGTAGCAAACCATAGCATTTGCGAGACACTGAAAGAGTCATACCCATGCCCTGGGTACACCAACAATCTGTCGCTACATGGCCTCAGGCAGATCCTCTACCTGGACCATGGGTATCCTGTGAGTCAGACGCGATAGGTTTCTCTGCACGTTTTGTAAGACCCTCTTGGCTTGTCCTCCCACCACTTCATTTCCTCGGTTCCTCCGTTGATGTCGAGGGAAACCCTATGGCCGTTGCGGACCCATGTCTACGACACACAAATGTCTAGTCAATACTTAAGCACTATCCAAAAATATTTTTGTCCTAATTATACAAAAATACAAAAAAATGAAATATGTAAAATTTGTTTGACATACCTATGTCACTGTACGCAGACCCTGGTGGAAGTGGCATGTCTAGATGTCCTCTGAAGTCGATCCCCTCATAGGGATAGCCATCAAGAGCGATGAAATGTCGTCGCCACCAGTAGAAAAAGTCCTTGTTGTAGGGTGTCGACACCCTACCCCCTCCCTACCACCTCATCACCTCAGTCCATCGTGCCATGGCTGGATCACGAGGTCCTCTCAGGAGAATCTCAACTCTAGGTCCCAAATCTAGAACCCACTCGAAAACGAAACTGCACAATATGGAGGCAAACCCAAAATTTATTTTACCTTCCTGTTTACACTCCAGTCAACTGGCTCTTCATATTGGCCAGTAGTGAGGTACACCAGTCATACATTGTGGGTCTCTCACACTCTTCATAGAAAATGAGCGGCCTCGATGCCTGGTGCAATGAGGCCAAACCTGTGATCTTGGTCAAAACTAAGACAATGATCTTTAGATTGAGGTTGTTTATTGGCCAGATAGGGACTTGATTCCCTACCTTAGGAGTCCCTGCTACACAGTGGGCATCTATATATTCTTCTATATTCATCTCGCTACCTGCTCCCCATGACTTGAGGTTCACAACCTCCCCCCGACGCGATAGACCAATTAGAAAGTAAATGTCCTCCACTTCAATTCTCAATGGTTGCCCATCGATATTGAAGATCTCACTATCAGGGTCCCAGAACCCACCAACATCTCCAACAACCTCACTTGGGCTCTCATTCCTTTTCAGTGCCCAAAAATTATACAAACAACATCGCTTTAAGTCCATTTGGGCCCCCAGATCTCGATCTACAACCACATCGATCTCCTCATGCTCTCGCTCTCTCCATTCAAGAACCATCTTGTCAAATACAAATACAATTTTGAGTTATAACCCTTCATTTTGGTCATTTGCATGCCTATACGCGACTTTCTTTGCACACAGTCGCATGTAGGTCTCAATACACGCGCCCTGTAGTTCACACAGGAGTGTATACCTAGTCGTACATGTGACCTAATCAAATCCATCATGTGTACACCAAAATCTTTGCTTTGCGCTTTAAATAACTAAAACTTTAAGACCTAATTCAAAAATGCAATCCATTTAATTTGAAGGGGAAGAGATCAAGAATTACCTAATCCAGATGGCTCATGATTTTGTTGACGGATGCTCCCGCAATTGTCTTTTGAATCTTGGAGGAATTTTGGTCCAATTTTCACTAGTTGGGTAAAAAATCAAAATGGTATAGTAATTTCTGATATGATTACTATTTATAAATCATTTTTACTCACTTTCTATAGTTTAAACCATTTTTTGCACCTAATGGACTTATACAAAAGTGGATCAAGTTGGTTTTTGCAGTTTTAACCTAGGATTCTTGCAGATTTCAGTACTTTGTCGACCGTTTTTCACCTTGGGCAGGTATATTCATTACCCAACATATAGGATAAGTATCCATTCCGCTATGCATTTTTCACATTATCCTATAATTGTCGCTCTTTATGCCGTAGGTATGAACCCATTTATTGCGACACAAAACCTTCCATCTACTATAAATTCATGTCGTTATCAAGTGGTAGAGACTCACCAAACATGGGTGCCCTAGTTAGATACCCTATTTCATTTGGTGTAGATGCACAGATTTTTTTCATAGGACCGGGAGTCCCTCACAACTCATACTTGACTTTATGCTAATCCTCATTTCTCATTCATAAGCATGCGACCTTATAACTCGTGGACTCCCAAAATGAGTTTAATTTAAGATCTTTTCCATCTCGTCTTTAAAAAGAGAAAACATTTCCGAGTGATTTGTCCCTTTCACACTCGTTAAATCAGATTTGAAAGATCATGAGTCTTAGTTAAGCTCTTTCCCAACTTGTTATCAAAAAATGAAAAGATCGCCGAGTGAACTTGTCTTTTTCACACTCGTAAATTGGTTTTGAAGAGACGTCTCCTTGGCACAAGTTTATCCCTTTTTCACACCAAGTAGACTAAACGACATAAAAAAGGAAATTTTTTGGCGTTAAGTTGTGATTACATATCATACCCCTGCTTGCCATATTCAACCGATAGTCGGTTCTCGCTTCGCATTATAAACTATTTGCCTTAGTAGTTTTGCATCCTCAACCAAGCAGATCCTTGTTTATATCCTTCACAATTTGACACCCTATACCTAGGAGGGAACATTCCCCTGAGTGTCCATCTCCCACATGCAGTACTTCCCTACATTGAGCATAGGTATGTTCCACTACTGGAACTAGTTTTGCTTACTTGCAACACTCATTTCCTCCCCTGTATCATAGCATTCGTTTGTTATGAAAAAACAAAAAAAGACAGGTGGGAAGGGATTATTATCTTATAGCAGCAACAGTCATGTCTCCTTTGAATAGAGCACAAAGTGATTTGAGTCCATTCATCATAATTTTGGGTTTAGCATGGCCTTAGGAATTTGAGATCATTACAAAATCTTCTCTACCGACTGGTTACTCTTCCAGTCCCTATAGGGAACTTCATTGATGCCTCCTACATCTCATCATTTTATCATTGGGTCTATGCTGCCAGGGTCCACCATATGTCTCTTTCTCTTGTTCAAAGGAAGTCTATCAACCTGTGTCGTATACTCCTCAGAACTCTTGACTTTGCATGTTGGTCATACCCTCAGTTTGTCTTAGAATCACATGATAATTTAGTCCTATCATGCACCCTGGCCCTACTTCCATCATTGTTAGGTAACCTTGAACCCAGTTGTTGACATTTCATCATTGGTTGCTGATTGGGTGGTTTCCCTTGTGTTCGACAACAAGACATATATTCACACATTGGGATTCATGCAGTGTCTTCGATGCCATTAGCCTTATTGGTTTTCTCCTTGCCTTTGTCAGTAGTTTTTCATCATTGGCTTCTATTCAGAGGGTATTTTTTGTGTACCGCTTGCACTTGGGACATGCAAAAGACACACATGGTCGTTGGTTTGTGAACTTGTTCTTCATCCGATTTCCACCAAATCATGAAGCTCCTTCTTTGTACCTCATGCTAATTGATGAGAGATGCCTTAATGCTCTCCTTTCAGTGGGTCTCTTTCCATCGACATCAACCCATTTATTCTGGAAATGAGGCCTAGAGTTTTATGAGTACCTTGAGGCTTGCAGTCATTAGTGGCAGGCTCTCTCACCATCGACAGCTGGAAATACATCAATGCCTCCTGATCGATGGATTCTTCAGGTGTTCGACACCGACTCCTCTATTCACACTTGTAAGAATCTACTTGGTGCCTTGATACCTACTTTCATTATCGGTAGGCTGTCTCACCTTTGTTAACGATATACATCAATGACCAGTAACCAAACTATGTCTCATTCTGTTCGACCTCAACTCCTTTATTCACATGATGTAAACTTGCACCTTTGGCGGATTGTGTAGAATACTTGAAGACATCACTATGTGGTCGCATCTTTCCTGAGTTTTTGCCTCCTTTTCATTTGAACCAGTACCTATAAGACTTTAGTGATCACGGGAGATCATATTGTACTCCATGGTATACATATATCTTCAATTTGGTTTTGAGACTGGTTCTACTGGGCCTTGTTCGTGGCTATGACAACTTTTTGGCATGTAACCTCATTTGTATTTTCCTATTCATGGTCATAGACACTTGTTTGGTATATTTTTCACATGGATCTGCAATGTATTTTGGAATCCATGTATGCAAAGTCAGTACAGAATGTAATGAGCGATCAAGTTCGTCCAGCTGGTTCTCTACCACTCCACTTCTGGGTTATTTATAATGTATTTCGACCATCACATATTCTCCTCTGACCTCATACATTAGGGGGCATCTGTTATAGCAATATTTGCCTCACCCTATGCAATCTTGCAGAGAGGGCCTTGTTCCATTCCCCCATGTAGACTTACTTTCCTTGATTGATAAATCCAGAGACAAAAATAAATGTTTTTCCACTTGTACGCACCTTGAAAGATATACAACAAGCGTATACGCTGGCTGATCCACTACAACCCATGTACATAGGGATTTGTGCCAGAAAATCAAAATTAAATGTCGAGTTTCCATGTCACGACAGGAGATCTCTTATCCTTGGCCTTCCATATACTAGAAACGTTCTGAATCGTCCCTTCAATTGCATTTTGAAGGCTATAAAGAAGCCAATTCCGATCTATGGAAAAGAGAAGAGAATTCAACTTTGAGAGCAAAGTTACTCTGGAGAAATTATTACGTCATTATTGAGTTTGCATCCCTTTATCCTTTAAGTCTAAACGTAGTGTTCATCCCTCAAGTTCTTCCCTTATTGATGGAGAACCTCTTTGTCTCCCTTATATGAGCTTTCCTTTGGTGGAGGATTGAAGTGGTGGAGGCCCAGTTGGAAGGAACTCGATTTCTTGGTTCCGAACCGTACTGACATGGAAGTATGTAATGTTTTCACTTCTGTTGATCATTTATTAATAGAAATAATCCTTTCCCATCCAATTGATATCTTGCAAATATATGTGTTATGATCCATGGGCATGTTTGTTTTGTATATTGATGGATTATGTTATCTAATATGCTAACTTGTTATATCATCACTATATGATTTCTCTGCTTTTTTGTTGAGAACTTGTTGCAGGTATAAATCTTTGGGTCAAAGTGCTCAATGGTGGACATCATCAAGCGTTTGGATGAGGTAAACCTCTTTCTTACTTATCTTGCACATTACTTTATATAGCATATGCTGGAATTGAGTCGATTTATACAGTCATACCTGTCTGTTGTGGTTCACCCTAGACATAGAGATATTTTCCTCGTAACACAACTGTTCTACTCTATTATGGAAAAAAATACAATAACATAGAATGGAAACCCTTGTCCTCCTAGTGGCCCAATATTTAACATAGCCCGATAGCCATCTAGGAATAGGTTTTTGACTTCCTCAACCCTCAATTGTGGTAAGGTTTTGAACCTTATAGAATATTCTTGAAATTACTCAAATGGATATCCCCATATGCATGAGTAATGGGGGATGACGTGGCATCCTCTCATACCATGGTGGTCAACGTGATAGGTCAACTTGCGGGAGGCATAACATTTGAAGACGAAATCTTATTGATGCATGGTTTGAACCATTCGAAAGGTATTGGAGTCTATAACACCATCAAAGGGATTCCTATCAGTTTGAGACACAAAAACCACAAAAAATGAAGTTTAATACCTCAAAATGGCTTCGGAAGGTTCCAAACCCTAATTTTCCAAACTGGAACCTACCACTAAAATGACCCTGCAAGTTAATTCCTCCAAATTTTTCCACTCCGAAAGCATAGTGATAGATGAAAAGTAATATAGTGATCCAATTCGAATCATTTGTCCCATGGGATTCTACATCATCAAATTGTTTTAGCAATTCTTCTTCTATTGAGTAAGGAGACCCTTCTTGGAAAGCTAAAATTTTATTTTCCTAATCCCCATTTTCATGAAACAACCTTTTTGGTTGTCCTTCTAAGATTTTATAATCCACCACTCAGAAAATATATTGGTCAAAACCCATATCCCTCATGAATGTAGTTGAAATAATACCAATACATTGAGTTCCAACACCATTTCGGTTGGAAGTAGTGAAAATGATAACATCGGCTCCTAATCACATTGTACCTATCTCGAAACCATTTCCATATTTTCCATGTGTATACCTTTTCAAGGAGCAACCAAAAGAGACACCTTGTCTTAGAAAGACTGGATCCATTCCTCCTCCATTGTCTTGAATTAGTAATATTGGACAATTATCACATGGGTTAGTTATTTTTTTAATTGCAGCAATTGTGGTTCCATTTTCTCTCTCATCCATTTCATTATCCAACAACTCCACTCTATCTCCTAGAGCCCATTGATGAGAGGTAGCATTAGTGTGAAGATATGAGGAACTCACTCGAATAATATATTTTGTTGGTTATTCATCTTTAGTTGAAGATGGCGGTTTATCAGTGTTCCAATATTTCCAAAATTCTCTATGCCCAAAGGGTGAAGGGATATCAGAGGACTCATGGACATGTTTTAATATTTGGAGTGTTGGATTTGACCAATTGGTTGGGCCATGCCATGCATGAGTCATGACTTGTAGGGTTGGGGAATCCTCTTGTTGCTTGCTGAGATTTGAGGATATTGTTTCCAATAAATGAAGGTAATGCTTCTGCTCCAACTTCTCATTTTCTTCATCCTTGAATTCCAAATTTTTAGTGATGTCCTCAGGAGGCGTTAAGCGATCTAATTCGAACTTTCGTAACTCTAGCTTGAACCTTATTGGATGTCTAGTGTTTGGTTGCATTGAAACCTAGTGTGGTTGTTTATCTTTATTTTCATCAACATTTTCCCCATCAAAAGTGCCATTAACTTCTAGGGGTGCGCATACCTCAATTGGATCAATTTCCTTAGGAAGAGGTTCAATTTTAATGCATTTTGGATCAATTTCCTTAGGAAGAGGTTCAATTTTAATGTGTTTCTCATATTTATATTTTTCAAATATTTTATCTATAGACTTTTCAATAGTATCAATTATTTTAATCTTCATTTCATCAAAAATGACATTTATAGTCTCTCTAGTTGTATCCATGATGCATTAAAAAAAATTACAAAATGATATGTAAATTCATTTTTACTAGTTCAGTAAAATAAATTTTCACCTACTTAGCAATTTTTTTAGGGACTATTAACAATTTTTTACGAAGTTGTGTTAACAAATACCATGGGCTCTAGTGTGGCTTTTTCAAATGTCATGTCTTTTAATTAACATATGACCTTTCATTATTATTATTATTATTTATTATACTTCTATATTTATTTTATTTCTGATTACTACCTAGCTTTAGACTTTATTTATATGACGTTTAGTGCATTGATTTGACCGATAATACACTAATTTGACATATTTCAATGTACACCATAAATAAAATACTTCAATATGAACATTATAGGATGATGGTTAACGTCTTCATCATCATCATCATATAATAATTGAAACCATAAAGAGTAACTAGAAGTAAAAAAAAAATGTTATAATTGAAACATTTGTGATGCCTATTGTTAAGTATGAGGGAGATTTGTAATTCTTTTTGTGTTCAACATATAGCTGACATGTGACACACACACACGCACACACACACACACACACACATACACACACACACATAACTTTTATGATATAGAGCACAATGATTTAGTCTATTGATTTGAGTGATAGTACATTTCAAAATGAACAAGTTGCATTTATTTAAATAACTATTTAATAAAGGTATCAATAATAGTATGCTAAAGGTGGGATTGTGTTACATTACATATAGCGATATTAAACAACATGGAATAAATTGCAAATAGAAATAAGAAAAATATAATGTTGAAACAATCAAGATAATAAAAGGAAAATTAAATATATATATATATATATATATATATATATATATATATGCGTAAATATATGATGAGCATATATTACGAAAGGAAATTAAATAATGAGATATATCATCCAACTCAGTTCTAATTTTTTAAGCAATTGCATGCGAGTACAACAAGAATAGTTCCATCTTAAGTCACCCTGTAAATGCAAAACTTTTCTCAAATTTTTTTAATATAAAAGGGTTTTCACTAGAGTAGATTTGATCACAATCAACAACCTAATGAGTTAACATAAAAATATACTAGTTATAATTTAAAAAAAAGTAGTTATAATTTTTTGTTCCTTACATCACACACATAATCTTTCTTTATGTTGATTTGCTACCAAAACTTATTGTTTATGCAATTATCTTACATGTTCAAGACCATTATTCTTGTGCAAAATGAATAGTCCCACCATATGATACTATGTAAACCATTTTACGTTATATGCTATTTTTCCTAACTTTCACCATAAATCATAATACCATCATGCAAATTTGTACTATAATCAAACAAAATGATAAATTCGTTTGACAATTAAGCTTTTTTTTTTCAATTTTATAAATCTGCTTTTAAGAATTCGTTACGAGATTATTTCTTCATACTTTTAATGTTATTTTATACATTTTAATATTTAAATAAAAAAATATTGTTAATTGAAAAGTTTACCTTTTTTTTCCAAGAGAAAATTACTCATTATATTATATATATAATTGTGTACACGTGGAAAAAATAACTTAGCTAGATATTAACATTCTCAACTATACTTGGATATTTGAAAATTTTACTTGTGTCCAAATCGACTCGCAGAATGAAGGGAGCGAAGGCATCCCTATTTTTAAAAAACTAATCATCAGTATTCCACTAAAACAAATTTCAATATGTGAAGCCAAAAATATGTTGTCACCTTTCTCTAAGGTTTTGTAGACCACAATAAGAAAAAATACATGCTAATATAGATTTAGAAAAAGAGAAGGGACCTCATTTCCTTCTACCCATTGGTTGTAAGTGATTTTCCCTTCTTGCTTATGGATAGCCTTCTTGGAAAGTAAATCTGCCTCCTTGTTTTGTTCTCGATAAATGTGAGAGTAACTGATATCCCTAAAAGATTTAGTGATCTCTCTAATTTTTTCCTTCCAGCCCACTAGGGAGATTACCTGTAGTTTCCCTCTACTAGTCAACCAGTCAATCACTATTTTAGAATCTCCAAATACCTACAAAGCATCAATGTTCAACAGAGCTGCCAAGTTGAGAGTAGCCCAAACACCTAGTAATTATGCCCTAGTGTTGGTACCTGGTCCACAATTGAAAGTCCATTTGTAAATTGTTTTGTCATTTAACCTTATCAATCCCCCTGCCTTGTTCTGAATTCCATTTGAGAGCGTTGCTCCATCAAACCAGCCAACTGTAGACAAACCTTGGATGGGTATCTGGACAGTTCTAGAAATGACCATTTTCTGAGGATTTTTAAAGTTATCATCTTTCCCTAGTGTTTTAAATACAACTGAACAGATAGAAGCTTTCCCATTTTCAAAGATTTTCTTATTATGTTCCATCCAAACAAACCAAAAAACAAGGGGAGGAAGACTAATGTATTTTCGCTCCATTTTTACCCAGCTATCATAACAAGCATTTAAAGAGATTCCTTCCCAATTATTTTTTATATTAAGCCCTCCTTTAATCCTATACAAGAATTATTGTATGGAATTTCACTTGACAAACAGATGCAAAATTGACTCTCATTCCCTTGAGCACAAATGGAAAATACTTAGACCTTCTCAACCTTTTCGTTGCAGATTGTCCCATGTAAGGATTTTATTTTTAGCAGATAACCAAGTGAAAAGTCTAATTTTTAGAGAAATGTCCGAGGACCACAGATATCTCCTCTAGCCATCAATAGAGTGTTGCCAAATTTTCTTTGTTAGGGAACTATAAACATTTTTTACTGTTAGAATACCTCAATTATCTCCTCTATTCCACTTAATCTCATCATCTTTATTCTGAAGCTGAACCCTCGAGCTTGTTAAATCCCTACAATAAACATCCCATTCCTTTTCCAGTTCATCGGTGAGTTTGAGCTCAACATTATTTTTCCAATTTGCAGTTATAATCCCTGGCCTGTTAATACCTTTAGCTTGATAGAGGTAGCTTATGTTTTGATCTTTAAGAAAATATTTTCTAATATGTTTACCTACTATTTTCAAAACAATTCTTTCTAATATTTAGAATGAAATGATTTTAGTATATTCTAAATGATTTTAGTATTGATTGTGGTTGGGATATCATTGATTGAAATCAATGATGATTATTTAAAAAGACAAATTAATAAATCTTTCAATCATCTGTTTGAAATTGTTGTCATGACGATACCTTTGATTATGGTTGATAAGTTGGTCTACATTCATATCCATTATATAAGGACACTTTTATATATTACGTTATTCTAATTAAATTGCTTTGTTAGGTTAGGAGTGACCATATGCCTCACCTATTTTACAGTAAAGAGGAGGTGTAATTAAATTACTTTGTTAGGTTAGGAGCGACCATATGCCTTACCTATTTTATAGTAAAGAGGAGGTGACTGACAACTTTGATTATGTGGTTTGATTTACAACTTCTTAAAAGTATATGATTGAAGATTTATAGGATTTTATTGATAATAAATTGAATTTAGATCTCAAGTAAATTTCTAATATAGTTATGTGGAATTGAAAACAAGATATTTTAGTTCATTGCATTTTCATGGAGGTAATGTTTCGACGGTCATTGTTGTTCATGCTACTAGCATTGGTGGTTCTAGTTTTCAATAGCACCACAATGTTGACATCCTTTAAGCTCGTAAAAGGCATAAGCAATGATGGCACATCATTTTCCAGTGCATTCCCAAGCTAGGACTGTCAAACCGAAGCGAGAAAGGTTGTCCAACTACTTCTTTCAATTCAGAATTGATTCGACACCTCAAAGAAAAGGGATAACTAAATGACCCCATGGAACTAGGAGGAGGAGCATAGACACATGTGAATGTAGGTCACCACAAGATGAGGCATCAACTACATTAATCATAGACTGCAATGTCCATCGACTACAATAAAAATTAGGAAAAAAGGCATTGTATGTGGCCACTTGGTAAGTTTTTAAAAATTTGTATTTTTAAATGATTTGTTTCCCCTGACAAATATAGGAAAACATTTCAACACACCAGGGATAATTAAGCATCATCACAATCCCTAACCTAGTGAAAAAATTAAAATGATCAAATTGCAAAATATATAAATTGTTTGTTTTTTCAAAATAATCAAAACAATACATGTTTTGTGCAAAATGTTAGGAAATGTTTTGTATGAGAGGTAGAGTAATAGTAATTCAATGCATGTTGAATCTGTACCAAAACTATAGTACCTAGTTTGGTAGGGACTAATAAATGAAACAATGATTGTGGCCATAATAACTTTGGTGAACCTCAACCTACAATCTAACTAATTGAAATCGCAACAAAGTTTCTCTTTTTTTTTCCTATGAAATACATACCGCAAGAAAACACAATGAGTACTTCCCCTCATTCCGAGAATGGTGCCTAGGGTAAACTAGATTTCATAGAAGCTCAAGTATTTGTCAACACATGGCTCAAGATTGTTACAACAATATACTCATTAAGAGATCAACATGTCACTTGTGGAAGTTGAACCTTGATGGGGAGGATAATAATCATTTATCCCTACCACCCAAGCTAGACCTAATTGACAACATCAAAGTCATGCTTGAAATCAAAGCATAGAACATTTGACAGAAACATCCTCTATATATGTCTTTGTCTCTTTTCCTTCATGGAAAATTTATGTGTGGCTTGTTTAGTCTTGGAAAGATCATGATTGTCCTCTTTTGCATTTTTCCTCTCCTTTGTTTCTCTTTAAAATGTTCCATCATTCACTTTCAATTTATTTTTAGTGTATTCCCTTTCAATTTCATTTTAGTGCATTCCCATGGATGATTTGTTTTTTAACGGAGAGGAAATATCACCAAAGATTGTAGATCGTAGTCACATTGTGATATTTTTATTCATGATGATGATGATGATTAATGCCCATTGAGACTAAATTTGTATATCACACCTTAAGAAGGTAAGGGATTATTTGCAATTATTTAGAAAATTATTAATGTGTCTCAAATTCCTATTTATTATTATCATTTTGGTCTCTATCCTTAACAATAACTTTTTGATTTTCCTCCTCTTGAGATGCAGGCTTTGGAAGCTCCGTGCGAACCTTGCATCATCACTAGTCCCTAGGCCCGACCTTTGGAGCAAGGAGATTACGTGGTTGAGGAAGAAATCCCCCCCAATTGGATGACAGATTGTAGTGACATATGATCTTGCTATTACGTTGTCGAATAATTTGTTATTAAATTGTATTTTTTTCCCTTTTTATAAAGTAGAAAAGGCAAAAGATAGAGAAACTACACTCGAACACTTTAATATTACAATTTCAATAATTAAAATTACAATTTTATATATATATATATATATATATATATATATATATATATATATATATAAAATCCTTTCATCAATTTAAAACTTTAGAATTACAATCTAGAAAGTAGTAAAAAATAAAACAATTTATCATATCACCCATATCATATCGTTTGAATTTATATTGGAGGTCTTAAAATTAGTTAAAATGTGTTTCAATATATAATGGTATTAAGTGAGTGAGGGTTTTTTTTTAAATGAATTATGGATATACACATTGATGAGGTTCAAGTTACCAAAAATTGGGGAGGGGTATTTGAACATTGTTTGGAGATGACATTCTTATGTAATGAAAACATTTAATTTTTTTAATTCATTCTATAATTTAGAGATATTTATGACATTGTGTATAAGGTATCTTATCTTATCCTCAAGCTATATAGTATTTTGGTAAGAAATTTTTTTTTTTTTGATTCAAATCATCAAGAAGTTGGAAGTAAGTTATGTTCCAAGAACTTTACATAGCTTGAAAATGCTATCATTAGATTATTGGCACAAACAAGGAATGAGAAGAATTGAACGCAAAATCACTCAGTACCATTCGTATATGTCTGGGAGATGATGTTTTGTTTAATATCATAGGAGAGGATACACCAATAGTCTTATGGACCAAGATGGACAAAATATATGCAGAGATGGAACAAATGATGTCAAAATACACCACAACACATTGATGTTAAAAATATGGTTAAAAATATGTTATGGAGGTTTACCAACTCCTGTAACAGTAAACACACTAATTAAATACAGATGTAATTAATTCATTTTATTTAACACTCCCCCTTAATTACATCCGGTAAAAACTATCATTATCACCAACTTCCCTTCCTTAATTATAACTTAACTATCCCCCTTAAACATAAATTGGCCCTAACCATATTTGAGATTACCACATCTCAGATTCCCCAACTTCTCAACATCAAGATTAGGGGCTTAAGTCCTTGAATAATAATTTATTCACGAGCAAATACAAGAATCATAAAATGAGATGACTACCCTGATATATGAAACATTGTAATAATGGGTTATAATAAGGGGTGCATGTTCAGTTGTACCCGATACCTCAATAGTTTTTTTGTCCAAGTTGTAAGAAGTTTTAAACCTTTCCCTAGGCAAGTTGTATTCCTCAAATGTTTAGTAAGCCTCGATTGAGTCAGGCCTACATAGGTCAATGTGTGATCATGTCGTGTGTATCCCTAGTTTCGACCATCTTGAAGTGTTGGCCATGGGAGGGATGATACATCAAGTTGAAGGACTTAAGCTTAGGGGCTTAAGTCCTCGAATAATTATTTATTATTATTTAAAATTGGTGTGAAAGGTATATTTTTATCCTAAGTTTCTGGAAAAAGGGAACGCATACTTGATGGAGTGCATGCAGCTTCATGGGCAACATGTGTCGGCCCAGGCACATGCAATTTAACCAAAGAATTGAGCTGTGATGGGGGTTCGTTCTCCATTCGACCATCCACTATCTGTCATGTTGTGCATCTACGTCTGATCTCTACATACCCTAACACAGCTCTGAAACTAGAAAACTGTAATGTTTTCTTGAGAAGCCAACATATCCGTTGTCTGAACTGTCGAGTCTGTGTTCGACCTTTGTGTGGATTCCTTGTTACGCACCCTGAAACTAGTGGAAAAACCGTGGATTGATTTGTGTCACATGTGTATCATGTGAGCCCATCCTATCCACCCTTCTAGAGTCGAGTCTGTACCCGAACTGTCTTTGGGTTGTTGCCTTCTTTTTTCCTGAGTGGAATTGTGTTGTTGTTATCCTCATCTTGCAGGAATTGGGCTGAAACTGGTTGATGAAGTGGGTTGTCAGGCCTATGGTCGAAGAGGCAGGTTTTCATGCCTGTGAGAAGCTCTCTTCAGATGAGAGAGTATGTTGGGAAGTAGTTTTCTCCTAGAGAGAGTCCAACACCAGCTACAAAGCTCTGAGAATCCCTGATTCGGCCTGTTGGCGAGACACAAAGAGGGATGTGAAGCACTGATGGACTGTGCTTGTGAAGTTTTATACTCCCGGGTGGAACATGCATGTGGGGAATGAGATTCCGTGAGTAGTGGGTGTAAGAAGGCTCTTGAAGAGAATCCTTCCGGTTGCTTTGTGCAGTTTTCCTGTAAACTTAGCCTAGTCTAGGATTCCCTTGCCCGGGGTGGAGCTTAGTCCCAGCTCAGGGGTGACCCACCAGCTCAGGGGTGACCCGTAAATTTCTAATATAGTTATGTGGAATTGAAAACAAAATATTTTAGTTCACTGCATTTTCATGGAGGTAATGTTTCAACGGTTGTTGTTGTTCATGTTACTAGCATTGGTGGTTCTAGTTGTCAATAACACCACAAGGTTGACATCCTTTAAGCTCATAAAAGGCATAAGAAATGATGGCACAACATTTTCCAGTGCAATCCCAAGATAGGACTGTCAAACCGAAGCAAGAAAGGTTGGCCAACTACTTCTTTCAATTCAGAATTGATTCGACGCCTCAAAGGAAAGGGAGAACTAAATGACCCCATGGAAATAGGAGGAGGAGCATAGACACATGTGAATGTAGGTCACCACAAGATGAGGCATCAACTACATTAATCATAGACTGCAATGTCCATCGACTACAATAAAACTTAGGAAAAAAAGGCATTGTATGTGGCCACTTGGTAAGTTTTTTAAAATTTGTATTTTTAAATGATTTATTTCCCCTAACAAATATAGGAAAACATTTGAACACACCATGGATAATTAAGTATCATCACAATCCCTAACCTAGTGAAAAAAATTAAAATTATCAAATTGAAAAATATATAAATTGTTTGTTTTTTCAAAATAATCAAAACAATACATGTTTTGTGCAAAATCTTAGGAAATGTTTTGCACGAGAGGTAGAGTAATAGTAAGTCAATGCATGTTGAATCTGTACTGAAACTATAGTACCTAGTTTGGTAGGGACTAATAAATGCAACAAGGATTGTGGCCATAATAACTTTGGTGAGCCTCAACCTACAATCTAACTAATTGAAATAACAACAAAGTTGCTATTTTTTTTTCCCATGAAATACATATCGCAAGAAAACACAATGAGTACTTCCCCTCATTCCGAGAATGGTGCTTAGGGTAAACTAGATTTCATAGAAGCTCAAGTATTTTTCAACACATGGCTCAAGATTGTTACAACAATATACTCATTAAGAGATCAACATGTCACTTGTGGAAGTTGAACCTCGATGGGGAGGATAATAATCATTTATCCCTACCACGCAAGCTAGACCTAATTGACAACAACAAATTCATGCTTGAAACCAAAGCATAGAACATTTGACAGAAACATCCTCTATATATGTCTTTGTCTCTTGTCCTTCATGGAAAATTTATGTGTGGCTTGTTTAGTCTTGGAAAGATCATGATTGTCCTCTTTTGCATTTTGCCTCTCTTTTGTTTCTCTTTAAAATGTTCCATCATTCACTTTCAATTTATTTTTAGTGTATTCCCTTTCAATTTCCTTTTAGTGCATTCCCATGGATGATTTGTTTTTTAACGGAGAGAAAATATCGCCAAAGATTGTAGATCGTGGTCACATTGTGATATTTTTATTCATGATGATGATGACGATTAATGCCCATTGAGACTAAATTTGTATATCACACCTTAAGAAGGTAAGGGATTATTTGCAATTATTTAAGAAATTATTAATGTGTCTCAAATTCCTATTCATTATTATCATTTTGGTCTCTATCCCTAGCAATAACTTTTTGATTTTCCTCCTGAGTCTTGAGATGCAGGCTTTGGAAGCTCCACACGAACCTTGCATCATCACCAGTCCCTAGGCCCGACCTTTGGAGCAAGGAGACTGCATGGTTGAGGAAGAAATTCCCCCCAGTTGAATGACAGATTGTAGATTGTAGTGACATATGATCTTGTTATTATGTTGTGGGATAATTTGATATTAAATTGTTTTTTTTTTCCTTTTTATAAAGTAGAAAAGGCAAAAGATAGAGAAACTACACTTGAACACTTTAATATTAGAATTTCAATAACTAAAATTGCAATTTTTTTATAGATTTTTAAATCCTTTCATCAATTTAAAACTTTAGAATTACAATCTAGAAAGTAGTAAAAAATAAAACAATTTATCATATCACCCATATCATATCATCTGAATTTATATTGAAGGTCTTAAAATTAGTTAAAATGTGTTTCAATATATAATGGTATTAAGTGAGTGAGGTTTTTTTTTTTTTTAAATGAATTATGGATATACACATTGATTAGGTTCAAGTTACCAAAAAATGGGGAGGGGTATTTGCACATTGTTTGGAGATGACATTCTTATGTAACGAAAACATTTACATTTTTTTAATTCATTGTATAATTTAGAGATATTTATGACATTGTGTATAAGGTATCTTATCTTATCCTCAAGCTATATAGTATTTTGGTAAGATATTTTTTTTTTTTTTGATTTAAATCATCAAGAAGTTGGAAGTAAGTTATGTTCCAAGAACTTTACATAGCTTGAAAATGCTATCATTAAATTATTGGTACAAACAAGGAATGAGAAGAACTAAACACAAAATCACTCAGTACCATTTGTCTATGTATAGGAGATGATGTTTTGTTTAATATCATAGGAGAGGACACACCAATAGGCTTATGGACCAAGATGGACAAAATATATGCAGAGATGGAACAAATAATGTCAAAATACACCACAACACATTGATGTGTTTTGTATATTAATATCAAATGTATAGTTACAAATATGGTTACAAATATGTTATGGAGGTTTACCAACTCCTGTAACAGTAAACACACTAATTAAATACAGATGTAATTAATTCATTTTCCTTAACACTCCCCCTTAATTACATCCGGTAAAAACTATCACTATCACCAGCTTCCCTTCCTTAATCATAACTTAACTGTCCCCCTTAAACATAAATTGGTCCCAACCATCTTTGAGATTACCACATCTAAGATTCCCCAACTTCTCAACATAAAGCTAGCATACGAGTACACTTGACACCCTCATACCTACCCAAGTGATTCATTCCACAACTTGATGTATCATCCCTCCCATGGACAACACTTCAAGCTGGTCGAAACTAGGGATACACGCGACATGATCACACATTGACCTATGTAGGCCTGACTCAATCAGGTCTTACTAAACATTTGGGGAATACAACTTGCCTATGGCAAGGCTTAAAACTTCTTACAACTTGGAAAAAAAAACTACTAAGGTATCAGGTACAACCGAACATGAACCCCTTATTACAACCCATTATTACAATGTTTCATATATTAGGGTAGTCATCTCATTTTATGATTCTTGTATTTGCTCGTGACTCAAAAAAAACCAAAATTTTGTTTTTGTTGCATTCAATCTCTACGTCTTCTTCTCTCCACTTCATTTTATCTTTCCTTCACATATTCATGGTTTCTCGGTTGGTCTAGTCTTTGTGGATTCTTGCTTCTTCGCAGCTTTTGTAATACCCCAAGGACGTGCCCCAGTTATATTATGAATTGTAACCATGTTTATGAATTGTAATCATGTTTTGTAGGCTGGTGAGCTGAGTATTGATAAGATAGTGGGCTTATGTGTTTATTAGGCCAGAGAGACTAAGTGTTATAGGTCAGGAGCCTGTTTTTGTATATGTAATTATGCAGAACATTAATAAAGATTAAACATCACTGCGTGCAGATCGAACATGAAGAAAGCGTGATAGGGGACTAAGCTTCCACAGGGTGGGTAAGGGAAAAGGGGATGAAAGTTTGGAAAGAGGGGCTAAGCTTAGGGGCTTAAGTCCTTGAATAATAATTTATTATTATTCAAAAGTGGTGTGAAAGGTATATTTTTATCCTAAGTTCCTAGAAAAAGGGAACACATACTTGATGGAGTGTATGCAGCTTCATGGGAAACATGTGTCGGCCTAGGCACATGCAATTTAACCCAAGAATTGATCCGTGATGGGGGTTCGTTCTCCATTCGATCATCCACTGTCTGTCATGTTGTGCATCTACATATTATCTCTGCATACCCTCACGCAGCTCTGAAACCCGAAAACCGTAATGTTTTCTTGAGAAGCCGACATATTCATTGTCTGAACTGTCGAGTCTGTGTTCGACCTCTGCATGGATTCCTTGTCACACACCCTGAAACTAGTGGAAAAACCATGTATTGAGCTGTGTCACATGTGTATCCTATGAGCCTAGCGTATCCACCCTTGTAGAGTCGAGTCTGTACCCGAACTATCTTTGGGTTGCTGCCTTCTGTTTTTCCTGAGTGGAATTGTGTTGTTGTTATCCTCACCTTGCAGGAATTGGGATGAAACTGGTTGAAGAAGTGGGTTGCCAGGCCCATGGTTGAAGAGGCAGGTTTTCATGCCTATGAGAAGCTCTCTCCAGATGCGAGAGTCTACTGGGAAGTGGTTTTCTCCCAGAGAGATTCCAACACCAGCTACAGAGCTCTGAGAATCCATGATTCAACCTGTTGTTGAGACCCAAAGAGGGAGGTGAAGCACTGATGGACTGTGCTTGTGAAGGTGTATACTCCCAGGTGGAACATGCATGTGGGGAATGAGAGTTTGTGAGTAGTGGGTGTAAGAAGGCTCTTGAAGAGAATCCTTCTGGTTTCTCTGTGCAGTTTTCCTGTAAACTTATCCTAGTCTAGGATTCCCTTGCCCAGGGTGGAGCTTAGTTCCAGCTCAGGGGTGACCCACTGCTGAGCGTGATTAGTAGCATGGTCTAAGGATGGGAGGTTCGTCGAAGTTCTGCACATATTTTGTGGAGTTACTACAGTTTAAAATATAAGTATCATTATGTGTTTAATTTCAGTTAAAATGCATGTCTGTGATGCTTGTAATATTATCATGTATTCCATTGCAATGATATTTATTTTTAATTCTATTTTAGTCTATATGATGGTAGTAATTCTATGTTAAATGAATTAATTTGATTTAATATGCATGTTATATATATGTATGTGAATTTTCCACGTAGTAGCGTTGCCTGACAGTGGGGTTGATGGCCATGGATGTTACAATACGTTATCAAAGCCCATGGTTTCAACGCTGAGCCTGGATGGGCCAGATAAGTGGCCTTTGGACCCAAGGTTTCATGTGGAAATGGTGTTCGGATGGAACCGATTTAGAACCTTAGAAATTTTTATGAGTGCCAAGGGGTTACTTGGTCGTGTTACGAATCTCAGGAGGAGTAGCGATAAAATAAAACCAAAATTGACGTAGTATTTGACCACAAAGAGAGAGCGCTCAACACTTGAGGTGTTGGAGCCATAGGATCTGTTTGGGAAAAAGAAAATTCCTTTACAATCATCAGATCCGGAAAAGGTGCAGGAGGGTTATCCTTGAAGACTTTCGGAGTTCGATAGTCGGGAGAAGTGGAATTCACTGAGGCATAAACTTCTGAAGGAGATATACACCGTAGATCATAGGAAAAGAGCCTGACCATTAGATTCGTGTCCAGGAAGGCAAAGGAAAATCACTTCGGAGGATTTCTAGTGTGGAGTTTGACAAACTCCCGAAGTCTTGAAGTAGATCGCAACCATCTGTTGCGAAGGACACACGTCAAGAAATCGTGTACTTTGGGTGGAATTGCTTCGAGAGGAGGCAAGTGTTGTGAGTTTGAAACTCCCGAAGCTCAAAGTGTCGAACTCCCTCGTAGTCATTGATTGTGAAGGAGGACACACGTCGATAGATCGTGAAATCTGGGAGAAAGAGCTCCGGGAAAATGTGAGCATAGAGGAGTTGAAACTCCCGAAGCGTGAAGAGATGAAGTTGTGAGTCATGATGATGTCACATGGAGGTGACGTGGAAACATAGGATGTGTGCCATGTGTCAGTGGGATTAGAACCCATGGAATATTGAGATGGCATTTGGAACATGACGAGTGTCACCCATTTGAATGGGCCACGTATCAGTCGCTAGTATTCTTCCATGTAGCATCATGTGTGAGGCGGGTTAGTGGGGCCCGAGGTTACAAAACGTAGTTAAAGGTTGGAGGACCCACAATGGTGTTGATCACGATACATCAATATCAATGGCCAGGAGACATTGTAGGGACCTAATTTGCAAAAAAGCTAATTCTCCAAGGTGGTCTCGCAATCCAAACCGCGGTTTCACTGCGAGGTTATGTGTTAGCATCAGGAGAATTGCGGGATGAAAGGTGAGTTACTCCAAACCACCGTTGCATGCCCCCGCAATTGGGAAAACCTTAAGTGATGTGACCTAATGACGTCAACAAAGTGTCATGGAAGTGTTCATAGATTAATGGTTCAGGGTGTGCGGATGTGAAATCTTCTGAAGTCCTGAAGTCCTGGAACTCAAACGCCCAAGGTTCCACAACGAGTGTCAGCCATAGGATGTTGGGTAGACGTGGACTATTTATCCACCCCACTACGCGAGTTCGATAACTCAGAACTCCAAGTGACTGTTGTGTTATGCTTGGAAATATTTCGAAGATGAAGGCTGAAGGCTCGAGTGTGCACTTATTGATCTAGCGCTTGGTCATGACCCATGGTCGCGTGGGTTGGGGAATTGAGAGAAAGGGCCTAGTGCCCGAAAAGTTAGCAGAGCATAGCTATGAAAGAAGAAATCCGCGGGGATTCTTGATTGAACAAGAATCACAGAGAATGAAAACTAAATGTTATCTTGAGTTAGAATGGTTTATGAATGTTGTGGGATTTGTTAAGGAATAATGGCCTGAAAAATTCCGGTTGTCTACACATTGTGTTTGTAGAAGTTTAGCGAGTGCCAGAACCGAATATAATTGCCACTGAGTGAAAAATAAATGGAAGAGACACAAAATTATTCTAGTTCAGAGAACGAATCTAAAGGGATGGATGTTCATTTGGGAGTTGAAGGGTCAAATTCCAATGGGCATGGAGAAGAGATAGATAAGAAAGGGCATATGATGAAAATCATTGAAAGATTGCATAAAGATGCCCAAACTCACCGAGAAGATAGCAGAAAGACCATGAAAGATAAGGAACATAAAGGAGAATTAAACTTAAAGTTGATGAAGAGTCTGGAGAGAATAAAAAATAAGTTGGACAAGGAGAGATACTCGAGCAAAACAAGGAGTCACCAGACTTCTGAAGGAATAAGATCAAGGAGTGTTGGTAGACACCATCATCACTCTCAAGGTCGCTCCAAGAGGAGGGCACACAGTAGGTCAAGCCCATCTCATACCAGAAAGCACAGGAGAACTGGAGTGGATGAACTAAAGGGTGAAATGAACAAGATTAAGCCTCCTATGTTTGATGGAGAACACAAGAAGGGGGAATATGTTGAGACATGGTTTCTTGGCATGAGGAAATATTTCCAACTGCAGAACTATTCCTCTCATGTAGAAGGAATAATTGTGATGTATCAACTGAAAGGAAAAGCATCCATGTGGTGGGATCAACTTGTGCAGGTGCAACACATTAGAGAGAAAGATATCAATTGGAGAGAATTCAAGAGGTATTTCGAGAAGAAATACTTGACTAAAAGATATTATGACAGAAAAATGAAAGAGTTCTTTGAACTCAAGCTGGGCAACATGACCATTGATGAATACGAACGAAGGTTTTTGGAATTACTGAAGTATGTTCCGTTCATCAAGGATGACACTGTCAAGATTCAAAGGTATTTGAGTGGACTGCCACCTTCCATTGGGGACAAGATTCACTATGATGACCCTAAGACTATGGAAGAAACGATAAGAAGAGAGAAATGCCTATATGAGCAACAAAGAGAAAAGCCTACTTTTTGAAAGGCTTGGGATGACTAGAAGAAGTTTAAGAAAGAGAAGAGGCAGAAGGGAAACAAACTCCCTTTTTCAGAAAAAGTCCTCAAGGACAACCTTCGTCTAGAGAGCCGAGAATGGACAACGTAGGGGGACAAAGGCCAAGGCAGATGCCCATTCAATGTTGGGGTTGTTAGGGAAACCATAAGTACAGAGATTGTCCCCACAAAAATGGAAAAGTGAGAGATGTCCATAATGTTCCGCAAGCTGAAACAATGGAGGACATGGGTAGTAGAATGCCAAGGATCTACGTAGCCCTGAACAACAAGCAAACTGAATATCAATTGCACATGATTGAAGTGGAAGGTATGATTAACAACCAACCATTTACTATTTTAATTTATTTATGGGCTAGACATAGTTATATAGATCCTGGAGTGGTGGAAAGTTTGCAATTGTCGAGAAGAAAACATGAAAAGTCTTGGTTAGTGCAACTGGCTACAAGAACTAAGAGAAAAGTCACTGAGTTAGTTAAGTCCTATCTGGTGGACATGAATGGACTGAGCACAAATGATGAATTGGGATGGACTGGTTGGACCAACACCATGCCATCTTGGACTGTCGTAACAAAGCATTCACTTTCCTGGATGAGGAAGGAAATCAAAGAACAGTCCAAGGAATTCCCAGAGTTGTTGCTATCAGAGAAATCTCAACAATGCAGCTGAAGAAGTTCTACAGGAATGGCTATCAATTATTTGCATCCCATGTGGAGGAAGCATATAAGGATGAGGTCTCAAATATTGGAGATCATGAGGTACTAAAGGAGTTTGAATATGTATTTCAGGAGGTACCTAGACTACCCCCGAAGAGAGATATGGACTTCTTTGTAAACCTAATGCCTGGAGCAGCTCTAGTGTCAAAAGATCATTACAGAATGAGTACACCAGAGTTGAAAGAGCTACAATTGCATCTTGAAGAGATTCTGAAGAAGGAGTATATACGCCCAAGTGTGTCACCTTGGGGTGCCTTGGTCCTATTCGTGAAGAAGAAGGATGGGACGTTGAGATTGTGTATCGATTTCAAACAATTGAACAAAGTAACTGTAAAGAACAAATATCCTTTGTCGAGGATTGATGACCTCTTTGATCAGTTGAAGGATGGAAAGATATTTTTGAAGATATACCTCAGGTCAAGATATCACCAGGTAAGGATAAAGGATGAAGACATCAACAAGACCGCCTTTAGAACCAACTATGGTCATTACGAGTTCACAGTGGTGTCGTTTGGACTATCGAACACACCCACTGTTTTCATGTGCCTGATGAATGGTGTATTCAGGGACTATATAGACAAGTTTCTCATAGTCTTACTGGATGACATTCTGGTGTATTCCAAGTCGGAGGAAGAGAATTAACAACATCTAAGGATGGTGTTGCAAGTGCTAGGAGAGCATCAACTGTATGCCAAGTTGAGAAAATGGTTGTTTTATAAAAAACAAATCCATTACTTGGGGCATATTATATTAGAGGATGGGACATCTGTATATCCTGAGAAGATTCAGGGCATCAGAGAATGGTCAACACCAAATAATGTGACAGAAGTCAGATCCTTTATGGGTCTAGCTAGTTATTACATAAGGTTTATCGCATGGTTCTCAAGGATAGCTTACCCTATCACTTCCTTACAAAGGAAGGAGAAGAAGTTTCAGTGGACAGAGGATTGTGAGAGAAGCTTCCAACAATTGAAGAAACTATTAACCAATGCTCCAATACTAAGGATTGCAGACCCAAATGAATATTTCATGGTGTGTGTAGATGCATGCAAAGAAGGAATGGGAGGAGTGCTCGGTCAGAATGGATTCGTAATTTGTTATGAATCCAGAAAGTTGAAAGAGCACGAAAGGAACTATGCAACTCATGATTTAGATTTGGTATCCATTGTTCACACTCTAAATAAATTGAGGCATTACCTCATGGGAAGGAGGTTCGAACTGAGAACAGACCACAATGGTCTGAAATATTTGTTTGATCATCCAACCTTGAATGCTAGGAAGAGTAGGTGCTTGGAGTTTCTTTGTGAGTACAATTTTGATATCAATCATATCAAAGGGAAGGAGAATAAAGTGGTTGATGCACTTAGCAAGAGAGTACATGAATTACATGGTACAACCATTAGCATGTACCAAATTGATATTAAAAGAAGAATTTTGGAAGCTGCAAATGAAGATTTGTAGTACATGGATTTGGTAACAAAACTACAACAAGGTGAGATGCCATAGAAAATGGAAAATTGTAAATTGGAAACTGACGGAACACTTCTGTACAAGAACAAAATTTATGTACCTAATGTACATGACTTAAAACTTATGATTTTGAATGAAATGCATAATGTGCCTTATGCTGGGCACCCTGGATATCAGAAAAATGTGGCAACAGTCAAGATCCATTACTTTTGGCTAGGTATGAAGAAAGAGATTTATGAATACATCGCTAGATGTATGGATTGTCAGAAGGTTAAAGCTGGGCATAGGCACCTAGCAGGGTTTCTGCAACCTTTACCCATTCCTAAGTGGAAGTGGGAAGTAGTGACAATGGATTTCATCACAGGATTCCCCAGAACCGGAAAGCAACATGATTCAATCATTGTGGTGGTGGGAAAGCTTACAAAAGATGCCCATTTCATTCCATTAAAGACTAATCAAAAGGAAACGAATGTTGCTGATATTTTTATGAGGGAAATAGCACGATTTCACAGTATTCCCAAGACAATTGTGTCTGACAGGGACCCAAAATTTACCTCCAATTTCTGGAAGGGGTTGTTCAAAGGATTCAGAACGAATCTAAACTATAGCACAACCTATCATATTGAGTCTGATGGGAAGACTGATAGGGTGAACAGAGTAATAGAAGACATGCTAAGGATGTATGTGATGGACGAACCATAGAAATGGGAAGACTACCTACATTTGGTAGAATTCGCCTACAACAATGGGTATCAAGCATTGTTGAAGATAAACCCATTTTAAGCACTTTATGGTAGAAAGTGAAATACTCCAGTAAGATGGGAAAATCCAGCTGATAGGGAAGTAGTTAGGATAGAGTCGCTCAAGGAAATGGAAGAGAAAATGCTAAAAATTATGAAAAATTTAAAGGTTGCCCAAGACAAGCAGAAACGTTATGCTGATAAAACAGAACCCACAAAGAGTTTAAAGTGGGCGATTGTGTTTTTTTGAAAGTGAAAGCCAATAGAAGTTCTTTGAAGCTGGGAATCTGCGCCAAGTTGGTAGATAGATTTTGTGGGCCATTTGAAATCCTAGAAAGGATTGGGCCAGTTGCATATATGATTGCATTACCTGCATCCATGACTGAACATAATGTGTTTCATGTTTCATTGCTTAATAAATATATACCTGATGATAATCATGTAATTGATTGGAATGTGATTTAGGTGGAGCAAGAAGGTGTCCTGCAAGTGCATCTTGTGCGTATATTGGACCAGAAAAGAAAACAGTTTCAGAATCGAGCCATATGGATTGTAAAGGTACAGTGGACCTGGTACGGTCCTGAGGACGCGACATGGGAGCATGAAGATGCTATGCAGGAAGAATACCTGCATCTTTTTTAAGATTTTGAAAATCTTTTTGATGTTGTGTAAAGAGTTGCACTGAGGATAGTGCAAAAATAAGGGGAGAGGATTGTAATACCCCAAGGATGTGCCCCAATTATATTATGAATTGTAATCATGTTTTGTAGGCTGGTGAGCCGAGTATTGATAAGTTGTTGGGCTTATGTGTTTATTAGGATGGAGAGCCTAAGTGTTATAGGCCATGAGCCTATTTTTGTATATGTAATTATGCAGAATATTAATAAAGATTAAACATCACTGCGTGCAGACCGACCATGAAGAAAGAGTGATGGGGGACTAATCTTCCACAGGGTGGGTAAGGGAAAAGGGGATGAAAAGTTGGAAAGAGGGGCTAAGTTTAAGGGCTTAAGTCCTTGAATAATAATTTATTATTATTCCAAAGTGGTGTTAAAGGTATATTTTTACCCTAAGTTCTTGGAAAAAGGGAACGCATACTTGATGGAGTGCATGCATCTTTATGGGTGACATATGTTAGCCCAAGCACATGCAATTTAACCCAATAATTGATCCTTGATGGGGGTTCGTTCTCCATTCGAACATCTATTGTATGTCCTGTTGTGCATCTACGTTTGATCTCTGCATACCCTCATGCAACTCTGAAACTAGAAAACCGTAATGTTTTCCTGAGAAGCCGACGTATCCGTTGTCCGAACCATTGAGTCTGTGTTTGACCTCTGCATGGATTCCTTGTCATGCACCCTGAAACCAGTGGAAAACCCGTGGATTGAGCCATGTCGCCTATGTATCCTATGAGCCCAGTCTATCAGCCCTTGCAGATCCAAGTCCGTACCCGAACTGTCTTTGGGTTGTTGCCTTCTGTTTTTCCTGAGTAGAATTGTGTTGTTGTTATCCTCACCTTGCAAGAATTTGGTTGAAACTGGTTGAAGGAGTGGTTTGTCAGGCCCGTGGTTGAAGAGGCAGGTTTCCAGGCCTATGAGAAACTCTCTCTAGGTGAGAGAGTCTGTTGGGAAGTGGTTTTCTCCTAGAGAGAGTCCAACACCAGCTACAGAGCTATGAGAATTCCCGATCCGACCTATTTTCGAGACCTAGAGAGGGAGGTGAAGCACCGATGGACTGTTTTTGTGAATGTGTATACTCTCGGCTGGGATAAGCATGTGAGGAATGAGAGTCCATGAGTAGTGGGTGTAAGAAGGCTCCTGGAGAGAATCCTTATGGTTGCTCTGTTCAACTTTCCTATAACCTTAGCCTAGTCTAGGATTCTCTTGCCCGGGGTGGAGCTTATTCCCAGCTCGGGAGTGACCCACTGCTGAGCATGATGAGCAACATGGTATAAGGCTGGGAGGTTCCTAGAAGGTTTGCACATAGATGGTGGAGTTACTACAGTTTCAAAGATAAGTATCATTATGTGTTTAATTTCAGTTAAAATGCATGTCTGTGATGCTTGTAATATTATCATGTATTTCATTGAAATGATATTTATTGTTAATTCTATTTTAGTCTGTATGATGGCAGTAATTCTATTTTAAATGCATTAATTTGATTTAATATGCATATTATATATATGTGTGTGTGTGTGTGTGTGTGTGTGTGTGTGTGTGTGAATGTTCCGCGTAGTAGTGTTTCCCAGTAGTGGGGTTGATGGTCGGGGATGTTACAGCCTCTCCTGTTTTCTCCATTCTTTTCTTCATGACTTCTTTAGTCTTCTAAGCTTCTCACTTCCTCACATCTCTTCATGGCTTCTCATATCTTCTCATCTTTCCTCTATGCTTCTTACATCTTCGTGGCTTCGTGAATTCTTCTTCTTCGTTGCTTCTCGAGTTATTTTTCTTGCTACACGCACTCGACCACCCATTGATTCTTCTACTTGACTCTAGAATCATTCACATACAAGGAATCATCATCTTTCATCTTCATAATCTTGATTCAATGTCTTGAAATTCCTTCTTCACCTGTCATTTGTTCATTTGTTAGAGAAGATATTTCTAACAAAATAACTACATATGTATTGAGTTATCTAAGCTCAATACCTTTATACATTTCCAATTCCAAGACAATGTGCCATTTTTCTTTACATGGATTTTTGAAAATTAAAATCACATAACTCATCTCATGATCTCACACAAATGTGATTTGACATTACACTTGCTTTACACAACAATGCTTTTAAAATTATAACAAAACACCTTTCTTTTAAAATTATAATAAAACAACTTACTACTTGTTTTTAATGAATGCCCCAATAAATTTTAATTTGTCCTTGAAAATTGAAATAAAACTCACTCCTCTTTTAATTAAAATAATGCCTTTGCAGCTTCTCTGTGTTTCCTTGCATGTGGTTTTTCCTTAGTTTCTTGTAGAATGGGACTGAATCCTTTCTTTTTTATTTATTTCTCTACCTGATTTCCTCCCATACCTTATCTCAATGTTTTTATTACCCCTAGTTCCAACCCTTCTTTTTCTTTATCTCTCCACTCGATTTTTCTCGGATACCTTATCTCCACAAAATTTTCAAAATTAGAATAGGGTTTATCCCGTTACCAAATTCGAGATCTTCAGGGGAGGGAACCTTCCTCAGCTCGTATGCTCAACGTTCCTTGCAGAAAAAATGTTGGTGGCTCTTTTACTAAACCCAGCTTCCATAATGGTTTATGGGCTCACAAACCTCAAACCTGGCTTCCACAATGGTTTATGGGATCACAAACCTCAAATCTAACTTCCACAATGGTTTATGGGCTCACAAACCTTGACGAACTTGTGACTAACCAGCTTGGGGGATTTTTTTCTCTTCCTATGTGTGTTCTAACTCTGCATGGGTCGAATAGACAACGTATTCCACTGGGAAACCTTGTCTGCCCTTCCTTTTCTATGCAGTAAGAAGTTTCAAGAACGAGAGCGACTTTTATATCCCTGCCCCCCAGTGATAGAGTGAAGCCTAGACCCGCTCTGATACCATGTCAAAATATAAGTAGAGATAGAATTGATGCAATACACCACAACACATTGATGTGTTTTGTATATTAATATGAAACGTATAGTTACAAATATGGTTTCAAATATGTAAAATATAAGCAGAGACATAATTGATGCAACACACCACAACACATTGATGTGTTATGTATATTAATATGAAACATATAGTTACAAATATGGTTACATATATTAATATGAAAGGTATAGTTACAAATATGGTTATAAATACATTACACCAGGAGGTTTACCAACTAGTAAACACACTAATTAACTACGAATATAATTAATTCATTTTCTTTAACAAATAAGTCAAAGCTACAATCCTTCTAAACATAAAGCAATTTCGATTGAAAACTCCTACAATTCTATTATTTTTTGGTGGTTGGGAAATGAAATGGAAAACTCTTTGGATTGGGAAGAAATAGCCAATATGGTTCGTATAATAAGGAAAACACTCTCAGAACCGAAATCAATATTTGCAATACTGAAGATGAAGAATCAAATAAAGACTCGCACCGGCCGAGAGCATTGTCTAATTCCAAGTCCGATCTCCTTATCATCAATTCCTCTCCTTGCTTCACTCTTCCCTCTTTTTTGTCGCTTGCATAGTGTCAATTCCCTTCTCTCACAGTAGGAGCATATTAGGGTACTAATCTCGTGACAACTTGATTTCTCCCAAAACTATACTATTTTCTTTTCCTAGAGTAAAATATTCTTGTGCTTTCAAATACTTACTTATTCCTATTAATGATTTTAGAGTAAAATATTTTTATTTTTTCAAATACTTACTTATTCCTATTAATGCTTTTAGGGTAAATTTAGGGTAAAGGTAGCAGAAACAATTGCATTTGAATGAGAGATAGAGGCATAGGCCAAGGCATCACATGAAACATTGTGCAGCCCTAAACAGATAGATATTAGGTACATAATAAAGAATGGATAGATATTCAACGAAGAATTGTTTAATATGAGAATCTATATTTCTTATGGATATAGAACAAGCTGTAAAGAAAGAACCAGGGAACTTACAAACAAGTAGATCGTTCTCTACTGCAAGTCCTCTCCTCTGTAACTAAGTCAATTCGAGTGTTGGCATGCAAATTGTTTCAGAAACAAATTTCTGTCCAATCCAAAGGATGGGTGGATACACCATCTCTGTTTTAAGTACGTTACAGTCATGTCGAAACACTAATGACACCTATTCAACTTACACTTCCAGGTGTCATAGTTGGGTGCCATAGTGGGAAACCCTTCACCGCCCATATGTCACCAATATTTTTCCATTTTCCATTTAGAATCTATGTAGGTTGTGTTATGTCTCCGTAAATATATTTGGTTGATTAAAAGACGACGAAGGTAACTTTTTCAACCAACTTTGAGACCCGAAACTAGCCTTTCATATCTGGAGAGGGCTCTCTCAGAAGTGGTACAGTCTCCGCGTGAGATATGGATTTATGAATGATGGCTAGATTTTAAAACTAGTGATAAAATTATTTTGGTTATATTGGCGCAAGTAAATAAAACTCGGGCTATGGGGTCTGTCTGAGGAAGAGACAAAACAAATGACTCAGTGACTGGATTTGAGAGGAAAAGGCTAGGTGAGCGACAACCTTCAGTGTTAATCGTAAAGTGTGGTGGGAGAAAAACAGAGGGAGAAAACTCAAGAGTGTCACTGTGGACGAATTCAGAGTTAGCTCAAGAAGAAAACGATTTGTCTAAGTGACGCGAACAAGGGGCGTAGTACAATGAATCCGTAGGTTCAAAAATTCGTTCCAAAATAGATGATTTGAGATATGAAATTAAAGATAATAGGAAAGAACATACAGAAAGAAAGAAACACAATACATACGACGATCGCAACTAGAATCTTTACATCAAAAAACAAGACCTTTGCATTAAGTTTCAGGCAAAAAACACTCAGACTTCTTACAATAACATTTGTTTCTTCAAATTTCCAACCAACCCTGGTTACATCGGAAAGATGAAATATATAAACTAGGGTGTCGCTTGGGCTTCCCTCTATTCTAACTGCTAACTCTAGACTAGGAAAAAATGTGATACATGCACAAGAAGATCTTTGCACGACAGCATCCAAAAATAGGCAATAATCATGCATGTCTACTAGTAACCGTCCTCAAGCTTCACCACGAGATCAGATCGTCGATCAAGATCCGACATAGGAAAAAATGTGTCACTATGTCCCTCGATCAACTATCCTTGCGAACAGGTGTCCGCCCAAAACCAGTCATCTACAATGTTGGTTTCGCCTCCTATTACACGCCTATTTTCTAGGAGTTGCGCACAACAAACGGATGTGTGATTCCTGTGACCATTACCAAAATGGTGAGATGTTTTTCAGAGGATGGGTATCACTCAAAAAATGTCGTGCAGGACAATGTCGCTCATTAAGATTTATTTTCTTGTGCGAAGGCGAGAGCCATATGGACTTCTTGTTCAGTTGCTCCACCGTCTCTGGGATACTCTGCGTGCCCTTCCCCTGCTAGCCTTTGCACTTCTCGTAGCTCGACAATAACGTTCTAAGCCTCCTTAAGATGCCTTTTCAGCCACGTCACGCCCCCTCTGTGACTCTGTGCAGATAATGCCTCCACGGTCTTTGTCGCTAGCTGTCGTTTTAATTCTCTATTTTCCTGATAAATCTCAACAATAGACATATTTGATTGCTTTAGCTACTGGGATGGAGTTTCCTCATCCATCCCTGTGGCTTACGCATTCGTGATTTCCTCGTTCTTTCTCAACCTACCTCTTCTCCGAGGCAGCTGTTGTCCAGAGGCAAACGCTCCTGCCGCCTTCCCCTTCTCTATGAATTTCTTTGTATCAGACTTCTCACGTCTTAAAATGGTCTCTTTTGTAGGTGAAAATATAGATCCTTCTAAGATTCTAGGAATGGTTTCCACATGTGCAAAAGAAATCCAATCTCTCTTAGGTTCAGACCTCGTAGTTTTGCCGCTCCGCACACCCTTTCCTGTACTCTGAGAAAACACCATGATGCGACCAAGGTGAAAATTGTGCGCAAATGTTCTAAACATATGTATCGAGGAACAACTCTAAACCAATTGGATTGGTAAAGGAAAATGCAACAAACAATTTGGGCCAAATTCTACGACTAGAGGAACACATCGAGCATTTGAGATTTATAGCGGATCGAATCAGAGAGGAGGAACTGCTAGACATTAATGAATTTATGGCGACGAGAAGTTTCAAGTTGATCCTCAGGATGTTCATGGAAAATCCCCGCATGTGGAAGGGAGGTGATATGATTTTATGTGTAGGCATAATACGAATGCTGCAATTCTTCCTTCCTTCGGCCTTCATAATAAAACGATAGTAACTGTGGCACTTGCTGATGCGACCTTTATTTAACCACTTGACTTGACAGGGGTACGTAGAAACTGGTTTCTTAACGGGATTCGACCTCTGGGAAAAGACAAGCTCATACCACATATACAGTTCTTCGACTCTGACACCCTTTCCCCTTTCCAAGGGCCAACTGGCCATTTGCTGAATTCAACATCAAGGTATTACGTACCTGAATTCGCATGTTTGGGTGCATGGATCACTACATGACTCAGATCCGACTCTAAAAGAAAAGAAAGGTGGCAATGCTAACAGGTTGTAGTGTTTATTGTGATATTGACGTGTTATTTCATTCATGTAAATATAATTAACACATATTTAACATTGTGTTAAAGTTGCTTTTTTATTTTGTGGCTGGCTAGGAACTTTGGCAAGTAATATTTAGCTTGATACATAGCATTGAAGGCTATGCCAGGGAATATAGACAGTAAAATCTAGTCATTTATATCTCAAGGCCTATAATTTACCTACTTCTACGCCTATAATCCACTTATCGCACCATTCAATGTTGAGTAGCAAGCCCAACACAAGTATCACATGCACAAGTATCACGTGAATACCATGGACAACCATTCTAATACCTCATTCTCAGTTGGAGAAAAAACCCATCATGGAACGTCGGAGGGACTCGACTAATAGAGGGGAAGGAATTCATGGCGGGAAAGAGATATGAGTTTTGATTACATTTTTGGAAAAAGTAACCAAATTCATGGCGAGAGAGAGATATAAGTTTTGATTAATTTTTTGGAAAAAGTAACAAACCAATTTATTTTCCACATTTCATGTTTGGTACTATATTATCAGTTAGTTTGTAACTCCTTTGGAAAATTTAGGCTATTGGCATTCTCAAAATGTATTAACAAAAATCTTGTATGAATAGATTTTCACTTTCTATTAAAAATAAAACTAAGCTTGAAGTTAACAAAGACTTGTATACTTGATTACCTTGTTTGTTAACTTTCAACCAAAAAAATTTAAAATTTTCAAAAATTTCTTGATATAAACAGTTTACTTAATTTACCCATAAGTGATTAAAATGATGATTGAACCATGCATATGCAAGCTCTAGAAAACAAGTAAATACTATCTGGGATATTACCAAGGAGGATGGCTCTGTGGTCACCAGCCAACATGGGATTCAAAAAGAAGCTATTGGATACTTTTCAAAATTATTCAAGGCCGAGGGAAACCTTAATGTATCAAATCAATTGGTAGTTATAAAGTAATATCCTAGATTATTCTCAAAGGAAGAAGGACTAAAAGTGGTTGAACCAGTTACCCTGGAAGAATTACTAGAAACTCTAAAAGTTTTTACTACTTCAAAAAGTCCAGGACCAGATGGTTGGACTGTAAAATTCTTCCTGGCCTTCTTTGATCTCTTGGGGAATGAACTTCTGGAGGCGATTGAAGAGTCTAGACAAAAAGGTATGGTAGAGGGAGCTATGAATGCTACTTTTGTTTCCCTTATCCCTAAAAGAGATAAACTAGATTATTTTGAGGGGTTTAGACCTATTTCACTTTGTAATTTGGCATATAAGATTGTCAAAAAAATCATTGCCTCAAGAATTAAAAATTCACTTTCTACAAAGATTTCTAAGGAACAATTTGGCTTCCTGGAGGGAAGACAAATTTCTGATGCCATAGGAGTGGCACATGAAGCCTTACATAGTATCAAGATTAAAAATAGTAAAGCCTTGGTTTTAAAACTGGATATGATGAAGGCTTATGATAGAGTTGATTAGGGTTTTTTAAGACTAGTCTTATTACAGGTTGGGATGAGTTTAGAAGCTACATATTGGATAATGGGATGCGTCTCTTCTGCAAAGGATGCCCATTATCCCCACTCCTTTTCCTACTTATTGTAGAAGGTTTGAGCAGATCCATTCTAAATTTGGTTAAGGAAAAGAAGATTGAAGGTGTTTTAGTGGAAAAAGGGATTAGTATTACTCATCTACTTTTTGTAGATGATGTATTATTATTCAGGAATGGAACCCTTACAGAGTGGAAAGATTTTAAGGAGGTATTGCATCTTTTCTGTTTGTCGACAAGGATGTCTTTCAACCCACATAAACCAATATTTTTGGAAGTTGGTTGGTCAGAAGAGGAGCTAACTGAACTGAAAGATTTATTGCCTTTTGAAGTTAAACACTAGAGACAGGTTTCAAGTACCTGGGATTCTTTCTAAAACCAAACTGTTATTCTTTGGCAGATTGGGGATGGTTAGAGAAAAAAAATTGAAAAAAGAATCTCGTCTTGGAGTCATAGATGGCTTACCTTAGGGGGCATAGTCACTCTTGTTAAATCATTTTTAGAAAGCATACTAGTTTATTGTCTTTCTCTGGCAAAGATCCCAAAAAGAATTCTTAATGGAATTAGAAGGAAGATGTTTACCTTCCTTTGGTTTGGAAAAAGAGAAAAAGGAGTACATCTGATAAACTAGAAAAGAATTGCTAAACCAAAAAAGACAGGAGGGTGGGGTATTAAAAATATTTTTTCCTTTGGAAAAGCACTGGAAACTAAAAGTTTGTGGATATTTCTTATGGTTCCTAGGCTATGGCATGAAGTGACTCTCAAAAAAATTAAAAAAAGAAAACTGTGATTGAATGGTTTAGACAAGGAAAGAAAAATTGTGTTGGGATTTCAAATTGTTGGAGAGCCTTAACTTCTTCCTTATCCATTATTTTTTATTGGCTTGTTTGGAAACCAAGAAATGATTGGGATATTATAATAGGAGAAGATCCAATGGTTGGGTATCAGTCCTATTATAAACTTTCAATGTTTTTAATTAATGTTTTGCAGGCTCAAGGCATAACTTTTCTTCCTCAAATTGGGTCTGTTGTTATTGATGATCCAAGTATTGGTAGATGGAATAAAGCAGAGTCATTTGGTCTAGAGGGTGGTCTAAAAGAATAATGGGATAAGTATGTTAAAGGATTAGAGGAATCAAGATTTGAACTAAATACATAAAAGGATAATCTAATTTGGTCTTGGAATACTAAGGAAGGGAAAGTAAATGCAAATAAGGCTTATGAGGTACAAATGTTGGAGGAGGTGGAGGGAATTCATAAGTTTTGGTACAAAGAAATTTGGACTTGGAAGATTCCCTTAAAAATCAATCTTTTCGTTTGGTTAATGTTAGAAGGAAAAATTCTTACTTGGGAAATTCTGCTCAAAAGGGCAATTATTGAACCAAGTAGATGTTCTCTCTGTGGAAATGCTGAGGAAACTATAAAACACCTATTTGTTGACTGTAACTTCACAAAAGATGTTTGGCACTCTATATTAAAGGAATAAAATTTAAATAATGGCTGGGAGGGCGATCAATTAATTGACTTCTTTCATAATTGGATTAGGAAGACATAATTCTGGAAAGATTTTCCTTGTTACATTTTTTGGGAGATATGGAAGCACAAGAACTTGGTCATATTTGAGGATCACCTAGATAAAGGTTTTTCTTAGAATCCTACAGGACTTGGGGAAAAACACAAACACTACTTCAATTCAACATGACATGATTACCTGACCTACTTTATTAGATTGGAATTTAGCAGTAAGTTTCTTTGACGGAGCCTCTCAATGTGAGGGCACAAAATGTGGAGCAGGAGTTGTACTTAAATGTCCAGTTTTGGGAACTTTCATTATAATGATGAACTGTGGCTTTGGAATAAATATCAGGGGTGAAATTTTATCTTTATGGTGTGTGTATCTTTTTTTGTCTACAAAAAGGTTAAAAGCATACAATTGGTAGGTCATTCAAAGACTATTATTGACTGGTTTCTATATCTAAACAACTTATAGGTGGTTTCACTTCAGCCATGGATGTCAAATATTTGTGCTTTGAGTGGAAACTTTCATCAACTAAAATCTCAACACATCTTCATATAGTACAACAAGGAAGCAGATCATCTTTCTAAACATGCCTTGCAGTTAGAGGAAGAAGGAAAATTCTTTGCAGCGGGCATGGAAAAACAAATTGAGAGATTTATAAAACTGTCAATCTACTATTAAATAGGTGCAACAAAGTGGAAGAACCTGATCATAGTTTTTATCAAAATATTTTGAAATCAAGAGAACTATATTTTTGTGAATTGTATTTATAAACTCAGTGATGGAGGATGCAAGATAGTTTTCTGTAATTATTATCTCAAATCATAGTAAGCAGTGATGGAGGTTGTAATTTATGTGCTTAGTTTTTTGTAACTCATAAGAGTGTTGATGCAATAGGGAGATAACAAGTGTTGTTCCAACAGACTTATTACTGTAAAAGACTCTTTATATTCACTAATATAAGTATTTTTTTTTTCAATTCTGAAAAAAAAAGACTAATATAAAATAAATAAAATAATCTATACCAAAAAAAAATGTATATCTATCCTCAATAGTCAAAAGAACAAAATACAATGAAAAACCAAAAGTATAAATCCCACAAGCTACCATCAAATCCACAAAAGAATCACTAAAGTATGTGCGCATAAAAGATGTCTACAAGTAAGAAAATTTGATAAAATACAATATTCCTAGAAGATAAGAAGATGCATAGTAAAAGCATCATATTCCTGGGTTGTTTTGATGTCTTTAATATATGGAATCCATTTTTTCAATTTTAAAAATATAAAAACATAAAAGTATCTTTATTAAAATAATGAAATGAAAACATAGAAGTAAGGAAAACATAAAATTATCTTTATTAGTCCCTGCCGTAGGCATAGAGAGACTATAACGATCGATAATTCGTTGACTACATATTAGTTTGTCTTTTGACCACAAATATTTGCATAATATCTATTGTTGGAGCTAGAGAAATAAAAACATAGATTTATATATAATAAAAAGTACCATATATGTATTGATCTAATTGGATAAGACATTGGAGGTATTATTTCCGGCTTCGTTATTCCCAATGTTTTATATGGTAACGTATCCAGACTTTTTTATCGTATACAGTCTTTTTGAATCATATATTTTTCCTATGTATTGCTTGAAGGTGGATTAATGCTAGCATTAGTTCGAATGTTTGTCTTAGCATTTTCTGCTAGCTAAATATATCCATAAGTTTTTATTTGTACTAATCATATTGAAATGTTTAGATATCCAAGATTTATAGTGATCGATAGTTCCAAAGTTTATAACGTCCTTGCCGCATGTATTTGTATTGAAATGTATTGACACTTTTTTTGAGGTGCTCGAATATGCCTGACAGCTTAAATGTTTACATGACGCGAGGTCCTCCAACATGCCTGACAACTTAAATGTTTGCATACCACGAGGTCCTTAGACAACCTGACAGCCTTAAATGTTAAATTAAATACGCTTCTCGAAGTACATTTTTCCTCGAAATTTTCCATACAATGTTGCAGTGATTTTGCACAATATTGTTGTCCACCGCCAGTTGAATAGGCATTGTATGTTTCATCCTTCTTCTATCTTTGCAATGCAATTTCCTCATTGTTGAAGCTACATACATTGTTTACTAGTTCAGTGAGTGCTTCTTCTTCGATGGTTCATCGGTTGCTGCTTCTTGTTGTTTGGTTCACAATTCGACCTGTGCTTCTTCCTTTCATCATTTTGGAGTAAGTTTCCATGCAATAGTTTCCTTTTGTATTCCTTGTTTGATGTTTAATGTTTGTAGTTTGGAAGTAAGTATGTTTTCTTATTTCTATTGGCATGCTCATTGTATGTTTCCGGTTCCTTCTGTGCTTCAACTGCAGTTTCGTAATCGTTAGAGATACATATGTTGTTTACTAGTTCAATGGTTGTTTCTTGTTCATTGGTTCGTGGGTTGTTGGTTATGTTTGTTTGGCTCGGGTTTATGCTTTGGGGCCCTGGGCTGCAGTTGGGTCTGTTCATGATTCCTCGTTGGTTTGGTTCTTGATTTTTTTTTTGTTTGATTTGGCTTTGCAGGGTTGGGTCATACGTCGGAAGTTGGAGTTTTTTTTTTTTTTTTTGGATTATTATTTTTTTGGGGCGCTTTACGGTGTTCGGCCCCTACACCCACGAGTCGACGTGCAACTGTGTTATTTTCCCTGTCTGGTGAGGTCGATATTTGTTCTGCTATGAGATTTTGTTGGTGCTTCAGTGCTGGCATGAGAGAAAATAGTTGCATGAAAAATAGTTCGAGAAGTACATCTGAAATTGCAATATCCATTGTTTTTTTGGTAAAATAAAGCATATGCAAGCTGCATTTATAAACCATGTATGGTAAAATGTGCCCATATGACAATACATGTTTTTTTTCCTCTACACAGACTGGTGTGCGCACGATACAATTTGTCTTGTACTTGAGATATGATATGCACAACAAAGATTCTGCAAAATTATATTTCCATGTCTGGAAGCATATCTGGGTAGTTTGCCACGGAAAGCCAAAAATCTTGTATCATGAGCACAACAGTTTGTGTAGAGGATAAAGAACATGTATTTCCATCAGTGGAACCATATCTGGATACTTTTCCATGGAAAACCATAAATCGTTTAGCTATGACCATGCAATTTCATAATATTTTGTGGCTTGTAATATATTTTGGGCAAGGAAAAACAAAATTACACATTTACAACTATGGATGGAGAGGCACAAAGGTTCATGTATCTGCCTATATTTTAGACTGTTCGTTGAGCCTCTTTTACTGTATGTACATATTACTTACTCTCCGGTGCATACCATCTTCCATTCATGTTCATTGTATTTTGTGCGTTCCCACATTCAAACAAACAGAATAACGGGAGAAAACGACGGAGTCTTCACTGCATCGGTTGAAGAGGATATAGAAAGGTGCATGCTTGTACTGTTATTTCATATTGCGTTGTTTTGTATTTCATTTATTATCTGTATATGTGTTCACCTAGTTTATTGTATGTAGATGTTGCGTACCTTCGTGCATGATAACTTATCTTCCTTACATGCCTTCCTGCATACTAACCAACTTCATTTCCATTGTGTTTTCGCTGCATTGCTACATTTAAACAAACAGAATAGTTGGAGAGGACAATGGAATCTTTGGCAGGAATGTAGTTGAGGAATTACAGAAGTGGATACCTATACTCTTATTTCATATTCCAGTGTTCATTTTTTCATTTGCTGTCTTTATATTTGTTGTTCTTGTTCTGCTCCTTTGCATCTTTATTTTTATTTTTATTTTTTTCCCCTTCTTTTCTTCCTTCAAATATAATACATTATGCGTATTCTGCTTGTTGTTACATTGGAATAATTAGAGTTGTTTCTCTTTATTTTACATTTCCATCTTCATACTAACTTTCCTTCATGTCCATTTCATATTCGACATTGCTACCTTGGAAGAAAAAGGTTGGTTGGACGACAAGATGAATTGTTCTGTGCAACAACAGAGGGTTCTATGGTACAATATTCTAAAAGGTATACCAATTGTGCTGGTAAATTAAATATACAAACCGGGTGGGGGCATATAATATTAGACTTGAAAATGATGGCTTGGAAGCAATGGGCCTTTCTTCCCTCCCTATTTCTACTTTTTCCATTTTCTATTTTTCCTTTTTGTTTTCTAATTTATCTTCTTAGTGGTCTTTCCGAAAATGTCTTGGTGCGCTGGTTGGAAGACTAATGGTTTCACAACTATGGTCACGCTTCTACCTTATTCCATACTTACCCACTTTTTCGATTGCGGGTATTGGGCTGGTGGGTTCAATATTGCTCCCCTGGCTTCCGGGGGTCCGCGATATACAAATTGGCTATGGTGCCTCGCCCTCATGCCATGTTTACTGTTACACATTTTTCAAATTGAATAAATCAGATGCATACAATTTTACGCTTATTTAGTCCTTCTTATGGAAATTATACAATGCATATGATTGTTCAGTCCTGATGTTCATCTGCACATGCTTGCATCAGAAAACGTTGGACTAGTGACATGGCCATGAGTAGTCAGTCATCCCAGACATCAACAGACTAACAAGGCCAAAGGTAAAGATGCATACGCTCTGGTCTTGGTATGTTTATGAAACAAATATCCTCGGTTATTTATTCATCTATGGGATGGTGAATATGTTGATGTCATCTGCAATACATGGTTTGCAGTTCACAAGAGGTATCAACAAGTACAAGGGAGACGTAGAACATAGCACATGTTCCATAGACTAAGAGGTGTGGTTGCAAAAATCTGGCTCCATAGTTCATCGAAACTATCTGTGTACTTGTATATTTATGCCAGTGAAAGAAGAATACAAAAACAAAATGAACACTACCATTCACTTTAGTTTTATTGTTAAAAAATTGTCAGTAGGTCTAGAGTTGTAACACCCAAAGTATTATCAATAGAGGGCTTGAATAGCCACCGACCAAGACAAGTGTTCATCAGGGACATAATGGTCGTCTATAACACCTACTTGGACAAGGAAAACAAAACTAGATCCATTATGCGTACTGACATGACAGACAAGGAGGTCATGATGACAGTCACACTGACTATTTCTACACAACTTGTCCAAAAACATGCAGAAAAGATATTGTCGGGTAATGGGATATCCATTACAAATTTTAATATATTTCCCAAAATAATATATGTCTGTGGTGATTATGATCGGATTATTTCTCTCAACGAAACAAGTATTGTGGAAAAAATTCTCGTTGTTTGTTCAGAATATCGCTTCATCCCGGATGCGACTATCAACCAGCTTGCATAGAGCAGTGATATTTACCCAATCAGTACCATTGGTGCAGCTGTCACATTGGAGAGAAAACTTGGCTCGCAACACATTATCCATATAAAGGATGGAGATTCAATCAACGACAAGGAAATGGTACCGCTTTCCATATCCAGTTTTTTCCTTTACTTTTGCATGTGCATGTATCTCGGGTAAGTTACACAAATATTGCATTGTTCCATGTTGCAACTGCAATTGTTTGATACCTATTCAAATTTGTTTTCTTCAATGGAGCAACAATTGAGTGCATATTCCACTTATGCTCTGCAAAAATATAACAAAGAAAAGGGATGTTAGAGAAAGGATCTTTCAGACAACCCAGGCAACGTTTGTAACAGAGTTGTGAGCAGATATAGTACATGATCTAAAGAAACTAGCTAGCTCTACAACTATTGTGCGTATACATCCAAAAAATCATCCTCACTTTGCTTATACAAATAGCCTTCACCAAATTTCTGCGACTTGTTTTATTTTTCATTTTTTATTTTTAAGGAGGGGGGGTGTAGTTGTGTATTATATTGTTCAATGTATTGATTCCTATTCTCACGTTCTCAGGTTGAAGGTGTTTTAGTTGCATCGAATGTGTACTTGACCCCCTTTGAACATGTATGTGAGAAATGAAACTCTCCTGCTTCTGCCTCCGCTTTGATAAGTGGTGATACGATTGATTGTCTGCGATGTAGACAAAAATGTCCATATATATATGGACATTTCCTCACTACTACCATCTGAACCGTGGGAAACACAAGCGTGCATAGTAAGGTTAGACAACCTCTGTTACAAAATGTGCTTCCTAAGTTGGCAGAATTTTCGTATGAAACATATCTACAGAGAAAGGCAAGCAGTGTCTACATGCTACGCGACTTTCGGATACACAACAAATTTACCTTAAATGAGGACAATGCAATTTTTCATATCGGCTGAAGAAGGGAAAAAAAAAACATCAAACTTTGGCAGGAAATGAAAATACCTCATGTGCCTATGTAATATTTCTTCAACATCCAGATGAATGTTCGTCGAGCTCAACTACTTGGGATTGCATGCACATAAGATTATTCAGTCCAAAAATGGGAAGCATGGAAGCAAACCCTATATGTCCCATGGCCCCGGTTATTTTCTACTGGGAACATATACTAGATGTAAGAGAAAATGAATGTCACGACGTCTTTTCTTTGTATATCAAATTGTTTGATGCAAAGGTCGATGTGTCCTGCTCTATGGAACCTTGTGGGAACTTGCTTGCGGCTTGTTTGGAGTTTAGTTGGTTCTTGGTTGTATGCTTCGTCTGTCAATTTGTATATCGCGGAACTCCGAGTGTTGTTAGGAGGACACAGAAGAATAAAAATGCAATTTGTTTTCCATCTAGTTCGCAAATCTGCCTAATAATTTCTATGGCATTGTGACACAAATGTAGTATGTGGCTTGTTTTAGCATTTTTTCTTGATCGATGAACTTGGTAAAATTAATCTCCTGGAATAATTTGAAATCAACGAATATATATTATACAAATTCCAATTGTGTTATCATATCAACAAGAGGCCCTTAAAATTCAAATTGGTCGTTGTTATGCTTGCGGTGATAGAATTTAAAAAAAATTTGTTTTGTTTCCTTCATTTTTTTTAAAACAAGTGATTTGACAACCTTTGATAATTTTATGTAATTAAATTGAACAATATCAATATTTAATATTAATAATTTAGTATTTGAAAACAATTTTTTTAGATAATGTTAGATAGGATGATCATCCGTAAAAAATCACAATCTTGAGCCCGTCAGTCCTGGAGTCCGTCTTTCAGTTTGTATGTCACGGAACTCCGACTGCTGTTTGGAGGACACGAGACAATAGAAGTCCAATGTTGAGGCAGACAACCCGCAAGTCCGCCTGTCAATTTGGATATCATGGAACTCTGGGTGCTATTTGTAGGACACAAAACAATAGAGGCTCAATTTTGAGCTCGTCACCCTGAGAACCCGCGATCCAAAAAGTGGCTAAGTATGGAATGAAGGATCCGTACATGCTCTATAAAATCTCATGTCCATACTTTATAAAATCACATATTTAGTAAGTATTGCTCGTTTCTCGAAAAATTTCTAGGTGTGGAAGTTGGTGGATGCACGTGTTCAGATTTCCACTTACTTTTATATCACCAACCTGACTGACCACTTCCCCGTTTCAAATTGTACAAACTTTTTTGTCTAATTAAATTGTACAATATCTATATTTAATATTAATAATTTAGTATTGAAAATAATGTTCTTAGATAATGTTAGATAGTTGATAGGGATTAGCATCCGTAAACAATGGCAATCTTGAGCCCGTCAGCCCTGGAGTCCGTCTGTCAATTTGTATATTGTGGAACTTCGAGTGTTGTTTGGAGGACACAGAACAATAGAAGTGCAATGTTGAGCCAGCCAGCCTATAGGTCTGCTTGTCAATTTGTATATCGTGGGATTTTGGGTGCTATTTGTAGGGCACAAAACAATAGAGGCCCAATTTTGAGCCCGCCAGCCTGAGAACCCGCGATCCAAAAAGTGGCTAAGTATGGAATGCGACATCTGTACATGCTCTATAAAATCTCATGTCCATAATTTATAGTACATATTTAGTATGTATTACTCATTTTTTGGAAAATTTCTTGGTATGGCAGTTGGCAAATTCATTCCTTCATATTTCACTTACTTTTATATCACCAGCCTGACTGACCGCTTCCCCATTTCATATTGTACAAACTTTTTGGCTCTCGGTTTTTTCGAATAAGCGAGTTACCGGATAGGCGGGTTCAATATTGATAATTTTTGTAATTAAATTGTACAATATCAATATTCAATATTAATAATTTAGTATTTGAAAATCATGTTTTTTGATAATGTTAGATAGTTGATAGCGATGCCCATCCGTAAACAATGGAAATCTTGAGCCTGCCAGTCCTGGAGTCTGTCTATCAATTTGTCTATCGCAGAAGTCTGACTGCTGCATGGAGGACACAGAACAATAGAAGTGCAATGTTGAGCTAGCCAACCCGCAAGTCTGCTTGTCAATTTGTATATCGCCGAACTCTGGGGGTTGTTTTTAGGGAATGGAACAATAGAGGCCCAACTTTCAACCTAACAACCCGAGAACCCGCGATCTAAAAAAGTGGCTAGGTATGGAATGATGGATCCGTACATGCTCTATAAAATCTCATGTCCATAGTTTATAAAAGTACATATTTAGTATGTATTACTCGTTTCCTCCGAGTGTTGTTTGGAAGACATAGAACAATAGCAGTGCAATGTTGAGACAGTCAATCTGCAAGTTCTCTTGTCAATCTGTATATCGTGGAACTCTCGGTGCTATTTGTAGGACATGGAGCAATAGAGACCCAATTTTGAGCCCGCCAAACCGAGAACCTGCGATCCAAAAAGTGGCCAAGTATGGAATGCGGGATCCGTACATGCTCTATAAAAATCTCATGTCCATACTTTATAAGAGTACATACTTAATATGCATTACTCATTTTTCGGAAAATTTCTAGGTGCGGAAGTTGGCAGATGCACGTCTTCAGATTTCAGTTACTTTTATATAACCAACCCGACCAACCGCTTCCCTGTTTCATATTGTAATAAACTGGCCCAAGTCCAATTGTGCTATCACATCAACACGAGGCCCTTAAAATTCAAATAGCCCACAAGTCCTCTTGTCAATTTGTATATCACAAAACTCTTGGTGCTATTTGTAGGGCACGGAACAACAGAGGCCCAATTTTGAGCCCGCTAGCCCGAGAACCCGCGATCCAAAAAGTGGCTAAGTATGGAATGAGGGATCCATACATGCTTTATAAAATCTCATGCCCATACTTTATAAAAGTACATATTTAGTATGTATTACTCGTTTCTTGGGAAAATTTCTAGGTGCGGAACTTGATGGATACACATGTTCAGATTTCCACCCACTTTTATATCACCATCACGATCGACCTCTTCCCCGTTTCATATTATACAAAATTTTTGGAATGCAAGTTTCCGAATACGCGGGTTTTTCTTTTAAATAAGATATTTAACATCCTTTAATAATTTTATGTAATTAAATTGTACAATATCAATATTTAGTATTAATACTTTAGTATTGAAAATAATGTTTTTAGGTAGTGTTAGATAGTTTATAGGGATCACCATCCATAAACAATTGCAATCTTGAGCCTGCCAGCCTTGGAGTATGTCTGTCAATTTGTGTATGGAGGAACTCCGAGTGTTGTTTAAAGGACACAGAAAAATAAAAATGCAATGTTGAGCCAGCCAGCCCGCAAGTCCGTCTGTCAATTTGTATATCGCGGAACTCTTGGGTGCTATTTGTAGGAAACAGAACAATAGAGGCCCAATTTTGAGCCCGCCATCCCAAGAATCGGCGATCCAAAAAGTGGCTAAGTATGGAATGCGGGATCAGTACATGCTCTATAAAATCCCATGTCCGTACTTTATAAAAGTACATATTATGTATTACTCATTTTTTCAGAAAATTTCTTGGTGCGGAAGTTGGCAGATTCACGTCTTCAGATTTCACTTACTTTTATATTACTATCCCGACCGACCACTTACCCATTTCATATTGTACAAACCTTTTTGTCTAATTAAATTGTACAATATCAATATTTAATATTAATAATTTAGTAATGAAAATAATGTTTTTAGATAATGTTAAATAGTTGATAGGGATTACCATCCGTAAACAATTGCAATCTTGAGGCCGTTAGCCCTGGAGTATGTCTGTCAATTTGTATATCGCGGAACTCCGAGTGTTGTTTGTATGAAACGAAACAATAGGAGTTGAATGTTGACCCAACTAGCCCGCGCGTTTTCTTATCAATTTGTATATTGCAGAATTCTAGGTGCTATTTGTAGGCCACAGAACAATAGAGGCCCAATTTTGAGCCCGCCAGCCCGAGAACCCACGATCCAAAAAGTGGCTAAGTATGGAAGGAGGGATCCGTACATGCTCTATTCATATTTCACTTACTTTATATCACTATCCCGACCGACGACTTCCTCGTTTCATATTGTACAAACTTTTTGGCTTGCGGTTTTCCGAATAGGCGAGTTACCAGATAGGCGGGTTCAATATTGTGTTTCCATTGTTCTGTCGCCTCCAAACAACACCCTGACTTCCGCAACCCACAAATTAGAAAAAAAATGAAATAAAAGAATATATACTATGCGAAGTCTAATGGAATAATCATATGAATGAGAGGACATTAAAATTCAAATTCGTCATTGTTATACTTGTGGTGAAGCTAATGGTACATAAATTTAATTAAACATCCAAAAAATGATTATCTTGTAAATTTTTGTTGCTTCTCTTATACAAACAGATCCTGAAAACTATAAACATCACTCGTTGTATCTATTCCTTGATTGAAGAACCTGTTAACATGTTTAATTCACTCCATAGTTACTGTTAAGACCAATTCTCGCTTCCAAAAATTGTCATCCTCTTTCTCTTTTCTCTCTGCTTTCCCTTTCTTTACTTACTCGTTTTTCGGAAAATGTCTAGGTGCGGGATTTGGTGGATTCACGTCTTCAGATTTTCATTGTTACTTTTATATCACCAACCCGAATGACCGCTTCCCCGTTTCATATTGAACAAACTTTTAGAATCGCGGGTTCCTGCATAGGCGGGTTTAACATTGTGTTTCCATTGTTCCGCCGCCTGCAACTAGGACCCGAACTTGTATGCTTTCGCTTTCTGTTTACTTGGTTCTTTTTTCTGAATGTCTCATGCTTTTATATATAGAACCCGAAGTTCAACAATATACAAATTTCCCTCTCGACATTGCACTTTCGATGTTCCCCTATGCACAAACAGAAACCGAAATTCCGTGACACACAAATTGACGGTCGATATCTGTCACTGAGATGCAATATGACCATCGACCCTTCACGTATCCTGAGTATATCTTCTACCCATTTTTTTTTTGTAACCTGCCGGACCACTTTCCATACTTGGGCATTTCTTGGAATCTGTTTCTTGGGTTGGAGGGTGCACAAAATGTATAATGCTTCATCGCAATTTTCCATCACCGATACCTTCGTACTTGTTTCCAGATATGCAATAATTAATATTTAATGCTAGTATTTCATCTTGCAGGAACCGTTAAGATTGTCATTAATGTCCGGAAGGTCGGAGAAGATTTTTCATTATTACGAATTAAACCAATATTTGTAGAGAAGTGTGTTATCCTTTCCAAGTATTCATTTCAAACATGATGCAATCTATTTTTGTGCACCGGTGGGTTGGCGCCTTTAAGAAATATTTAATTCTTAATCTCTTTTCGTTGTCACCGCGAGCTTAACACTTTTTTCTAAATATGCAATTAGTGAGATTTAATGGTAACATCTCATTCTGCACGAACCCTGGAGATTGTCATTGATCAGCGAAAGTCTCGAGGAGATATTCCATTGATACACATTAAACCATAATTTGCGGAGGGTTATATTATCCCTCCCTAATTTTCATTTCAAACATTGTCCGGAGAAAACGGAAATTCTCATTAACTTGTGGTAGCAGTTCTGTCTAGATACAGTAAACACATTCGTCCATAATGGCCAGAGGTTCCACTATTCCAGGGCATATTCTTACTACTCATCTCCTTCCGCCCAGGAGAAAAAAAAGAGATGGTCCCTTGGTACACTGAGAGATATATTTCAAGCCAAATAATTCCAAGGCAACCCTGCCTACTCATAGAACCTGCTCAACTACATCGATGGCTAGCATAGAGGTTGATGTCATGGATTCTGAGCCATAAGAAGATGATTTGATAGGTGATGATACGACAATGGATGATGGTAATATAGATAATGTTCCCACTTCTGCGTCCAAATTGAAATCAAACATAACGGGAAGAACTTCCCAGCTCAGTGATGGTGGTCCTGACAACACCAAAAGGAGTTTCAAAAAAGAAATTGATATTGAACACAATAGTCATTTTGCAGCTCGAAGGTAGGAATTCCAGAGGTCCAAATTAGTCTATTTTGGGCAGAAGAGTTTCACTATAAATAAATTATATGTTGATACTCCCAGAGATATATTTCATGCCAAAAAATTATTCACTTGCGGGACTATTGTCCTGTTCTTTGTATATACAATTAACATCTTCGGGAATCAGGTCCAGAACTCTCACTAGTGCAAGGCATATTTTTAGTAGTCATCTCCTTCCACCTAGAATAGACTAATTTGGGCCTCTGAAATTGCACGTGAAACATGTGTCCCTGAAGTTTTTTCAACTGTGCAGAGGTGATTTCTAGTTGTGTCGTAACTTTCAGTTCAGGGCTATTCCATTATCCCTACAACGTTTTTCATCTTCTTCCTCACGGGAAGCTTCTGAAAACTATCAATTTTACCAGAGGATGATTCATTGAGGAGAAAACTGCAAGGATCTTGCATACTGTGGATCCTGTGCCTGTGTTTGTGGAAGATACATTCAATGTTTTGGCCCGAAGAACTGGGTCCAATTTCCAAGGATAGATGCACAATACTCAATTTTTTTCTTTTTTTGTTAAATGGATAAGCTATTAAAAAAAAATTCCTTGGAGTCTCCGTTGCTACTTCTTTTCTGGATTTAACGCCTGTTCTCATTCGCATGGTTCGGTGGTCTCATAGTTATTCGATATTGTGTTTACTTAGGTTATTTTTATAAGATGGAACATCTAACAATTATATGACAATGTACTATGTCAACCCACCAGGATTTTATGAAAACAAAAAATGTATTACACACACTTTCAAACCAACGTTCAATTCTATTTGTAATGCAGATAGAACATAGCAATACCAATGTACAATGTTTCAACAAAATCGTCATTCTTGTTGCTATACATGCAATTATTAAGTTTTAATGCTAACAACCCATAATGAAAAAAGTTTACTACTTAAGTTAATATGTTACAGTCATGGAAGAATGTATCAAGAACACACTTTCACCCACACATTCCAATAAAATCTAATATTCAACAAAGCATTTGCTGACAATTAGTAGAAAATGAAGTTTAATACTTAAGTTAATATGTTACAGTCATGGAAGAATGTATCAACAACATACTTACACACATAGGTTGCAATAAAATCTAATCTTCAGTAAAGCATTTGCTAACAATTAGTAGAAAATGATGGTTTTGCAACAATGGGGATTCTTTGAAACTAATTCGCACTTATGAAAACTGCGTTCCGGTTTTCTATTTTCCCACTCTTTTATCCTCTGTAATTTCTCTTCCTGGTTACTTAATCGTTTTTTTTTTTGTTTTTTTTTTTCGAAAATGCCTTGTTGCGCGGCTTGGCGGATTCACATGTTTCCACCGAACGCTTCCCATTTCTCTAAATTTTCCCTCTATTGTTATGTGTCCTACAAGTAGCAACCAAAGTTCCACAATATACAAATCTATTTTTTCGTGACCTCCAAATAGCATTCAGAGCTCTGCGATATACAAATTGACACATAGGCTCTAGGGCTGGCGGGCTCAAGATTGCCATTGTTTATAGATGGAAAAGTGCTAAAACGATCCATACCACATTTCTGTCACAGAAGCTAAATTAAAGGGAAAAGCATTTCCTCTATAGTTCTGTGTCCTACAAACAACAACCAGAGCTTCGCACTATACAAATTGGCAGCTGGACTTGCGGGTCGGATGGCTAAACAAATGACTCGGAGTTCCGCGATATACAAATTAACAGACAAAGCATACAACCAAGAACCAAGTAAACTCGCAGATCGTATTCCTAATCATTGTTTTCTGTGCCCGCCACCTTCGCACTTATTTCCAAGTATATATCTTGGCAGGAAAATGGGATATCTGTTACAGATGTGAATATATTGGCCCTACTTTTCTGTCTTCTATACTTAGCCAAATATCCGTTTCTCTTTTCCTTGAACTTTATATTTCTCGTCACTTATTCATTTTTTCGAAAATGTCTGGCTACGGACGTGAGCGGACTTGCGGGTTCACGCTTGCACTCGTGCTCTTATATTGCGACACTGACCGACCGCTTCCCCATTCCATACCCAAACACTTCTCTAACCGCAGATTCCAGGTAGGCGAACAATCTATTGGGCTTATATTGTTACATGGCCTGCGAACAGTACCGTCACTTCATGCCCTCTTCCGTGGTATACATTTTGCACTGAAAACTTCTGAGAAATACAATTTAATTTTCGGGGCCTCACATCTTCTGTGGAACTATTGTCACCCCATTTTGAAGTTCGTCTGTCAGTTTTCCATACTTCGCCATTTCTTCGAATTTTGTTCGCAGATCGTCAGTTTGGTGTGTTCAAGAAATATTCAGTTCCTAATCGTTGTTTCCTGTGCCTGCACCCTTTTGCAATTAGCAATTAGCAATTATATATAAGATCTTATTTCTAGGCATGCAATTAACAAGCATTAATTTCAAACATCATGGAATGTCATTTGCGCATCGTCGGATTGGTCTGTTCATGAAAAATTCAATCCTCGCTTCTGAGAATGATTTTGCCCGACCATTTCCCTATTCCATACTTAGCCACTTTCTTGGAATTCCGCAAATATACAAACCGGTCACTGAATTGTCCCATCATGCTCTCTTCCATTTTACACGTTTTGTAGTAAAAAATTCCGATACATAAAATTTGACTGTGCAACAGTTACCTCTCTTGAGTATCCCCGTAACCCTTTTTTGAATCCCGTCCGACTGCTTTTCAGACTTTTCCATTCTTTCCTTTCTCTCCCCCATCTCTGTGACCTTCACACTTGTCTATAATAAAATAAATAAATAAATATATATATCCTGTTTCTAAATATGCAATCACTGACATTTAATTATAACAGTTCATCATGCAGGAACCGTATAGATTGTCATTGATGGGTGAAAGGCTCAAGGAGATCTCGTATTAATGCTCATTAAACCAAAAATTTTGAGGGGTTATATTATCCCTTCCAAGTGTTGATTTCAAAATCATGAAATGTCGTTCGCACGTTGTTGCCTTGGCACGTTCACGAAACCTCCAATCCTTAATTTCTCTTCGTTGTACCCGCCACCTTCACATTTCTAAATATGCAATAAGTAATCTTTACTGCTAACAATTCATCATGCACCACCCATACATATTGCCATTAATCAGTGAAAGGCTCCAGGAGCTTTCCCATTCATAAGCATTTAACCAAGATTTAGCGGAGAGTTACATTATCGAATCTAAGTGTTCATTTCAACCATCATCAGAAGCAAACCAACGTTCTCATAAAGCTATGGCATCAACTCAACAACAATTCTGTGGAGATATAGTGAACATATTCGGGTGCGAGGACCAGAAATTTCAGTGGTCCAGGGAATATTCTTATTATTCAACCTCTGCCATAGAGAACCAAGTAATTTGGACTTCTGGGATTGCTCGTGCAGGCTGTGTCCCTAATTTTTTTGACCATAAGGACCTGGTCTCTTAGTGTGTTGATAAATTTATTTCAAACAAAATAATTATTCCACTGCGAGACCACTCTTCTATTTCTTTGTCACCTCAAGTATTCTGCCAAATGTTAAGATTGTCGGAGCCAACATTGATGTTTAGAGGAGAAGATTGCAATCAATTCCTAGAAAATAATAATAATGGGTTGGACCTCTTGCCCCATTTATTGGAAGACCCAATTCTAGTTCTTGAAGATATCACAAGCTTGCAGGTTAGTTCATTTAGAAATCCATTCCGCGAAATTGCCTGGCTGTTTACAAATTTAACAGGATAGGAGTCCACAACAATTGTTTACCGGATGGCTCTTTATATTTTGTATTTCACAGTCAACGAACAAGCCATTTTTTATTGGGGAAAGTTAATTTCCCATGAAATCTATTCCCAATTGTTAAGCTTCAAAATGGAAAAGAAATTTTATATTTCGTCCTACTTAGTTTTTGCGATAGTGCATTGTTGTCAGTTTCCGCAACTATCTTTGTCTAAGAATGTCAACTAGGAATTCGACCCAGTGAGATTCTGGTACCAGGCCTTGTGGAGGCACAAGGATTCCAACTGTTTATATGAGATTTTTAATGGCTTCAGGTCTATTTTCAAAGTTTTGTTGTTAGGAGAAGATGCTCCCCGCATATCTGAATAGGCAACTAGTCTTTTGGACAGGGAGGGGACACTTGAACATTTGGATAATTACACCATGATAAGAATATTTGGCTCCACGGAAAAACATGCTCTCCTTCCATGTCACATTACAGACATAATGTTTATTGTAGAAGTAGCATAGAAATACAACTACTGGTTTCATCTATTGCAAACGAAGAGAAAAAAACAGTTCATTCCTCTTCCTTGGAAAGTAGGGGAGTTTGTGTTGAAAAACGTCAACAAATTTGATGAAGTTTTAGCGCATTCTACCATCTTCAACCTAAGATATACTGAAATCATAAGAGGGCTCGACCCCGATAATATTTTTCAACAACACTTACAAACACTTGGCCTCGACGATTGTTTTTTCAAAAAACACCTGCCCGAAAACAATGACACTGGAGACAACACTCTTGCTTCTGATGCCGATGACCTAGACACAGTGCAAAGATGCACTAAATTGTATAGGCAATAGGGGAAAGGCCCCGGTGACAAGACTGCTCAATCGACAAATATCACTCCAAAAAGTACAGCATCCCAGAGCATCGCTCCAACGGCCCACCACAACAACAAAGAAACTCAAAGTTATTCAAACGGAGGAGGAGATAACGACCCTCCTCACTCTAATTGATAGTTCTCAGAAGCTTCCAGTATACAAAAAGAAAAAAAAACTGTGGGACAAGCAGAAGAGCCGGAAATTCAAAGTGAGAACATGGAACTTAACACTGATCTGGATAGCATGCTCCGCTACCTTGATCATCCCGTAGACTCCATCCAGCGTATCCATCCAATGGACATATCCGATACCGAATTTTTTTACAAAGATAAATCCTTCGTGTTCCAGAGCATTGTTTTTGATAGCCAGTCCAAAAAATTGATAATTGAGAAAAAAAAAATTAAAAATAAGAAAGGAAAATCTCGTTCAGAGGTTAACCTTGCCAACATGTGGTCGTCCCAAATATGCCAATTTCACAATGCGAGCGAAGATGCACTTCATGATTCCATTGGAGGCATCGAGGCCGAGAATGCCAGACTGAAGGACTGAGTCAAGGAATTGGACTTGAGGCTTTGATTCATATTCCATTGCTTGTCAATCCTTTGGCAATAGCCACGTCTTCCACCCCTGCAGCCAACTTAAAATAATCCTCCAGCCTTCTCGCATCTTGTAGAGGATATGTGGAGAGTAATATCAAGAAACAAATGGAACTGGCTACCGAGGCGTGGAAAACATCACAAGCCATCACTTCCCTTGGAACCAGGGAACATAGTTTGTTCGAACATTTGCAGGCAGAGTTAAAATATAAAGAAAATTTCTATTTAAACACAGTCCTTCCTTTTGGCACCATTGTCAACAATGTGACAGAAAAAAAAAAAAGACAACAAGATCTTCCATCCAAAAACCAGATCGGTCAATTAAATGCATGTTGGAAATAAAAAGTGAACTTGCATCTCATTGTCCAGTCATGTGAACAAGCCATATCAAAGAAAGATAAATTTCTCACAAGGTTGTCAAGAATAAACTTAGTCGGAAAGACCAATGACTTCCAAGACTCCAACTTAATCGCAAACTCCTTGCCATTAACTAGGCAAGAGTTCGATAAACAAGTTTATATGTTTAAGGCGTTGTCTCTGGAAAAGTTTTACAACATCCTTGAATATGATCAAGCTCACGTCGAAAAATGGCTAGTCGATTGTTCAGTACAGAATGAGGAAATTCATCTGGCTCTGTGTAATCTTTCTATCGGCTTTCGGGAATTAGAAAACGATATTTTCAACATAAAAATCTAGAATGAGATCAACGTTGCCCCAACAAAAAGATACATTGAAAAATTCCTCGAAAGGGAATTGAAGCAGACCGTCGACGAAAGGAAACATGCAGTTGCCAGGATTCCAGCAGTCGTCGATGACATCAATGAAATGACAGCCATAAGCAAATAGCCAAAGGGCTCATATGTACCATCACTGTAAGTCTACTGATCGCATCCTGCTTTGTTTATCAACCAAGTTATTCCACTTTTTTAAATAGAAATGTGTAGGCACACACTTATACCTTTTAATTTATTTTTTTGGCAGGTATTGCACTCTATCTTCTTTCTACAGTCCTGTTTCTTGTACATATTTCTCTAATGGTCCATGGGAGCCCCAATCCCAGTCTACATGACAAACGCATTGAAATTTCCATTAATATGTAACATACTTTTATTTTTTTATATATTTCAAAATTTCTAGTAGTATGTAACAAACTTTTATTTTTTGACATATTTCAAATAAAATTGTTTTCTTATCTCCTTTTAAATTATGTCTTCATATATTTTTATCTTTCACTAGTCTATATGACAAATGCATTTAAATTTCCAAATTTTTTCTTTGAGCATGAACAAATTTTTATTTTGTTATATACTTTCAAAAAATAAAATGGTGCTCTACATGCCAAGGGCCATTTACTCCATGGATAAATTTCTAAATTTTTTCTTCCACTATGAACAAATTCTATTTTGTTATATACTTTCAAAAAATAAATGGTTCTCTACATGCCAAGCGTCATTTACTGCATGGAGACCACCTGTGTTTCATGTTGCTTGTCACATCTTCGCTGCAGTTTTCTATCTCTTCACGGGGTCACGCTTTAGCGCTAACGAAATTTTATGCCCCATGTTCTGTGATATACATGTTGAAGAATCTCTGATGTGTTCTGTGATATACATGTTGAAGAATCTCTGATGTGTCCATACATGTTGAATAACGAAAGGTATGATGTGTCCATACCTTTGATGCTAAAGAATCTCTGTTGGCATAGCTGCAGAAGTCAGTGCATGATGTGCTTTGCTGGTAACATCAAGTTTGTATAGGCCTCCTGCTCTGAATCCTATTGCAACAGTTTGGAAGTGGTTCTGCAGATCCTTCACTATGCAATAAATTCTTGAAGAATTCAACCTTCAAGTTCCGATCTGTAATGGTGGACACAGAGATCAATTTTTTCTTTATTCCTAGCACATACACCACATTGCGAATGTGACGAATAGTACCATTCGACAATGTCACATAAATGTCTCCATATCCCTTGATCTGATGAGCGTGGTCATCTCCAAGATATATGCTAGCACCATTCTGTGTTTCTTTAAAATTAGCATACCAATTTTTATTACAAGTCATATGTACTGATGCTCCGGAATCCACAAACCAGGCATCATAATCATCTGTTTCAGCAGATAAAGCAGTGTTAGACACAAACAACCTAAGATCCTGTGAGTCAAAATTCGGGGGTTCATCAATATCATCACTAGCAATAAATAATCTGAGATCTTGATTTGAATATTTTTTTGCATTGTGACCTGAATGTGTTCTTGGTTTATTCCTAGCCTCATCATTTTTCTTCTTATGACAGTCTTTAACAATATGTCCAGGTCGACCACAATAAAAGCAACTCTTTGACTCATTCCTATCAGATTGCATACCTTGATTTGGAGGTTTTCTTCTCTGCGATGAACTGTCTCTTTGCCATGAACCACCTCTCTGCCATGAACTGTCTCCCCTGCCTCTTACTCTTGATCTCCCTCTCGCAGATCTATTATTTGACCACAGTGCCAAATCTTTACTCAGAGGCTTCAGATTCCCGTGCCTCTCTTCCTCTTGCAACAAAATACCTGTCAGTTCTTCAAACATAGGAGGTTTCTCCCTTGCTGTGAGACCTGTTATAAACATATGATAATCTTCTAGTATACCATTTAAGGTAATAGTGACCAAATCAGTGTTGGAAACAGTTTCCCCTATATTTACTAGCTTGTCTTTCACCTCTTTAATAAGACCCAAAAATGAACTAACAGATTCATTTCCATCCATCTTAATGCCTAGCAATTTAGTTTTCAGGAACAAAATGTGATTTGTGTTACTAGTTTCATACAATGCTTTAAGAGCTGTCCATGTTGCAACAGAAGTTGTAGTGTCTCTAATATGTGGAATTATGCTATCTTTAACTGACATGCGCAATAATACCTTTGCCTTGTTTTCGCGCTTCTCCCAATCTTGGATCTGTGTTGCTGTCACACTGGCAGTCGCATCAGGTTTTAGTTCAGTTCCCTTCGCAATGTTCCAGAGACCATAGCCTTCCATGAGTGTCTACATCTTGAATTTCCAGTTAATGAAGTTCGAGCCATCTAACTTGTTGGCTTCGTTGAGGTAGGTCTCCGCCAGCGGATTCGCCATCGCTACAAGATATTCTCTGTAAGTGAATTACCAAGGATATGCAACTTTTTGTCGCTCTGCCTTCGGATACCACCGATCCGTCTCAATCTCAGCTCTCAGCTTTCACACACAAAATCTCACAAATAATATTCTCTTGAATAAACTTTAATATCCACTTTTAAAATTTGTACTTCAAAATTATCCACTTTAAATAAAAAAAAATCACTTTTAATAAACTCCAACATAAAACCCACTTTTAAATATCCACCTCATTACACTTATATCCACCTTTCATAACTCCCATACAAGTTTATACCTCTCCACTTTAATAAAACATTTATAACTCCAAGCTTATAACTTTTAATAAATAAACATTTATAACTCAAGCTTATAAAACGTTTATAACTCCTCGCTTATAACTAAATTTTTATAACTTTAATAAATATCCACTCGCATGTAAAAACAAAAACTTACGCTTCACCGAGAAAAAAAATTGTGCTTTCCACGCATGCACTAGATCTCTACGCATTCAAACATTCAAATATGAATTCAAACTCCACGCTCACCACACCAGATCTCCACGCTTATGCTATCTCACTCAAAAGCCCACACATGCACCATGATTTTCAACTCCACGATTGTCAACTCCACGCAGCCCTCACGGATCCACCTTACAAAACTCACGCAAGCCAGAGACTCAGCAATGATCGCGACCCAACGAAACTCTTCAACGGAATTTCAATAAATGGAGGAATGTACCAGACGGATTTGCTCACGCATCTGATCAAATGTTTTTTACGCTATCCACGCCTTCTCCCCGTGGCTTTGATACAGATAAAATATGTGAAACACGGTGAGACTATTCTCACTTCTATATTATTCAATGAAGACGGATTACATCCTTATATAGGAAAAGACTCTACCGAGTCTGTTACATGCAAACCCAAAACAACTAGACTCTCAACTATGAAGTGATTCTTAACACGCCTATCATTGACTTTCACAACTGAAACTTATAACTGGTGCTTACAAGTAGCGCTTACTTCATTATTTCCAAGTATAAGTATAGTGACAATCAAATTACCTACTCTTACCTGTTACCTCGAGTCAAAAAATTGCAATTGAAATCGAACAAAACAATGTGGAGTCAGCAAATTGCAATTGAAATCGAACAAAACAATGAGATGATGTCATAACAGTGTACAAGAGTGAACAATACAGCAAAATTGACTTGGAAAGACGAAAAACATAAAGACAGGCCAAAAAAGACAATAGCTACGGATTTTGGTCCAAAGACGAATCATCTTAATAAAGAAGGGTGTTTGTTGTGATATTAACATTATAGCTCTCTCCAACGATCTGGCCATAATCATGACAGATTTGCTATAATCCAGTTCAGTGATTGATACAAGTAATAAATAATAATGACAGATTTTACATCTAGTAAAGCTTACCTATGCAACCGCTGCAGGTAATACTGCTATGCAGTCTTGTTATTAACAGTATTATAACAAATAGAACATTTGAATCAATTCATAGTAGGTCTACAAGTCCTGTGCAAACGATGAGACACTACAGTGCAGAAGTTGAGATTGGGAATTGTTCACATTCCTCAGGACAATGTTAAACTCCCACACAGTTTCTTTCCAAAAAGTTTAAGCTACTGATGTTAATGTTAACTGTTTCCTGCTTACTGCCTGCGTTTTCTGAGGATACTGTTATGTTGAAAGTACAATCACTGACGAAGCGACTATGATTTCAAACATAGAAAAGCACATGTTCATAATCAAAGGTTTGAATTCACTCAACGTGTTAAACATAGATGTGCACTGATTTTGTTAGAGCTCGAGACACATTCACCTACCCGAACAAAGTAGATAAAAATAAATCAGGTCCGAATGCGATGGGTTCGAATCCGGGGACTATATAGACCGCTTATTCTGAGAATTCTCCTGTACGCTATGCGGATCTCGGGATAAGCTCTCATCAAGTACATGGCCGTTTTATCCATTGCGTTCTTTATGTTTAACACCAAATCGCTCAGTTGTCTGCAGGGAGGGAAATACAGCGCCAGGGGAACAGCCGAGAAGCAGAAAACAATTGCGATGGGCACCATCTCTCTGATCTTATCTTACCTTACATTTGGGTGGTGAATATCTCCTTAGCAACTCGTTTGGTGGACTCTCATTCATATGATGTGTGTGTGACAAATGCTTTCTATTTATAATCTACAACATAAAGCCTGGTATTTAATGGTTAATGAATTATTTTGAAATATGCAATGCTATTTCCATTGTTGTTTTAGTTACATGTGGATTCTAGGTTATATTGTTGTAAATTGAATTTGGCCTAGCAATTGGTTAATAGAAAAAAGAAAAAGGTTATATTGTTGTTAATCATTCTAATTAACTAACTAACTGGAAAAATAAGCCACAAAGTGATTAGTCTTAGCCTTTTCCTAGTTTCAACCTCTTTGGAAGATATAGTAGTTCAAAGTGATTTGTCTGAGTGCCTGCCTCATTTTTGCCTTTTTGGCATATATAACAGTTCACTTCTTATTTATTTGGCACCAATTTACATTAATTAGGATTTAGTATTCATTTATTACATTGAGAAATGTTTTCTACGACCCAATGAGAAAGATGTGTAATTCCTTCCATGCTCAACATAGAGTTGACACATTTGAATGTTGACCATAAATAAAATATTTTAATATCAATGTTATATGATGATGGTGGTTAACGTCCTCCTATATATAAAACCACACACCATCCACAAGATAACACAAAGATTTTCTGTGGGAAACCCTTATGGGAGAAAACCTAACTAGAAGGTGAGGTTTCTCTGCTCTATTTTCTCTGGTATGGAAATAATGAAAGTACAAAGGATAAGGCACTCTCTATGGAGTTACATGAGCCCCGTGACTTGTTAGTTTGCTACAGAACATTAACCCCCTTTGTTATGGTCTCTAATTTCTCACTCCTAGTTGTTCTACATGTTTACTTCTTGAACTCTCAAATGCGGTAGGGTTTTGAACCTTATAGAATCTTCTTTAAATTATTCACGTGGCTAGCCCCATATGCATGAGTAATGGGGGTTGACATGGCATCCTCTCGTACCATGGCGGTCAGCATGATAGGTCAAATTATGAGAGACATAACTTCTTCATACAAACTTTGGTTGAAACATGATCTGAACCATTGGAAAGGTATTAGAGTGTAGAACACTTTCAAGGGGTGTTAGCAATTTCTAAACACCAGAACTCCCAAAAAAATCATTTAATGCCTCAAAATGGCTCCACAAGGTTTTGAACCCCAATTTTCCAAACTGGGACTTGCTACTAAAATGACCCTGCAAGATGATTCCTCCAATTTTTTCCACTCTAAAAACATTGAGTTAGATGAAAAATAATATAGTGATCCAATCTGGATCATACCTCCCCATTTAGAGATTCTTTTGGTCCCTAAAATATTTACTAAATAAGGTGAGAAAAATTTTCCTCTACCTTATCCCTTGAGTACAACTTTGTTTTTCTTGGAAGTTGTCCTTTCAACCCAATCTTCCAAAGATCATGTTGTCTCTATCTTATAGTTCTGGACCGCTTCTACAAAATTGTGTCCTCTACTAACTCTTCCTGAGCATCTGTTGCTAAGTCCTCTATGGAAGGTAGGACCTACTCCTCCTCTTGATCCAACATGGAAGGATCATAGAGTTTGAGATTCTCCACATTCACTACTAAGTAAATGCACATGTATGGGGGCAGACTGAATCTGTAGGAATTATCTCCCACCTTTTTCAATACCTCAAAAGGACCATACCGCAAAGCCTTGATCTTATTACCAGGACCATGTAGCCTTTTCTTATTCAACCGTAACCATACTCTATCTCCCACTCTAAATGTTCTCTCTATTCTATGTTGGTCATGTCTAGCCTTGTACTTTAATGCATCTCCTATGAGGTCCTCCCTCACTCCTCCTTGTTGTTCATATACAACATCTAAGGGTGAAGGTGGAAAATATCCAAAGCAAGTTTCAAAAGGTGAATTACTAGTAGAAGTGTGGACTAGTCTATTATAAGACTGTTGTATATAGATTAGATTTTCATCCTAGGTATTTGGAAGTTTCTAATTGTAACCCCTCAAAAGCTACACCAAAGACTTGTTGACTACTTTTGTCTACCCATCTATGTGGATGGAATGTTGTAGACCTCTTCAACTTAGTGTCCATCTTGTCCCACATTATAGTCCAAAATGCACTGAGAAATATGGTATCCATGTTTGATATGATGCTTCTTGGTATTTCAAAGTGCACCTAGACCTGTTCTAAGATTGTTTCTTACTTATTATCCATTGATGGTATTTTACAAGGAACGATAATGCACATTTTGTTGAACCTGTCAACAACCACAAATAGATAGTCATGTCATTTCCTGGTTGTTGGTAAACCTCCCACAAAATCCATGAAAATACTTTCCCAAGGTCAAGTGGGTACATGTAAGGTATGGTATATACCTTCATTCCTATTACTTGTCTTATTGATACAAAAAAGTATACATCCTCTAATATACTATGCTACATCTTCTTCCATTATGGGCCAATACTCATACCTTTGTAAGTTGACAACTTTCTTCCCAATACCAAAATGACGTGCAACCTTGGAGGTGTAAGCCTCTATGATAAGTTGCAATCATTCACCTTTAGGAATAAATATATTGTCAAGCTTGTAGAGTAAACCATTCCAGAAATGATAGTCAACCTTGTCATCACCTTTTTCTATATGAATTTGGTCTTATAGTTGTTGAAACACCTCCTTGAATTCCTCATATTTTGTGTATGCCTCTTTATATGCATCATGGGTAAAAGGTTCCATGTGCATTAGAGTTCCCAAAGTTGTAATATTAGATGTGGGTGGTCATCAAAGCACATCTTTCAACTTATTTGTGCTACCCTTCTTATACTTTATGACCAAATGAAATTGTTGTAAAAACCCCATCCACTTGTAATTTATGGTTTGTTGTATCTTACTATGGGCCTAAAAATACTATAGTGGTTGGCGATCTGTGTGGATGATGGTCTCCTTTCCCATCAGATAGTGCTTCCTCTTTTTGACAACTTGTCCCAATGCATATAGCTCCTTTTTCTAGGTAGGGTATTTGAGAACCACCCCATGAAATACTTCAAAACCGTAGCATATGAGCCTTCCTCCCTACATCAGTACTTCTCCCATGGCATACCCACTTGCATCTATCTCCACTTTGAATGGATTCAACAAGTTTGGTAGTGTGAGAATTGGTTCTTGAATGATATTTCTTTTCATCTTATCAAAGGCCTTTTGTTGATTCTCCCCCCACTAGAAAGTTTAGTGGTAGTTGTAGGAACTAGCCATTTCGTGATGGCCTCCATATTTGTGGGATCTATCTTGAGCTCCCCTCCACCGATCGCATACCCCAAATACACCAAATATTGCTGAGCAAACTCACATTTCCTGAGATTGGCCAACAATTGGTGCTTCTTCAGGGTCTCTAACACTTGCATAAGATATGATATGTGCTCCTCCTAGGTAGCACTATAAACCAGTATATCATCCAAATAGACAATAAAAAATAATCTAGATAAGGGTGTAAAACATCATTCCTTAGTCTCATAAATGTAGCCAGTGCATTTCATAAACTGAATGGCATAACCAACCACTCATACAAATATTTCCTTGTCTTGAAGGTGCTCTTCCATGTATCTTGTTCATTGACTCATACATAGTGATATCTTGATTTCAAATCTATCTTAGTGAAGTGTTTGACATGCTAGAGTTGGTCCAACAGATCATCGATCCTTGACAAAGGGTATCAATTCTTCAATGTAATCTTGTATAATTCCATATAATCGATACACATTCTCCAAATCTCATCGTTCTTGGGAAAAATTATGATGGGTGACCCACAAGGTGAGATACTTGGTCGAATCACACCCCGCTCCAATGACTGTTGCAATTGATTCTTCACTTCATTTACTTCTACAATGGACTATTTATATATCCCAATATTTGTCAAGGGGGAGTCTCGTAATAGTTAGATTTCATGCTCCACTTCCCTCTTAGGTGGTAGACCTTTAGGCTTATTGAACACTCCTATGTATTCCTGTAGCAACTCCTCTAACTGATGTTTCTTCTCTTTAGTACAACCTTATAGGGATTCCTTCACTCTTATTGACTCATCATCATATTTATTTTCTCTTAAGAAAAGAAAAACATATTTCTTGCTAGAGCTAATCAACTTCTTGGCTTGGTTGGCACTTACCAGTGAGATCTTTGACTTTCCTTTATGCATTTTTATGTTGTAGGAATTCTCATTCTTGATCAATCAATATTGGTTGGCTCTCCACATGAATATTACATCCATCATATACATGTAAGTGCTTCCAAACACTACATCAAGGGGTAATACGCCCAATTCCACTTCATCAATAAACTCATCTCTTATTGCAATTTTAATCTTATATTGTTTTGTTACCTTTATCTTTGCATCCTTGTTTACCCAACCCAATGGATATGAGATAGGATGATTGTGAAACCCCAATCCAATCTTGTTGACCAGATCCATTTCTATGAGATTAGCTTATGAACCATAGTCAAACAAAGCATCTATCTTGGTCTTCTTAACCTGAATATTAATGTGGAAGAGCTTTGTCATCACCTTCTCTTCCTGGTGATGAAGGATAATGAAATTCACCTCCTTCTACACAAATGTGAAAACAATATTTTCATCCACATCTGAGCTACTTTCAACCTGATTGCTTGAATATATGGCTAAAATGTTATTTTTATTTTTGTCCTTCTTGTGGTTCTTCAGTTTCAGCTCCGAATGTAGTTTCCAACATTTTCCCTTGTTGTGGCCATCAATATTGCAATGATTGTAATGGTTGTTGGGATATTTGTAATGATGTTCAATGGCTGATATATTCTTATCTTTTCCCCCTTTCCACATCTTCTTCCCCTCCTTGGAAGCTTCCTAGTGTTCTTTTTTCTTCGAACCATTTGGATGCCCCTTCTTTTGGCTATGTTTCCCAGGTTATATGCATGTACAAACACCTCATCCATTTCCCTTAGATTGAAGAGAATCAAATTATTTCTTAGATGATTGTGTAAACCCCAGGGATACTTTAGGAGTACATCTAGGTTCTTGGGAGATATACCCAACACGATGGCCATCTTTTTGAACTCAGTGGTGCATTCTTGTACACTCTTCTCTTGCATTTTCCTGAAGTAGTGCTACTAGATCCATTGGTCCTCTACATACTCGAAAGGGTAGAATTGGGACTTGATGAGTGTTTTTAATTCCTCCCACCTAGTTATTGGTAGATCACCCACAACCTAATTGTTTATGTATGGATTTTCCACTAGGTTAAAGTATGGCCCTCTAACTTCAATCTAGCAAATGAAATATTATGCTCTTCTTCTATATGGTGAATGCTAAAATAAAATTCTAGTTGTTGCAACCATTGATTCAATTTTAATGCATCGATCTCACTTTGGTATGGATTTATGTGCACTTTCACTTCCATCTTGAATAGGAATTGTGAAGAGTTCACGACACTCGAACTTGGCTACTCTTTCCTGGATTCTTTTCGCGACTCCTTTCCCGAGTCTTTCTAATCTCCCAATTTCCCCTCTCATCTGCTATTTGAGTTAGAGTATCCATCATCTTCGAACGACCTGAGATTTTCTACTAGAGCCTTCATGAGGAGGTTCATATTGCGACTAATGTCAGCAAATTTCTCTTCCAACCTCTAAAATCTCTCTTCTGTAGGATCTCAAGGGTTGTTATGAATAGACTCATCTTCCATGGCTAGGGTTTATGTAAGTTCTCTTTTAGCCGATTCTTGTATCCTACAATTTCCCACAAATACCCAAAATAAAAACCTACTATAATACCAATATGATCTTTCAACTACCGTGGATATCCCACCAGAATAGTTCGTGACGACAGATTTGATAAACAAAAGTTAAATCTACACTATGAAGGTTAAATTCCTTTAGATTCCAGAATATTTAGTTGTTGGTTTTCTGCTTATGCATGAAATAGATAAAATGTGGAAAATAGAGAATAGTAAAATACAATCACACACCATCCACAGGATAACAAAAATATTTTCTCTACGAAACCCTTACAGGAGAAAACCCAGCTAGAAGGTAAGGTTGTTTTTGTCTCTTTTCTCTGATATGGAAATAATGCAATTACAAAGGAGAAGGCACTATCCATGGAGTTACCAGAGACCCGTGGCCTATTAGGATTCTACAAAAAATTAACCCCATTTGTTATTTTCTCTAATTCCCCACTCCCAATTGTTCTACTCTGTTATGGAACAAAATACAATAACATAGAATGTAAACCCTTGTCCTCCTAGTGGCCCAATATTTAACATAGCCCGATAGCCATCTAGGAGTAGAATTTTGACTTCCTCAACCCTCCATTATGGTAGGGTTTTGAACCTTATAGAATATTCTTGAAATTCCTCTCATGGATATCCCCATATGCACGAGTAATGGGGGGTGATGTGGCATCCTCTCGTACTATGGTGGTCAATTTGATAGGTCAACTTGCATGAGGAATAATGTTTGTAGACGAACTCTGATTGATGCATAGTTTGAACCATTAGAAAGGTATTGGAGTCTAGAACACTGTCAAAGGGGTTCCTATAGGTTTCAAACAACAAAAACCCAAAAAATGAAGTTTAATATCTCAAAATGGCTCAAGAATGTTCCAAACCCTAATTTTCCAAACTGGAACCGACCACTAAAATGACCCTGCAAGCTAATTCCTCCAAATGTTTCCACTCTGAAAGCATCGACATAGATGAAAAATAATATAGTGATCCAATATGAATAATTTGTCCCATGGGGTTCTACATCATCAAATTGTTTTATCAATTCTTCTTCTATTGAGTAAGGAGACCCTTCATGGAAAGCTAAACTTTTATTTTCCTAATCCTCATTTTCACGAAACAACCTTTTTGGTTGTCCTTCTAAGATTTCATAATCCACCACCGGGAAAATATATTGGTCAAAACCCATATCCCTCATGAATGCATTTGAAATAAGACCAATACATTGAGTTGCAACACCATTTCGGTTGGAAGTAGTGAAAATGATAACGTCGGCTCCTAATCGCATTGTACCTATCTTGAAACCATTTCCATATTTCCCATGTGTGGAACTTTTCAAGGAGAAACCAAAAGAGACACATTGTCTCAAGATTGGATCCATTGCTCCTCCATTGTCTTGAATTAGTAATGTTGGACAGTTATCACATGGGTTAGTTATTTTTTTAATTGCAACAATTGTGGTTCCATTTTCTCTCTCATCCATTGCATTATCCAACAACTCCACTCTAGCTCCTAGAGCACATTGATGAGAGGTAGCATTAGTTTGAAGGTACAAGGAACTCACTCAAATAATATCTTTGGTTGATTTTTCATTTTTAGCTGAAGATGGTGGTTTATCAATGTTCCAATACTTCCAAAATTCACTATGCCCAAAGGGTGAAGGGATATCAGAGGACTCATGGGCATGTTGTAATATTTGGAGTGTTGGATCTGACTAGTTGGTTGGGCCATGCCTTGCATGAGTCATGACTTGTAGGGTTGGGAAATCCTCTTGTTTCTTTCTAATATTTGAGGATATTGTTTCGAATAAATGAAGGTACTACTTCTCCTCCAACTTCTCATTTTATTCATCCTTGACTTCCCAATTTTTAGTGATGTCCTCGGGAGGCGCTAGGTGATCTTCTTCGAACTTATGTAACTCTAGATTGAACCTTATTGGATGTCCAGTGATTGGTTGCATTGAACCTGAGTGTGGTTGGTTGTCATTATTTTCATCAACATGTATCCCATTGAAAGTGCCATTTACAACTAGGGGTGTGCATACCTCAATTGGATCAATTTCCTTAGGGAGAGGTTCAATTTCAATGTGTTTCTCATATTTATATTTTTCAATTATTTTATCTATAGAATTTTCAATGGTATCAATGATTTTAATCTTCATTTGGTCAAAAATGACATTTATAGTCTATCTAGTTGTATCCATGATACATTAAAAAAAAATACAAATGATATGTAAATTCATTTTTACTAGTTCAATAAAATAAATTTTCACCTACTCAACAATTTTTTTTATGGACTATTAACAAATTTTTACGAAGTTGTATTAACAAATACCATGGGCTCTATTGTGGCTTTTTCAAATGTCATGTCTTTTAATTAACATATGACCTTTCATTATTATTATTATTATTATTATTATTTATTATACTTCTATATTTATTTTATTTATTATTACTACTTAGCTTTAGACCTTATTTATATAAGGTTTAGTGCATTGATTTTAGTGATAGTACACTTATTTGACACATTTCAATGTTAAAATGCTTCAATATGAACATTATATGATGATAGTTAACCTCTTCATTAGAGAGAGAGAGAGAGAGAGAGAGAGAGAGAGAGAGAGAGAGAGAAATTTTTTTTTATAGTTGAAACATTTGTGATGCCTATTGTTAAGTATGAGGGAGATTTGTAATTATTTTTGTGTTCAACACATAGTTGACATGTGACACACACATATAACTTTTGTGATATAGTGCAAAATGATTTAGTCTATTGATTTGAGTGATAGTACATTTCAAAACGAACAAGTTGCATTTATTTAAATAACTATTTAGTAAAGGTATCAATAATAGTATTCTAAAGGTGGGATTGAGTTACATTACATATAGCGATATTAAACAACATGGAATAAATTGCAAATAGAAATAAGAGAAATATGATGTTATGACAATCCATATAATAAAAGGAAAATAATATATATATATATATATATATATATATATATATAGAGAGAGAGAGAGAGAGAGAGAGAGAGAGAGAGAGAGAGAGAGAATATTGTTAGACATAAATATATGATGAGCATATATTTCATCGAAGTCACTTCTAATTTTTTAATCAATTGCATGCGAGTACAACAAGCATAGTTCCATCTTAAGTCCTCACCCTCTAAATGCAAAAAAAATCTCAAATTTTTTTAATATAAAAAATGTTTTCACCACAAACAATCAACAATGTAAAATAGAATCAGAGTTAAAATAGAGCTATACTAATTTATTATAGTATATAATTATTGGTTCAACAGTCCGTGATTGAAATAATGAAAACATAAAAAGTATCTTGAATAGGAATTGTGAAGGGTTCACAACACTCCAACTTGGCTACTCTTTCTTGGATTATTTTCACGACTCCTTTCCAGAGTCTTCCTAATATCCCAATTTTCCCTCTGATTTGATCTCTGAGTTATAGTCTCCATCATCTCTGAACGGTCTGAGCTTTGTTACTAGAGCCTCCATGAGGAGGTTCATATTGCGACTAATGTCAACAACTTGCACTTCCAACCTCTCAAATATCTCTTCTGGAGGATCTCAAGGGTTGTTATGAATAGACTTGTCTGCCATGGATAGGGTTTCTGTGACTTCTCTTTAAGCCAATTCTTGGATCCTTCAACTTCCCACAAATACCCAAAAAAACCTACTCTGATACCAATATGATCTGTCAACTACCATGGATATTCCATTGGAATATTTCATCACAACAGATCTGATAAATAAAACTTAAATCTACACTATGAAGGTTAAATTCCTTTAGATTCCAGAATATTTAATTATTGGTTTTCTACTTATGCATGAAATAGATAAAATGTGGAAAATAGAGAACAATAAAATACAATCATATACCATCCACAAGATAACAAAAATATTTTCTCTACGAAACCCTTACATGAGAACACCCAACTAGAAGGTGAGGTTGTTTTTCTCTCTTTTCTCTCATATGGAAATAATGCAAGTACAAAGGAGAAGGAACTCTCCTTGGAGTTACCTGAGACTTGTGGCATATTAGGATGCTACAAACATTAACCCAATTTTTTATTTTCTCTAATTCCCCACTGCCAATTTGTTATAGCAAGATTTGCCTCACCCTATGCAATCTTGCAGAGAGGGCCTTGTTCCATTCCCCCATGCAAACTTACATTTCCTGATTGATAAATCCAGAGACAAAAATACATATTTTTTCACTTGTACGCACCTTGAAATCTATATAGCAAGCATATACGTTGGCTGATCCACTACAACCCACGTACATTGGGATTTATGCCAGAAAATCAAAATTAAATGTCAGGTTTCCATGTCACAACAGGAGATCTCTGATCCTTGGCCTTCCATATACTAGAAATGTTCCGACTCGGTCCTTCAGTTGCATTTTGAAGGATATAAATAATCCAATTCCGAGCTATGCAAAAGAGGAGAGAACTCAACTTTGAGAGAAACGTTACTCTGGAGAAATTATTACTTCATTATTGAGTCTGCATCCCTTTGTCCTTTAAGTATGCACACAATTTTCAACCCCCAATCTCTTCCCTTATTGATGGAGAACCTCTTTGTCTCCCTTATATGAGCTTGCCTTTGGTGGAGGCCCAGTTGGAAGGAATTCAGTTTCTTGGTTCTGAACCGTGCTGACACGAAAGTCTGTAATGTTTTCACTTCTGCTGATCATTTATTAATAGAAATAGTCATTTCCCGTCCAATTAATATCTTGCAAATATATGTGTTATGATCCATGGGAACGTTTTTTTTTTATATTGATGGATTATGCTATCTAATGTGATAACTTGTTATATCACCGCTATATGATTTCTCTTCTTGTTTGTTGAGAACTTGTTCCATGTATAAAGCTTTGGGTCAAAGTGCTCAACGATGGACATCATCAAACGTTTGGACGAGGTAAGCCTCTTTCTTACTTCTCTTGCACATTAGTTTATATAACATATGATGGAATTGAGTCGATTTCTACAGTCATACCTGTCTGTAATGGTTCACCCTAGCCATTGAGAGATTTTTCTCATAATAGAATTGGCGACAGTACTGGGGATGAATCTTCTTTCTTAGGGTTTGAAGTACTTTTCTCCTTAGATTGCTCTCGTTTCTATTGTGGTTCTTGTAGTATCATTGCTTGACAGCTCCTATTCACTCTGGGTTTGATTTTTTATCCTTTCTCCCTTGTCTAGCCTTGTTTCAAAGCATATACATGCCTTTTTTCTTGACAGTCGCATATATACACAGGCTGTCTCACTGCAAGATGCGTATATACACTATGTTTTCCCAAACATTTGCGTACACCTTTTTCCTTTCCTATTTGCTTGGTCTGGTGTTTGCTGAGTGGGATTTGATGCTTGCTGAGCCTTCTTAGGTCTACGTAGTGCCTGTTGAGTACCTATAGGATGACAAGAAACCCTCTTTTGGTTGAATTTTTGGGCGAAGTTTTTCTCTTCATCTTTTCATTTTTATTGTCCTTGTACATTGGGATGGGTGTTTCATTGCTTGATATCCTACTTGAGTTATCCCTATTTTATACACAGTAGGGCTATATATCAAGTTACTTTTTAGTCCATGCATTTTTAGTTTCGATATATTGAAAATACAAAAAATAGGCATTTTGCATTGTTGGACATCTTTTCTCTTTTGAGTTTTTTTCATTAGCTTAGTGCATACAGTGAAAGATTGCATTTTTTTACTTTTGAATCGCAGAGTTGAATTTGAAAATTGCATCACTTTTAAGAGCATATCATACATTAAAAGTTAAAGTTAGACTTTGCATTATTTTCATATTTAATTTCTTGCAGAGTCATAACACCATGAGTTTCATCACCATACCTTTTTTAGTAATCACAGCCATAAAATCAACGTTATAATTTAAAATTTATTAATAACGATTTTATTTTCTAAGGTGCACAAACTAGCTTAGGATTTAGTGCCTTGGAATAGGATTTTGTGAGTAAACTTCTCCAAGGCAATTAAATCAACATACGTGTCTGAGAAAGGGAGTTGAGAAGTCCATTGTATAATTGGTAAGATCAAGAGGCTCCTCTCACACCGGAGTTAATCACGAGGTCGCATGAAGTTGGTTGAAGGGATATCCCCCGGATACTCGCCTAGCGTCAGAGATATTTATGTGGATTTATTCATATTTAGGGATATTTCTAGTGCCCATACCTCCATGAGAGGCGGTTATTTCAAGGTTTCAGGCTTTTCTACCCTATCCATAAAGTGATCCAGACTTACGACTGCTTGCATGTGCATCGATTATACAATGGTTTATTAGTTTCTTGACTTAGGTATCTCATAGGTTACTTGCAGGAGTTATTCTGCATGTACCCTGGGTCAGATAGGGGTTGGACAACACATAACCTTTATGGAGAATTACCTCTCCAGGGGGATTTGATAGACTGGTTGTTAAGCCCACAAGGGCCCCTATAACTGATTGTGTTACCTCCGATCTTTAGCAGGGAGTCTCAAGTCCCTCTTGGACGAGACATATCTTCTTTAGGGAGGGAGGCCACTCATCCACTTTACAACATTTGCATGCATATTGGTTCTTTGACTTTTGGTGTTCTATTTGCTTACTAGTCGGCCTTAGGATATATTTTTATCTTTAGAGTCTCAAGTCATCATGGAGTCGGACCAGTTGCCCCGTCGGTCCCGTCGCTTGTTACAATTACCACCGGATTTTGTGTCCTTGCCTTCTAAAAGGTGTAGAGTCATTATACATAGTACACACACATCCACCATTCAAACTTGTGATTTTACAAGGATGAGTACTAGACCTGGTCTTCAGAATTATGGGATCACTTCGACTCCCATACCCACTATAGATAATGGAACACCTTTGACTCCTGCAACCTCTATGGTCGTAGTGCTGGAGGCACCTATCATTATTATGGCCAGGCATATAGTTAATGCTCATGCTACCGCCTCGAACCCCTTTGGGTCTCTTGGCCACTCACTGGGATATAATGTTCAGTCCATCCCTATGGATTCTAGTCCATTTTATTATGGTATCCCTAACTTCACTTCACAGTTTTCAAACTCCATCCCAGTTGCTGGCCCTAATGCTAGCACTGGACTTGGGGGTAGTACACCTCCCTACACTCCTTTTTCATTTGGTGGATCTCAAATCCCTCAAATGACTCCTAATATGGGAGGTATGTCTATTTTTAACCCTAGGTCCAATCCTCCTACTTCTGGGTGGAATAGTCAACCTGACAGACAAGCTTAAGCTCAAGTTCCATCTCACAATCCTACCTCCTCGACACAGATTCCGACCAATAAATTTGGCATGATGAATCTTCCTCTATCCTTCGGTTTCCAACCTGGGGGAGGTCAGTTTCACGCTTTGGGAAACACCAAACTTGGATCTAATCTGGTTGGGGGGGATTTCTATAACCCTCAATAGAACTTTCTAGCTGGAATGATGCCCAACCAACCTTATATGAATCAACCCAGAGGAGGGCCTTATAACATTAGACAAGGCCAGGGTGTTTACCAGAACCCTGGATGGCCTCTGAATCCACAAGTGAAATATTTCCCAGGAGGATGGGGCCAGATGTCACAACCCCCTCTCCCTTTTTTGGCCACGCTTAATCTGCCAGATTTGGATAAGTTAATGAATGACCCTGTGTGTCACAATCCTACATGGCTCCCATTCCCTAGAAAACTTCCTTCGGACATCCCAAAGTTCAAGGGTAAGAATGGAGAGGATCCTGGTGATCACATCACTACCTTTCACCTTTGGTGCTCATCAAACTCCCTTAATGATGACTCTATTCATTTGAGATTATTTCAACGCACCCTCATCGGAGTTGCTGCAAAATGGTATATTGAGCTACCTAAGGGGGCATATGGTACTTTTAGTCAGTTGGTAATGGTCTTTCTTAACCACTTCTAGTTGCCCATTCGTTATGATGTTGGCTTAGAATTGTTGTCAACTTTACGCCAGGATACTGCCACTCATATCTCAGACCATATCCAGGAGTGGCATAGACGGAAGAGGTTGATTAAGACCACTATACCCTCGAACTTTCTTTTAGAATGGTTTCTTAAGTCTTTGTATGCTCCCATCTTGAAGGACGGTGCTACTTCTGAGGTTACCACTGAGGAGGAAGTGATCTTTAGAGCCCAGCAATTAGATTTGATTTATGCTCAGTCTGGGATTTTATACCATCTTCTTTCTGATGCACCGCGGTCTACTTACGACCTTAGGCAAAATCCCAGACCTCATGCCGATGGAATTGTAGGTTCCGCCAATTTAAAGTCCGCAGACTCGGTGACAAACCAGTTGAAAGAGTTGTCTTTAAGCCAGTCTGCAGAAGGACTAGCCTCGTTTGTATCTTCCAATCCCACTTAGTCGGCGTATGTACACTCCATGAAATTGTCGACCAACCCAAATGGTAACCAGCAACCAGGAGGGAATAAGAAGAAAGGACACAATAACCGTAAGGGTGGGAAAAATGGTAATAAACCCAAGGATAATAATAATAATGAGAAGATGGGTAATAATGTTGGAGAGGGAAAATGAGAAAAATGTAAGGTGAAGTTTCCTTGTAAGCTTTTCACAGATGATCACCTTACCCATTTGTGCCTCAAACTTGCAGAAACTACGAGGCTTTTAGCTCAATCGCTCATCGTGCTGACGAATCCATTCCCACATAATCAACACTTAGCCTCGAGCTCCTCAAACACAGGAAATGCGGCTGGTGGAGGTCAGAACCAGCAGTCACAAGATGGAGACCATTTATGTATCAATATGGTTGATGCGAAAATAGATGTAGCCACTCGATCTCGAGACTATAGTTATAAACAAACTAATTCTAGTCTATAATATCCTCCTCCTCTAGAGAAGACTCTACAGATTGAGAAACCATAGCCACTGCCTCATATTATGAAAGGAGTACTTTATCTCTCTACCCATGATTCAAATGATAGAGCCTCCCATAACTATTCTATTGTTGAGGACCTGGTCCAAACCTCTTGTGTGATGTCGGATTTGGAGGTACTCCAGACATGTCCTTCACAGAGGAATGCCTTACTCTTTTCTCTAGGAGCTCTAGAACCCAGTGGTTCAAAGGTTATCAAGTTTGACGTCACAGACGTTAAGCCTCGCCTGCCTTACCATGTGGATTTCCAAATCCATGTGGAGTATTCCAAGTATACCATCAAACATGCGGTTATTGATGAAGGTGCTACTATGTTTGTGATGTCCCTGGCCTGTTGGAAAGCTCTCAGTTCTCCGGCCCTTTCCAAGTCATCGAAGATGTTGACTGCTTTTGATAGTCATTCCTTTCACCCTCACGGTATTCTCTCTGCCTTTCCGGTCCATTTATGTGGGAAGACGGTAGAGGTGGAAGTAGAGGTAGTTGATGCGCCTCTTGATTATAACCTGTTACTAGGTCGCAATTGGACTTATGCTATGATCGTCGTCGTATCGTCCATCTTCCATATACTTTTCTTTCCTCATGAGGGGAAAATCGTGATGATCGATCAATTATCCTTTACGTGCTCTAGTCCTAATGCATCTCTTGGATAGTCTATTCTTGTGATTGATAATTCTCAACCGACATTTGAGAATATCAGTGTCAGAATGTATTCTTCCCTTGTGGGTACTTTCGAATTCTCGGCATCGAACCATCAAGTTTATGCCATATCCAATAGGCTCGTCTCGACTAGGAGGTCCATTCCTTTCCGCACATCTTATTTTGATGATCCATGGTGTTATATCAAGATTTTCCTCACCATTTCTATCTTGCACAGAGGGCCTTTTTGTTCGACAACTGAGAGGGGGGGGGGTGAATCAGTTGTTACCGTGCTTAAACAATTATGCTTATTTTAAATTCTTTTCAAGGCACTCAATGATTAGCACAATAATGCAGGTAAATAAGTAATGAGACATTCGACATCAGTCACATATATGAGATACACAGAGACATATATTTCCCGAGGAAACCCATAAAGGGTAAAAACCTCTTCTTCTTTATGTGATAAGTATTATTTACATTCTTTACATTATCATACATATGCGAACCAACTCATTGTGAGGCTACAATCTCTATTTTTGCAGGCTGCAACTTGTTGAGAACACTAACTCACTGTTTTCTCTAGCACCCACTAGAAGGAAGCACCAACTCCCTGGTTTCTCTAGCACCAACTAGAAGGAAGCTACAACTCCCTGTGTTCAAGCACCCACTTGAACCTCTGAGGATGCCAATCCTCCCTAGCAGCTCCCTACCACCCTGATTTATGAATATGTGTTACTGAAACTTATTACAGTGATATAATGTTCAACAACAACTTACCATTCTCCTCACTGTTCTGCAAGATTTTGCTGCTCTGTCTGCCTCATTGTCTTCCTTCACGCATCCTTTGCACTTTCTGTTCTGTTGCCTTTTGTGCTCTGTGCACCATTCCCATTGGATGCACCTTTTCTCTTCTGTCCATTTCAGCTACTGCACTCCACCTCCTTCTTCACACATGCATCACTCCTACCAACAACAACACCTTATCTTCTTTTCTCCACATTCTTATATACCCAGTGCATCTTGTGCATCCTGTATATGCAATTGTTCTGCATATCGAGTGCTCTGCCTATTCATCATGGAAACTCTTCAGCTTCTTTGTTCATTGAACCCATATGTCCATCATCACTAGGTGTCATGATCAAATTCCTTCGCATCACCAGCAGTTGAGATTCTTCATCTTCTGTTCCCCTCGACCTCAACCTCACTGTCGTAGTTAACGGCTTCAATGCTCTTCCAGCTGTCAATAGCCTCCACGAATAGTCTTTTCTCCTACTGGCAGATTCTTTGTGACCCTTCAGTTCCTCTGGAAATCACACAGAAATCTTTTCGAGTCCTCTGGCAGAAACCATCAGTGGTTTCTAGCAGTTACACTGAGAAGTGATTCAGTAGCCCTTCGATCTTCTTCAGTTTCATCTGCACCATTGGATTAACTTCTCTAAATCTTGCGTTCATTTCGGCATTCCTCTCTTCGACATTTCAGGATCACCGTGGTGGAGGATTTTAGTACTCTCCATTTCTCGACCCCCGAAACTCCAAAAAGGAGCTTGTCTTCACTAACTCCTTCCCCCATCTTTCGTCGATGTGACCAACGGTTGTGACCTCAGCCTTAGTCGAAACTGCATTTCGCAATTTCATGTTTCGGTATTTCGACATTTCGGCACTCTTGTTGGTGAAGTGTTTCGATACTTCAACTCCTGGTATTCGAAACTCCGAAATGGAGTCGGATCAATGGTCCGGTACTCCAACATTTTTCATTTCGGCGAATCGGCATTTCGGTATTTCTATGGTGAAATACCTTGACATCTCCAACTCCCGGTATCCGAACCTCTGGTATGTGGTCTGTGACATTTCGTGACTTTGGGTTTCATGATTTTCGGACTCCTGTGATGAAGAGTCTTCACTCTTGACTCCTCTTACTCCCAGTATCCGAAACTCCGGTATGGATTCTTTATCATTTCACGACTTCGAGTTTCGCAACTTCGAGACTCTTTATGATGGGAGTCTTTGTCATTTCCATCTCCCGGTATCTGAAATCCCAGTATCCAATACTTCGAAATGGAGTCGGATCAATGGTCCACGATCTCCTCGAACCAGCGGCTCAGATCATTTCGCCATTTCGCATTTCGCGATTTCGACACTCCTGTGGATGAGAGTCTCTGACATCTCCATCTCCTGGTAACTGAAATCCCGGTATTCAATACTCCGAGTGGTGCACCTGTTTCGGGTTTTCGGGATTTCGCACTTCGGGACTCCTGATGACGAGAGTTTCTGACATATCCATCTCTCGGTAGCTGAAATCCCGGTATTCATTACTTCGAGTGGTGCGCCTGTTTCATGATTTCGGGGTTTCACATTTCGCGACTTCAGGACTCCTGTTGAGGAGAGTCTCGACTCTTGACTTCTCCTTCTCTCGGTAACCGAAACTCCGAAATGGAGTCTTCGTTGAGGTGCTTATTTTGGATTTTTTGGGGTTTCACATGTTACCTTGCTCGTTAAAGAGCTTGCAGGTTTTCCTGGATCCAACGTCGGTCGAACCTCTGGCTCAGATCTAACGTTCATCGGGAAATCTCAATGAGATCCATCGTTGCATACTTTGATCTGGTTGAGCTTGCTTTGCATCGTATTCCCAAAAGACTTATGGAGCCTGCCTGGCACATCCTTCCTATACTCATCGCTGTTGTACTTGCCATAAATGAAAAGCATACACTGCCTGTAAAACATGCCAACAATCTCCCCCTTTGGCATTGATGGAAACAAAGGCACCCATACCTATTCTTTTCTCCCCTTTGACATCAATGTCAAAGAAAACACGCTCCCCCTGAGCTTTTGCAGTATTTTTAAGAGGTATCAAATATGAAATCAATACAAGACTCCCCCTAACAGAATGGACTCTCTTAGGTGTGAAATGGAATGACACCCAACTTTTGTTGGAGATATTCAAAAGGGGTCTTAGCTAGGGGTTTAGTAAAGATGTATGCTATTTGTTCTATGGTTGGAATGTACTGAACCTAAACAAACTGATTGGTGACTTTCTCTCTCATAAGATGGTGTTTGATGGGAATATGCTTGGTCTTGGAGTGGAATAAAGGATTCTTAGACACACTGATGGCACTAGTGTTATCACAATGAATTGGGATCGGTGCAGTGTATTTTACCTCCAAGCCTGCAAGTGTTTGAATCATCCATAATACCTGAGTGCAACAGGTAGCAACAGCAATGTACTCTGCCTTTGTGGTTGATAAAGAAATGGAACCTTTCTTTTTACTAAGCCATGCTACTAATGAGTCACCCAGGAAGAATGCTCCTCCACTGGTGCTTTTTCTCTCATCAACACAGTTTGCCCAATCCGCATCTGAATAAGCAGTTAACTGAAAATTCTGATTTCTGGGATACCACAGACCATAAGTCATTGTTTATTTCAAATATCTGAATATCCTTTTGACAGCTAGTAAATGACTCTGTTTAGGTGCAAACTGATATCTTCCAACCATTCCTACAACATGCATTATGTCTGTGTGAGATGCTGTGATGTACAACATGCTACCTATCATTGACCTATATGAACTCTGATCAACATCAAGTGAGTCATCATCCTT
>ML793107.1:377159-436258 GCA_009831015.1 Picea engelmannii
CATGGATATGAAAGCTATATGAGATTGTTTGGTGGTTTTGATTAGCTTTCTCCTGGTTTGTACACCTTTGTCTTTTTCTCCAATTATCTAACTTGCAGGATGATTCTTTTGAATGATTCTGGAGGAGGAATTTGAAGTTGACTGTTGATTTGAGTCTGTCTAAGTGTCTGAGTCTTCATCTGATTCAGAGTCTTTGTTTTCTGATTCTTGGACTTGTCCATCTTCAGCTTTAGTTGTGTCTTCTGTAGAAGACTCATTACTGTGCATCTCTCTTGCTGGGATTTCTTCATCAAATTTTACATCAATACAGTCAACCATTTTATGCAACCTCTTATTATAGCATATGTATCCTTTACTGTTTGTATCATACCCCAAGAAGATACCTTCATCAGCCCTGTCATCATATTTGCCAAGGTTCTCATCATTATTCTTTATGTAGCATTTACTCCCAAAGACTTTGAAGTGTTTAATTGAAGCAGGTCTCCCAAACCACAATTCATAATGTGTCTTGTCACTTTGTGGTCTGAGGTGGGATTTGTTAAGAACATGGATTGTTTTGTGTATTGCTTCTACCCAGTAGGTTTGGCCAATGTTCTTCTCATTCATCATTGACCTAGCCATTTCCTGTGCTGTTCTGTTTTTCCTTTCAACAACTCCATTTTGTTGTGGAGTTCTTGGGATTGTGTATTCTCTCTTGATCCCATGCTCATCGCAGAATTCCTTGAAGTCTCTTGACATAAACTCTCCTCCCCGGTTTGATCTTACTCCCTTTAACCTCTTTCCTGTTTGAGTCTCAGTTAAAGCCTTAAATATTTTAAACTTCTCAAATGCTTCAGCCTTTTCCTTGAGAAAGGCAACCCAAGTAAGTCTGGAGTAATCATCGATAATCAGCATGAAGTAGTTTTCTTTCCCTGTGCCTTCCTGTCTTGATGGTCCACATAAATCCATATGAACTAGTTGGAGTGGTTTCTCTATTGAAGTAAATCTCTTGGACTTAAACTGCGTCCTGTTTTGCTTCCCTACTTGACAGGGTTTACACATTGAATCTTGGGGCTTTGATATTCTCGAAAGATCTTTTACTGCCTCGAGTTTTTTGAGTTTGATTAAGTGGTCAAAGTTTAGATGTCCAAGTCTCCTATTCCATAACAATCTTTCATCATGTCTGCTTAGATGAAATTCTTCTCTATTTTCTTTCAGCACATATACATTATTTTCTGTCCTTATGCCTTTGGCCACCACTTGTCCTGAGGTTACAGATTTTATCTTGCAGTCCTTGGATGTGAAAACCACTTCACATCCTCTGACACACATTTGAATTACACTGAGAAGATTATGTTTCAGCCCATCTACAAGTAGAACATCTTGGGCTTTTCCTTTTCCATTACTTAAGCTCACCATCTCTTTGCCCTTTATTTTCCCTAGAGCATCATTTCCAAAGGTTACGTTTCCTAATTTGCTTTCACTTAGAGATAGAAACTTGCCTTTGTTTCCCATCATGTGTTTGGAGCATCCACTGTCTATATACCAAGGGTTCGTTTTTCTTTGAGCGGATAGTACTAATCCACACTTGTCACTTTCCTTCTTCTTCCAAAACTTGACATTTTCAGCAGGGGATTTTGAATCTGGTTCATAGTTCCTTAACTGACAGTTAATAGATTTATGTCCAAAGTTATGACATGTGTAGCATTCAATATCATTATTCAATAGGTCAAACTTATTTTTGCAGTGTTGTCTACTCATTGACTCTTGATTATCTCTTGGCCTCCTTAGTTGCATGTTCCTAGACTTAATTTGGCAATTTGCAGTTTGTGAAGGATTGTTACTTGGCTGTATCATTCTTTGTTGTGGGAAGTATTTATTCCTTTGAAATCTTAATTGCTTATGTCTAAGTCTTAAGGAACAATTTACAACTTTGTGACCAAAGTTAGAACAGTAGAAACAATAGCCATAGAAAAATTCTTTGTACCTAGAAACTGGTTGTCTTCTTTGAGCAAATCGATTTCTTCCATGCTGATGACGTCTTTTAGCAGGGGGCGCACTATTTATTTGTTCTACAGATTCAATCCTGGCACCTTTTTCCTTACTCTTCCTGGGCGGTTGATTGTCTTCCTTTGTTTCTGCAGGTTTGTTGTTGTCATTGGTTGTACATTTGACAAACTTGATGGGTTCTTCGTCTCTTGGCTTGCCACTACTTGATCCTTCTTCATAACCCAAACCAGTTTTTAGCTTTGGATTCCTTTGCTAATTCAGAATGGTGGCTAATCCTTCTGAGGCTTTGATACTTGAGAGATTCTGATTATACTAGGCTTGAAACTTCCCCATCTCTTTCCTAGTTTTCACTACTTCTTGTTCTAATGCTTCACATCTTGCCTTCTTTTCTGATAACTATTGTTTCAAAATGTCTTCAATTTTCTTTGCCTCTTCTAATTCTACTTTTAGTATGACAAGGTATTCATCAGGTTATTTACTGTCTTTCTCGAACTGTATCAGCAATTGTCTTTGCTTTCTGTTCTTGATTCTTAGTTTGTCAATCTCTTCTAGTGCACTGATCAGTTCTCCTTCCATGTCAACCACAATTTCTTCTTCATTAACATCACTCCCTGTGTTGTTATTATCATAATCCTTTTTGGCCATCAGTATGAAGTCATTTAGTTTATCTTCAATAGATGAATCATTGTCTTCATCATTTGAAGGATCATCATCATTGTTTACGCAAAGACTTTTCTTCTTAAAGTTATTCTCTTTAAATAAATTTCTGTGTTGGTACTTCTCCTCACCATCACATGTCTGATCCTTTCCTTTGTGGGGAAATTTATTTGCAAAATGACCTATCCTACCATAGTTAAAACATTTGAAAGGCAATTTACCTTTGTATTTGCCTGATCCCTTCTTCAGTCTCTTCACAAATTTTGCTTCAATTTCATCGGGTTCAGAATCCTCATTCTTGTCTGCCTTAAATGATGCCTCTCTGGAGGTGGGTTTATATTTAACTATTCTCATTTCAAATGCAGTCAATGTTCCTAGAAGTTGATCAAACTCCAAGGTTTTTAGATCATTTAGTTCTTCTATAGTAGAGACCTTCATATTGAACCTATATAGGAGAGATCTCAAGATTTTTTGAACTAAAGAAGGTTCCTCAATTGTTTCACCAAGTGCTTTCATTGCATTTACCATTTCTTCTATTCTCGGAAAGAATTTTCCAATAGTTTCATCTTCTTTCATCTTCCACTGTTCAAACTGCATTCTGTAGGTTTGAATCTTGGCATCCTTTACTTTCTCATTACCTTCATAATTGTTAATGAGTTTGTCCCACATTTCTTTGGCAGTTCCTAGATGCATAACTTTTACGAATTCTGCTTCTGCAAGCCCACTCAAGATAACATTCATAGCCTTAGCATTGAAGCTAAATTATAGTTTTCCATCCTTATTGGCTAGTACAACTAGCTTTACATAACCAATATCTACCATATCCCAAACATCTGCACCTAAAGCCATTATGTAGGTTCTCATTCTAACTTTCCAGAAGGCAAAGTTTGCTCCATTAAACAGAGGGGCCTTATTGGTTGAATTTCCTTCATGGCTTGACATGTTTAAGCTCTAGGATCTACCTTTAGATAAAAGGGGGCAGCTCTGATACCACTTGTTGGACAACTGAGAGGGGGGGGGGGTGAATAAGTTGTTACCGTGCTTAAACAATTCTTCTTCTTTTAAATTCTTTTCAATGCACTCAATGATGATCACAATAATGCAGGTAAATAAGTAATGGGACATTCAACATCAGTCACATATATGAGATACACAGAGACAAATATTTCCTGAGGAAACCCATAAAGGGTAAAAACCTCTTCTTCTTTATGTGATAAGTATTATTTACATTCTTTACATTATCATACATATCAGCACCAACTCATTGTGAGGCTACAATCTCTATTTTTGCAAGCTACAACTTGTTGAGAGCACCAACTCACTATTTTCTCTATCACCCACTAGAAGGAAGCACCAACTCCTTGGTTTCTCTAGCACCAACTAGAAGGAAGCACCAACTCCCTGGTTTCTCTAGCACCAACTAGAAGGAAGCTACAACTCCCTGTGTTCAAGCACCCACTTGAACCTCTGAGGACACCAATCATCCCTAGCACATCCCTACCACCCTGATTTATGAATATGTGTTACCGAAACTTATTACAGTGATATAATGTTCGGAAACATCTTACCAGTCTCCTCATTGTTCTGCAAGAATTCGTTGCTCTGTCTGCCTCACTGTCTTCCTGCACGCATCCATTGCACTTTCTGTTCTGCTGCCTTTTGTGCTCTGTGCACCATTCCCATTGGATGCACCTTTTCTCTTTTGTCCATTTCAGCTACTGCACTCCACCTCCTTCTTCACACATGCATCACTCCTACCAGCAACAACACCTTCTCTTCTTTTCTCCACATTCTTATATACCCAGTGCATCCTGTGCATCCTCTGTATGCAATTGTTCTGCATATCGAGTGCTCTGCCTATTGATCATGGCAACTCTTCACCTTCTTTGTTTGTTGAACCCATCTATCCATCATCACTGGGTGTCATGATCGAATTCCTTTTCATCACCAACAGTTGAGATTCTTCATCTTCTATTCCCCTCGACCTCAACCTCACTGTCGCAGTTAACGGCTTCAACGCTCTTCCAGCTGTCAATAGCCTCCACGAACAATCTTTTCTTCTGCTGGCAGATTCTTTGTGACCCTTCAGTTCCTCTGGAAATCACACAGAAGTCTCTTTGAGTCCTTTGGCAGAAACCATCAGTGGTTTTTAGCAGTTACACTGAGAAGTGCTTCAGTAGCCCTCTGATCTTCTTAAGTTTCATCTGCACCATTGGATTATCTTCTCTAAATCTTGCGTTCATTTCGGCATTCTGCTCTTCGGCATTTCGGGATCACCGTGGTGGAGGATTTTAGTACTCTCCATTTCCCGACCCCTAAAACTCCGAAAAGGAGCTTGTCTTCACTAACTCCTTCCCCCATCTTCCGTCGATGTGACCAATAGATGTGACCTCAGCCTTAGTCGAAACTACATTTTGTAATTTTGCGTTTCGGAATTTCGGCACTCTTGGTGGTGAAGTGTTTTGACACTTCAACTCCCGGTATCCGAAACTCTGAAATGGAGTTGGATCAATGGTCCGTTACTCCAACGTTTTTCATTTCAGTGAATCGGCATTTCGGTATTTTTGTGGTGAAATACCTTGACATCTCCAACTCCCGGTATCCAAACCTCCGGTATGTGGTCTGTGACATTTCGCGACTTCAGGTTTTGCGATTTCAGGACTTCTGTGATGAGCAATATTCACTCTTGACTCCTCCTACTCCCAGTATCTGAAACTCCGGTATGGATTCTTTATCATTTCACGACTTCGGGTTTTGTGACTTTAGGACTCTTTATGATGGTAGTCTTTGTCATTTCCATCTCCCGGTATCCAATACTTCGAAATGGAGTCGGATCAATGGTCCACGATCTCCTCGAACCAACGACTCAGATCATTTCTCCATTTCGCATTTCACGATTTTGACACTCCTGTGGATGAGAGTCTCTGACATCTCCATCTCCCGGTAATCGAAATCCTGGTATTCAATACTCCGAGTGGTGCGCCTGTTTTGGGTTTTCAGGATTTTGCATTTCGACACTTCGGGACTCCTGATGATGAGAGTCTCTGACATCTCCATCTCCCGGTAGCCGAAATTCCGGTATTCATTACTTCGAGTGGTGCGCCTGTTTCACGATTTTGGGGTTTTGCATTTTGCGACTTCGGGACTCCTGTTGAGGAGAGTCTCGACTCTTGACATATCCTTCTCCCGGTAACCGAAACTCCGAAATGGAGTCTTCATTGAGGTGCATGTTTTGGATTTTTTGGGGTTTCGCATGTCACCTTGCTCATTAAAGAGCGTGCAGGTTTTCCTGGATCCAACGCCAGTCGGACCTCTTCTTCCGATCTGACGTTCATCGGGAAATCTCAATGAGATCCATCACTGCATATTTTGATCTTGTTGATCTTGCTTTGCATCGTCTTCCCAAAAGACTTCTGGAGCCCGCCTGGAACATCCTTCCTATACTCATCATTGTTGTACTTGCCATCAATGACAAGCATACACTACCTGTAAAACATGCCAACACTTTTTCCATTTCCCTATGCAGACTTTTCATCCCTTTTTGATGAATCTAGAGATAAAGGACATACATTTTTCCACATATATGCTCCCTATCATTTATACAAGATGCGTATATGCTTGCTGCTCTACTAGAGATCGCGTATATTGGGATTTATGCCAGAAAATACAAAATGAGGTCGGGTTTCCAGGTCACGACAGAAGATCTCTGATCCTTGGTCTTCCATATACTGGAAACGTTTCGATTCGGCCCTTCAGTTGCATTCTGAAGGCTATAAGAGCATAATTTTGAGCTATGGAAAAGAGGAGAAAGCCTTCAACTTTGAGAGAAAAGTTACTCTGGAGAAATTACTTCATATTGAGTCTGCATCCCTTTGTCCCTCAAGTCTAAACACAGTGTTCAGTCCCCAAGCTCTTACCTTATTGTTTAGAGGACCTCTTTTTCTCTTTCTCATGAGCTTGCCTTTGGTGGAGGATTGAAGTGGTGGGGACCCAGTTGGAAGGAAATTGGTTTCTTGGTTTCGAACCATTCCGAAATGAAAGTCTATAATGTTGACACTTCTGCTAATCAATTATTAATAGAAATACTCCTTTCCCGTCCTATTGGTATCTTGCAAATATATGATTATTATCCATGGGTGTGTTTGTAATGTTTATTAATGGATTATGCTATCTGATGTGCTAATACCTTTTATATCATCACTATATACTTTCTTTGCTTGTTTGTTGAGAACTTCTCGCAGGTATAAAGCTTTGGGTCAAAGTGCTCAACGGTGGAACATCATCAAGCGTTGGATCGAGGTAGGGCTCTTTCTTGTATTGCACATTAGTCTATATAGCATATGTTGGAATTGAGTTGATTTCTGTAGTCATACCTATTTGTTGAGATTCACCCTTGTCCATAGAGAGTTTTTCCATTGTAACAGAAATGGCGACTTCGTTGGGGAGAGATCTTACTTCTAAGGGTTGAAGTACTTTTTCTTCTTACATTGCTCTTTTTCCTTTGTGTTTCTTGTCGTATCACTGGTTGACAGATCTTGTTCACTCTGAGTCTGAGTTTTCAACCTTTTACCCTTGCCTGGCCTTGTTTTAAATCATATACGCCCTTTTTCCCTTGACATTCGCGTATACACGCTTATTGTCTCACTGCATGAAGCGTATATATGCTTTGTTCTCCTGAACAATCGCGTATACCACTTCCCCTTGCTTGTTTGCTTGGTTGAGTGACTGTTGGGTAGGATTTAAAGATTGTTGAGCCTTCATAGGTCTCTGTAGTGTCCTTTGAGATTATCTGGGATGACAAAAAGCCTGTTTGAGGTTGATTTTTTGGGCGTAGTCTTTCTCATTGTTTTCTATTTTTAATTTGTCCTTGGCTTCTGGGCTATTTGCTTAGTTGCTTGGTATTCTACTTGAGTTACTTCTTTTATCCATAGTAGAATTCATCTGTCAAGTTGCTTATCAGTCCATGCATTTTCTTTTTAGAATATTGAAAATACAAAAAAATAGGCATTTTGCATTGGTTGGCATTTTTGTGTTTGAATTTTTATCATTAGATTAGCACGTTTAGAGAAAGATTGTATTTTACTTCTGAATTACAGATTTGAAATTGAAGACTGCACTATTTTTATTAGCATATCATTCATTGAAAATTTAAATATAGACATTGCATTATATCCATATTTATTTTCTGGCAGAGTCATAACACCATGAGTTTCACTTCCATACCTTTTTGAGTAACCACGNCCAATAAAATTTATGCTTTAAACTAAAATTGATTAGTCACGATTTTATTTTTAGGGTGCACAAACTAGCTTAGGATTTAGTGCCTTGGAATAGGACTTTGTGAGTAAACTTCTCCAAGGAAATTAAATCAACATATGTGTCTGAGACAGGGAGTTGAGAAGTCCATTGTATAATCAGTAAGATCAGGAGGCTTCGCTCACACCAAAGTTAATCACGAGGTCGCATGAAGTTAGTTGAAGGGATAACCCCTGGATACTCACCTAGCGTTAGAGATATTTCTGTGGATTTAATCGTATTTGGGGATCTTACTAGTGCCCATACCTCTATGAGAGGTGGTGCTTTCAAGGTTTCAGGCTTTGCTACCCTGCCCATACGATGATCCGGACTTACAACTGCTCGCTTGTGCATCAATTATACAATGTTTTATTAGTTGCTTGACTTAGGTATCTCATAGGTTACTTGCATGGGTTATTCTGCTTGTACCCTGAGTCAGATAAGGGTCGGACAACACACAACCTTTATGGAGGATTACCTCTCTGGGGGGATCTGACTGATTGGTTTTTAAGCCCACGAGGGCCCTTATAACTGATTTTGTTACCTCCAAACTCTAGAAGGGAGTCTCAGGTCCCTCTTGGATGAGACATACCTTCTTTAGCGAGGGAGGCCACTCAACCACTTTAGCCCGTTTGCATGCATATTGGTCGTTTGACTTTTTGGTATTCTCCTTGACTATTAGTCGGCCTTAGGCATCTATTTTGGGTTTCATCATTATGGACAGTGGAGTTTCTTTTGCTCCCTCATTCGTTTCTACCCACCCCATGATACCTGCTAATTTCATGGGGGCAGACACTTCCATTTTTTACAATGGTATGAATAACTACAATGCTCAGTTTGCACCTTGGGTCTCTAGCCATTTTTCTGTTGATATGCCTTCCCCCGTGCAACCCTCTCCCTAGCCCACATACATGAATCCTAGCATTGGACTCGAGGGCACCGTGGCTTCGATGCCTACTTCTTCATTTGATATGAGTTGTGTCCCCATGGGAGGTTGGAAACTTCCCCCCTACGGATACAATACTAGCTATGCTCTTTTAGGAGCCAGTACTCAGATGGGTGCCTATCCCACTTATTACCCCCCACCCATGTATCTTTCGTCCTCCATGTCAGTTCCTTCGAACACTTTTTCCATGACAGGTCCTCAATTACCACCAGGTCTTTCATATGGAGAGAACCATTTTTATGGTTCGAGCTACCCTCTTTATGGGACCCCTTCACAAGGGGGAAACATATATCCTCACTCGAATAATCCTTATCTTACCTCAGTCTCTTCACAGACCTCAGTGACGATGCCTGTCCAAACCTCTTCGGACCATTTTGGTGTGAACCAACACCTTTCTGGGATAGGGCAAGAGGTATACCAAGATCCTGCCTAGCTTGCAATTTTCAAAATCAATCTTTCCCTGAACCATGGAATCAAATGCCACCATCAATCACCAGCCTAGTCACTGTCAGTCATACTAGTGCTCCATCTCCAACCTCTGCTAGTTATGTCAGAGATGGGTCAACTTCTTCTACCAACTACGTCGACAACTTGCCCCCAACCTCTACCAATTACGTTGGGGGCACCATTCTTTTTTACCTAAATCATATCCATGTCACGTCTCCTTCTTCTATTCATCATACAGGAGATGAATCTATTTCTCTTGATAGATACATCGAAAAGCCCAGACGCGTAAGACGTAAGCCTAAATTCTTTTGCAGGACTTGCGAAGGAAGTCACCTTACTTGTTTGTGTCCAATTACTGCCGAGATACCAGAAGCGTGGGGATCAGCCAAGAACCCTTCAAATTCTGAGGCATCCGTGGTTTCTCTTCATACCACTTCTCCCTTGATCGTCTCGGTGGTTCTACCAAGGAAATCTTCTCTCGACCTCACCCCCTTAGTTAAAGGTGAAGCGTCTCTTGCCCCCGCAACTATGATTCATCTTCAGCCTATAATAGAAGAAGTAGCCACCCCAGTGCAATCTATGACCAACCCTACTCTCCCTGAAGAGAATGACGCACCTTTTAGCCATGTCATCAACATTTCACACCCTCCCCCTTTTGAACAAGAGAGATTTATTCTTCCCCTGAATGCTCTCCCTCCAAATCGTGATGAGGTTACTTTCAATTGGGACAACCTGATGGGACATCCCATTCCCCCGCCTATGTATTTTCCATTAAGAGACATTAATCGAACCATCACGGAGAATGTATCCTTCGTTAGCACCTTCTCCTAATTGACTTGGAAAGCCTTGGGTTTTCCCAAGCTCTTGTCATCTATCTGTAGGATACTGACTTTCGGCAGAAGGTCGGGATGGGAGCCTTGGCCTCCTCCTTTAAATGTTGATTAGAATCCCAATAACGAGTCTCAATTAAGCTCTTTTACGACTCCTCCAAAAACTGAAAAAATTGCCGAGTGATTTGTCCCTTTCACACTCGTTAAAATTGGATTTGAAAGATCATGAGTCCTAGTTAATCTCTTTTCTGACTCACTATAAAAAATAGAAAAGATTGCCGAGTGAATTTGTCTTTTTCACACTCATAAATTGGATTTGAAAAGACGTCTATTTGGCACAAGTTTACCCCTTTTTTACACCAAGTAGACTAAAAGACATAAAAAAGGAAATTTTTGGGTGTTAAGTTGTGATTGCATCTCATGCCCTCACTTGTTGTATTGAGTTGTTAGCCGGTTCTCGCTTTGCATTATAAACCGTTGCCTAAGCAGTTTGCATCCTCAACCAAGAAGAGCCTTGTTTTTATCCTTCACAATTTGACACCCTATACCTTGGAGGAAGCATCAACCCGAGTGTCCATCCCCCGCATGCATTTCCTTGCATTGAGCATAGGTACGTTCCTGGAACTATTTTTTCTTACTTGCAACACTCGTTCTCTCCTGTGTATCATAGCATTAATTTGTTATGAAAAAACAAAAAAAGACGGGCGGAAAGGGAATACTATATTGTAATTGGTAGCAGTCATGTCACCTTTGAACAGAGCACAAAGTTATTGAGTCTGTGTGTCATCATAATTTTGGGTTTAGCATGGCTTTAGGAAGCTAATCTGGCTACAAAGTTTTCTCTACCAACTGGTTACTCTTCCAGTCCCTATAGAGAACATTATTGATGCCTCCTGCATCCAATTGTCACATCATTGAGTCCATGCTGCTGGAGTTCACCATATGTCTCATGCTCTTATTTAAAGGAAGTCTATCAACCTGTGTCAGCCACTCCTCAGAAATCTTGACTTTGCATGTCATCCATACCCTTAGTTTGTCTCAGAATCACATGATACTTAGTTTGTCTCAGAATCACATGATACTTTGGTCTTATCATGCACCTTGTCCCTACTTTCATCATTGTTAGGTCACCTTGAACCCAACAATCGACATTTCATCATTGGTCATTGACTAGGTGGTTTCCCTTGTGTTCGACGACAAGACATCTATTCACACTTTGGGATTCATGCAGTGTCTTGGATGCCATTAGCCTTATTGGTGGTTTCCTTGCCTTTGTCAGCAGTTTTTCATCATTGGATGCTATTCAGAGGGTCCTTTTTGTGTATCCCTTGCATTGGGCACACGCGAAAGACACACAGGGTCGTTGGTTCGTGAACATGTTCTTCGTCTGATCTCCACCAAATCATGAAGCTCCTGCTTTGTTCCTTGTGCTGACTGATGAGAGATGCCTCAATGCTCTCCTTTCAGCGGGTCTCCTTCCATCGACTTCAGCTCATTTATTCTAGATATGGGACCTAGAGTTTTATGAGTATCTTGAGGCTTGCAGTCATTATTGACAGACTCTCTCGCCATTGACAGATGTGAATACATCAATGTCTCCTAATCAATGGATCTCTCAAGTGTTCGACACCAACTCCTTTATTCACATTTGTAGAGATGTACTCAATGCCTTGATACCTACTTTCATTATCGATAGGTTGTCTCTCATTTGTTAACAATATAATTCAATGACCCGTAGTCAAATGATGTCTCATCGTGTTCTACCTCAACTCATTTATTCACATGATGTAGACTTGCACCATTGGCAGATAGTGTAGAAGACTTGAAGACATCACTATGTGGCTATAGATTTCCTGAGTTGTTTCTTCCATTTCATTGGACCAATACCTATTTGACTTCAGTGATCATGGGAGATCAGATTGTAGTCCATGGTATACAGATATCTTCAGATTGATTTTTGAGACTAGTTTCACTGGGCCTTGTTCGTGACTATGACAGCTTTTGGCATATAACCACATTTGTATTTGCCTATTCATGGCCATGAACACTTGTTTGGTATATTTTCCACATGGATCTGCATTGTATTCTTGGTATCCATATATGTAAAGTCAGTACATAATGTAATGAGCAATTGAGTTAGTCTAGTTGGTTCTCTACCACTCCACTTCTGGGTTATTTATAATGTATTTCGGTCATCGCAGATACTCCTTTGATATCACACATTAGGGGGCATCTGTTATATCAAGATTTGCCTCACCATTGCTATCTTGCACAGAGGGCATTTTTCCATTTCCCTATGTAGACTTTTCATCCCTTTTTGATGAATCTAGAGATAAAAAACATACATTTTTCCACATATACGCTCCCTATCAGTTATATAAGATGTGTATACGCTTGCTGCTCCACTATAGCTCGCATATATCATGATTTATGCCAGAAAATACAAAATGAGGCCGGGTTTCCATGTCACAACATAAGATCTCTGATCCTTGGCCTTCCATATATTGGAAACATTCTGACTTGACCCTTCAGTTGCATTCTGAAGGCTATAAGAGAACAATTTTGAGCTATGGAAAAGAGGATAAAGAATTCAACTTTGAGAGAAAAGTTACTCTGGAGAAATTACTTCATATTGAGTCTACATCCCTTTGTCCCTCAATCTGAACACAGTTTTCAACCCCAAAGCTCTTCCCTTATTGTTGAGAGGACCTCTTTGCCTCTTTCTCATGAGCTTGCCTTTGGTGGAGGATTGAAGTGGTGGGGACCTAGTTGGAAGGAACTTGGTTTCTTGGTTTCGAACCGTGCCGACACAGAAGTCTGTAATGTTGACACTTCTGTTGATCAATTATTACTAGAAATACTCCTTTCCCATCCTATTGGTATCTTGCAAATATATGATTATTATCCATGGGCATGTTTGTAATGTTTATTAATGGATTATGCTATCTGATGTGCTAATCCCTTTTATATCATCACTATATACTTTCTTTTCTTATTTTTTGAGAACTTCTCGTAGGTATAAATCTTTGGGTCAAAGTGCTCAACGGTGGAACATCATCAAGCGTTTGATAGAGGTAGGCCTCTTTATTGTATTGCAAAATAGTCTATATATCATATGTTGGAATTGAGTTGATTTCTGAAGTCATATATGTTTGTTGTGGTTTACCCTTGGCCATAGAGATTTTTTCCCTTGTAACACATGGACCCTACCTTCACTAAATTTTTCTTTTGAAGGATAGTCGTATGCTGGGATGGCCATGCCACTATCGGCAACAAAGATTGCGTATCAAGTTGTTCTCGGCTCTTTCGTCGATACTGATCTTGTTCCCTTGTCGACGGACGAGGAGGATCTCGTGTTTAGGCCCATGTGGGCCACCTCATTGTATTGTTCACATGATTTCCTCGATGGGACTTTGCCTTCAAATGAAGCCCTCATCGAAGCCATGAATGGTTCTGACAAACCTTGGGATGATATGCATCACCACTCCTATTTTCTTCCAAAGCTTGAAAGAATCGAACAAGACAACTTTCGATCTACTTTGAGTGATATATCCGGTCATGTCATTGTTCCACTTGATATGCATGACATTTATACCGAAGGAAACATGGTGAGTATTTCTCCTACCATCTAGATCAACATCTCTCGTACCCCTGGCAAGGTTGAAAATGTAAATATCGATGCAGATTGTTCACCAGAAGAAATACTGATCTACACCGAGATCTTCAAGGAATTCCAAGACGTATTAACTTGGTCCTATGAAGAGATGTCAGGTATCGACCCTCGTATTGTCAAACATGATATCATAACTTATTCGGATGATAACCCTGTTCGACAACGTCTTAGAGATGTAAATCCTCGAAAGGCCCCTGCTATTAAAGCAGAGGTGGAGAAGCTACTTAATGTTGGCTTCATCTACCCGGCTCCCTTAACCGAATGGGTATCCAACCCCGTTCCTGTAGATAAGAAGCAAGGAACCATCTGTGTATGTATGGATTTCCATGACCTAAACAAGGCCTTCCCGAAAGACAACTTTCCCACACTTTTCATCGATCATATTCTTGATGAGTGTGCGGGAAGCGAAGTATTTTCTTTTATGGACGAATTTTCAGGATATAATCAAATTAAAATCAAACCCGAGGATCAACACAAGAGGACATTTATTTGTCCTTGGGGTACCTTTTCATACCGGAAGATGCCTTTTCGGCCTTAAAAATGTCGGAGCAACCTTTTAGCATGCCATGACTTTCAATTTTCATGATCTTAAGCAATTAGTCGAAGCTTACCTTGATGATCTTGTTGCTCACTCTTGTAAGAGAGAGGATCATGTTATTCACCTTCGGCTTGTTTTTGAAATATGTCATTATTATAGAATCCGGTTGAACCCTCACAAATGCATATTTTGCATTAAGTTTGGTCGTCTTTTAGGTTTTCTAGTTTCTGAGAATGGGATCATGGTAGATCCTCTTAAGGTTGAGGCAACACTTCGGTTTCCTCCCCCGTGCACGATTAGACAACTTTAGGGTCTACAGGGGAAAGCTAACTTTCTTCGTAGGTTTATAGTGAACTATGCCACCATTACTAAAGGTTTCATGTGTCTCTTGAAGAAGGACACCCCTTTTATCTAGGATGAGTGAGCCCAGGATTCCTTCGATACTTTGAAGAAATATTTAGTGTCGGTGCCTCTGCTAAAGCCTCCTGACTACAATAGATTTTACTTGCTTTATATCGTCGCATCCGAAGATACGATTGGTATGGTTCTAGTTCAGGAGGATGATGAGATCCATGATCATGTCATCTACTATCTTAGTCAGACTTTACTCAGTTCTGGACTTAATTATACTCACGTTGAAAATCTAGATTTGACTGTTGTTCATGCAGTCCAACGTCTACGTCATTATATATTACTTTGTAAGACTACGGTGATTACTGATGTCAATCCATTTTAATACGTCCTTACCTGGCGTATCATAGGGGGAAAATACAATAAATGGATTGTCATTTTACAGGAGTTTGATCTCGATTTTGCTTTCACGAAATCCAAGAAATCCCTAGTCTTTACAGAGCTAATATCCAGTTTTCCATGATTAGATGAGGACATTATCCATGTTGATTCGTATGTGGGAAAACACATTTTTCTTGTCTCGTCGTCTGACCCCTGGTATGGAGGCATTGTTCTCTATCTTCAAACCTTGAAGTTCCCTCAACATCTCTCACGGGGTGACCAACGACGTATAAGGTACCAACATAAGAAATATAATATCATCGGTGACACTTTGTATCGCCGAGGAATAGACGATATATTGCGGCATTTTTTAACTTGTGAAGAAGTTGATTCTATTCTGAACGATTTCCATAGTGGGGCTTATGGTGGTCATCTATCTGGGTTTGCGACAACCCAAAATATTTTGCGAGCCGATTTTTTCTGGCCTACTATCTTTAAGGATTGTATTGAATTGGTTAAGAAGTGTCACCCTTGCTAGGTGTTCACTCGGAAAATGCGCTCGCATTCATCCCCTCTTCATCCAGTCATTGTCGTTGGTCTCTTCACCAAGTGGGGGATGGAATTCATCGATTGCAACCCAACTTCGGATGGGGGGCATCAAACAATTATCATCGTCATGTTATCACTCCAAGAGTTTTTCCCTGACTCTAATGTGAATGAGCTTGGTAACTTAAATGTTTAATAATGTATGGGAAATGGGATCAAGTCAGATGACTAAATCAGACCTCACTCACTCAAGACATGCAAACTCAACCAAATAAACAAGGCTTATAACTATCACTATTCAGAGGGTTTGCAATATAGGTGAAAATATGAAGAATTCTCACTATGCTGGCAGATTCATACATAAACCACTTACATATGAATGGCTAATCATAACAAGGAAAATATACTTGCAATTCCAATTATCAATACAAAGATAGGATGACAGCTATCTAGTATTAGGTAAATAGAATAAACATGAATAAAACATCCAAATACAAGTATAGAACAGAAAGGAAAATGTAGATTTGAACATGTAATTGCACAATAGCTTGTATTAATTTCACAAGAACATGAGAAGCTTGAGTACAAGTGTCTAAGAGTCCCTAAAGTTGAACCACGGTCCTTAGTCTGTCTTCCCCCCCCCCCTTTACAATATGAAATCAATAGGCTTATATAGCCTTTACAACTTATTTGAGATCCTCAAAATATGGATCTGATAACCACTTCTTTTATTTTTAGTTTGTGGAAGATATCTATCCAAATTTGAATTTGTGATGTGGCAAGAAAAACATAATTTAGAATTTCTGGAAATATTCCTCTCCAAGATTCACCTATATTTCACAAATAAAAATACATATTGGGAAATTGAGAGAATTTATTGAATAGAATATTGTGCTTATGAAATACCTCCTTCAGTTTATAAAACTACTCTTCCAACTCATCAGAATTTTTCCTCAAAGACAGTGATTAAAACAGGAAAAACAAACTATTTAATTTCTGGAAATATGGTGCTCAAAGATGGACCTATATTTCAAAAATAAAAGTATATATTAAGAAAATGAGAGAGGTTATTTAATATCAGCGCGTTCTTATGAAAAACCTCATTCAGTTTCGAAAAATACTCTTCCAGCTAATCAGGATCTATCTCCCAAGAAGGTGACTAAAACAGGAAAATCCAGATTTCCAAATCTAGTCATATTCCTACATTTTAGGAATTGATCCCTAGAATATTTATATTAATAAAATGAAGTTCCACCTGTACCCATGGATGATATTTGATAATATATTTGAGTAATAGTCATCATCTTCTCTTGAATACACTTTTTCCAAGTCGAATTTTGACTTTTTGACTAAAATCTGTGCATTTTAACCCAAAAATAGAAAGACCACTTAGTCTTCTTGTCTTCTCATCTACCTCAAAAGATGAAAAGGGATGATGTTATGTATCCCTTTAATTATTATATTTCATTAAAAACCATCCCCACATGATCTGGAAACAAAAATAATCGATCTGAGCGAAAAGAAGAGCATTTTGCCATTTTCTGCACTTTCGGTGGCTAAGGAGCCAAAATTTCTAGCCTGTAAGCTACCAAAAGCTCTTCTTTCAGTGACTAAGGGCAGCTATGAAAGCCTTCCTAAGACACCAAAAGGCCTGTTTTGAAAATAACTTTCAAGATTGCAAAAATATGTTGCCTCTAAGCTTCTTGATATTCAAGGATGTTCATTTAAGTTCAGGGCTGCTTCAAATAAGTTGTAGAAATCAGTGTTGTATATCTTTAGTATGTATTTGTTTCAAAACCAAATAGAGCATGATTTGATCCAACACCTTTTGATCATGTTTTCTTGTCTGCAACAGCTATGATGAGGTATTCCTTTGTTTTCCAGAGTGATGATAGTTTTACCACAACCGAATGTACCAAATATGCCACATGTTCCTCCAAGCACAGAAGGAAATAAAGCATCTAAAACACATGGTTCTGTTAACATAGGAATATCAGCTGCAATCTTGATAGAGCTAGGCCAAGGTATATTTTGAATTTAAATGCTAGTTGAATAGGAGCAACAATTTTTGAAATAGAGGCTTCAAAGATTAGTTCTAATATTATCGCTGTCAACATCACATGAACCCTGTATTGTGTGTTGAAACCTCCAGCAAAAGTTCCCCCATATCTATAGCATAATCACTGCTCCAAGATTGACAGTGTTGTAACCATTTCAAACTTGTCTGCAATTTCGGTGGCTAGGAGAGTCCCAAAATTTGCATTTAAGCCACCGAAACTTAAAATTAACAAATTTGACTATGTTATTTGAGGAGATAACATCTGGCTCCTTCTGGGGATGAAATCCTCCCTCTGAGGTTTCAAGGACCACAGATCTGATGTCTTTCCTAGAAAACTCAAACAGAGCCTAAACTCTAGTGTTCCATTGGGCATGGAGTCATCTGGCCTTACAATTGATTCCCTGCAAACCTATAACTTGCCTATAGTCTTTACCATTGGGATATGGATTCATTTGACTTGTGAAATTGATCTCTAAAATTTCTCCAAACTTGTGCAACTGATCTTTGTACACCTTCAAAACCTACCTTTATTCACACAAGAAAAATGTTATTTCTGTTGCAAATGGGAAGAAAGAAATGTTCAAAAAAGAGCTTATTTACTGCCCTACTCTACTCTAACCAGCTCTGCAATTTGGTTAAGTAAATGATGACTTCCATAACAACCATTCAAGCAGTTTTAAAATTGAAGAAACCTTTTCTTTTTCACTGATCAACAACTGATGTTTGAAATGTAACAACAATGGTAAAAAATCATTTAGGAAATCATACTCACCCGGAACTGCTGATAAGTTTAAAAAATCTGAAATCTCCGGGTTCTCTGGAATATATGATTCCATGAAGGCTGCCACTGGATCTTTGAAACAAATATAAGAAACATGTTGATCCATAGAGAACATTTTCTCAGCGATGACTACTTCTCTGTTGGAAGATTGATGACCCTCTAATTCTATTGTGAACATATCTTGATCATTTGTAACAACAACCCTTTCTTCAGAATGATGCTTATAAAATAATGACAAAATCGTGTTTAAATCATAAGGATTATGATCAGCTAGAAACATGTAGTTTCCAATGCAGTCATCAACTATTTCATTTTCAAAATCGTTTAAAAACTGCTCATGAATTTGAGATGCATACCTGTCCATTGAAACATCTGCAAACACTGAAGAATCAGATTCACAATCTGAAATAAACTCACATGCTTGCTGCTATCCCAAATCTGCTTCACATTCACTATCTTCCTGCTCAAAATCTGAACCATACTAACATTCTTCTTGCTCATGTTCATACATATTTTCAAAGTAAAACCGCTCTCAGATCCCCCTGGAAGCACGGATATTCTCCTCAATATCTAGAGCATCTTCAAACAAGCATCTTAGGGATGAAGACTTCCTTTCTAACAGGAGGAGGGCAAGCTCTAAATGGAGACCCATAACATAATATATCATGGCAACAGTCTCTGTAGGCCAGATTTCCAAAGGCATATCATGATAAATGTTGTAGAACCTTCGATTGAAGACATGCAAATATTTGTCCTCCTCTCTCTTCAAAGCATAGAAATCAACGAGATACAAATCAAGAGATTTGTTCTCACCCCAATGTTTCAAAAAAGCATTTGACAGGTCGATCCAAGAACCAATGGAATCATCTCTTAGACCCTTAAACCAAATAGAAGCATCTCTGAAAAAAGACTTAGAAAACATCCTCATGATCACATCATCATGAAAAATATTGAATCGATCAACAAAATTTTCAAAGGATTCCAAGTGTCTCTCAGCTGAAACTTGATTCTCTCCAGAAAACCGGGGAAGATATTCAAGGAAGTCAAGAGAATAACAGTTAAGGTGACATGGTAGCCTTAAGGGCTTGAACATCTTCATTCTGATTTTAGATAAGAAAGCAGTGGGATGATTATGAGGTGTAACAAGATGATTGGAAGGCTCAATAGTCACTGAAATATGAGAAGGTTTTGAATCAGTTTTGACCTCCTCGAGGTTATATGGATGATCAGTTTCAAGAGAGATTTGACTAAAGAGCTCATCTTTATGAACAACCTGAGGTAAAGAAATAGGATCAACATCAACAACATAAGGAGGTTGAAAGCTTTCCTTTTCTAAAGATGGATATATGAAAGAAGGATGATGATGATCCAAATATACAAAACATAAAATGATTCGCTTGACATGTGAAGGGAAAAGCATGAAGGAGCCGATAAAGAATAAGAAAAGCTCATGTAGAAGACTAATGAACTGAAACCTAGGTTTAGAATTCAGCCACTTCATCTTTCTGTTAACTGGATCCTCCCTAGTGGAGTCTTTAATCATGGAGTCACCAGGCAGATGATTACAGTCAATTATGTGTCCTTCCTTTGTCTTCCATCAAATTCAGATCTATTTCGTTCTCCCAGGGAAGCTAGCCTCACTTCTGTTCCCCGACAACGATGCCATTTTGTTATCACTCCAAGAGTCTTTCCCTGACTGTAATGGGAATTATCTTGTTAACTTAAATGTTTAATAATGTATGGGAAATGGGATCAAGTCAGATGACTAAATCAAACCTCACTCACTCAAGAAATGCATAAACTCAACCAAATAAACAAGTCTTCTAACTATAATTGTTTAGAGGGTTTGCAATATAGGTGAAAAGATGAAGAATTCTCACTATGCTAGCAGATTCATACATAAAACACTTACATATGAATGGCTAATCATAACAAGGAAAATATACTTGCAATTCCAATTATCAATACAGAGATAGGATGACAACTATCTGGTATTAGGTAAATAGAATAAACATGAATAAAACATCCAAGTACAAGTATAGAACAGAAAGGAAAATGTAGATCTGAACATGTAATTGCAAAAGAGCTTGTATTAATTTGACAAGAACATGAGAAGCTTGAGTACAAGTGTCTAAGAGTCCCTAAAGTTGAACCACAGTCCTTAGACTATCTCCCCCCCCCCCCCCCTTTACAATATGTAATCAACAGGCTTATATATTCTTTACAACTTATTTGAGATCATCAAAAGATGGATCTGATAACCACTTCTTCTATTTTTAGTTTGTGGAAGATATCTATCACAAATTCAAATTTATGATGTGGCAAGAAAAACATAATTTAGAATTTTTGGAAATATTTCTCTCCAAGATTCACCTATATTTCACAAATAAAAATATATCTTGAGAAACTAAGAGATTTTATTGAATAGAATCTTGTGCTTATGAAATAACTCCTTCAGTTTCTAAAAATACTCTTCCATCTCATCAGAATCTGTCCTCAAAGACAGTGACTAAAACAAGAAAAACAAAGTATTTAATTTATGGAAATATGGTGCTCAAAGATTGACCTATATTTCACAAATAAAAGTAGATATTAGGAAACTGAGAGAGGTTATTTAATATCAGCCCGTTCTTATGAAAAACCTCCTTCATTTTCAAAAAATACTCTTTCAGCTAATCAAGATCTATCTCCCAAGAAGGTAACTAAAACAGGAAAATCCAGATTTCCAAATCTAGTCATATTCCTACATTTTAGGAATTGATCCCTAGAATATTTCTATTGATAAAATGAAGTTCCACCTACACCCATGGATGAGATTCGATAATATCTTTGAGTAATAGTCATCATCTTCTCTTGAATACACTTTTTCCAAGTCGAATTTTGACTTTTTGACTAAAATCTGTGCATTTTTACCCATAAATAGAAAGACCACTTAGTCTTCTTGTCTTCTCATCTACGTCAAAATATGAAAAGGGATGGTGTTATGTATCCCTTTAATTATTATATTTCATTAAAAACCATCCCCACATGATTTGGAAACAAAAATAATCGATTTGAGCGAAAAGAAGAGCATTTTGCAATTTTATGCGCTTTCGGTGGCTAAGGAGCTAAAATTTCTAGCCTGTAAGCTACCGAAAGCTCTGCTTTCGGTGGCTAAGGGTAGCTGTGAAAGCCTGCCTAAGCCACTGAAAGCCTTTTTTTGAAAATAAATTTCAAGATTGCAAAAATATGTTGCCTCTAAGCTTCTTGATATTCAAGGATGTTCATTTAAGTTCAGGGTTGCTTCAAATAAGTTGCAAAAATCAGTGTTGTATCTCTTTAGTATGTATTTGTTTCAAAACCAAATAGCACATGATTTGATCCAACACCTTTTGATCATGTGTTCTTGTTTGCAACAGCTATGATGAGGTATGCCTTTGTTTGCAAGAGTGATGATAGTTTTACCACAACCGAATGTACCAAATATGGCACATGTTCCTCCAAGCACATAAGGAAATAGAGCATCTAAAACACATGGTTTCATTAACATAGGAATATCAACTGCAATCTTGATAGATCCAGGCCGAGGTATATTTTGGATTTAAATGCTAGTTGAATAGGAGCAACAACTTTTGAAATAGAGGCTTCAAAGATTGGTTCTAATATTATCACTTTCAACATCACGTGAACCCTGTACTGTGTGTTGAAACCTCCAGCAAAAGTTCCCCCATATCTATAGCATAATCACTGCTCCAAGATTGACAGTGTTGTAACCATTTCAAACTTGTCTGCGATTTCGGTGGCTAGGAGAGCCCCGAAATTTGCATTTAAGCCACCGAAACTTAAAATTAAGAAATTTGACTATGTTATTTGAGGAGATAACAGGTCGTCGACTACTTTACTAAGTGGGACGAGGCCATGCCTATAGTTAAATCCAATGGGAAGACTACAGTATTCTGCGTATTCAATTATATTATCGCCTAGTTTGGTATCCCGAATGAGATTGTCACTGACCATGGTAGTCACTTTCAGAATGAGATGATGGAAGAACTAGCAGCTAAGCTAGGGTTTAAACATGGTCATTCTTCTCCTTATTATCCCCAGGAAAATGGGCAAGTAGAGGCCGTCAACAAGTCTCTCAAAACCATTTCGAAAAAAACTACCAGTCAGAGTAAATTCGACTGGCACATCATGTTATATCCTGCACTCTGGGCATACTGAACCTCAGTCAAGATTGCCACTGGATTTTCCCCTTTCCAGTTAGTACATGGTGAGGAGTTGATATTACCCATTGAATGTGAAATCCCTTCTCTTAAGTTGGTAGTTGCGCTCCTACCTAACACTTTCGATATCAAGTGACGCCTTGTATACCTAGAGAGTCTTGATGAGAAACGTCGAGACTCCTCTACGACTATTGAGGTGAACAAACAATGTGTTAAGGTACAGTATGATAATTTTGTCTGTCCTTGGTTGCACGTTGAGGGTGAATTGGTCCTCTTCTATTATCAATCCATCGATGGGGGCAGACAAGTTTAAACCCATGTGGCACGGTCCTTACATCGTGCGACGTGTTCTAGAAAGAGGGGCCTATGAGTTAGAAAGTTACGAAGGGAATAAGTTGGTCGAGCCCAAAAAGGGCTCTACTTGAAAACATACTACGCTTGAGCCCCAGGCTTGGGTGAAACTCTCTGTATACTAATGTAATTTAGTGTATATATATATATATATTTTTTTTTTTTCTTTTTTCATCTTCGATTTTCTTATCGAGTTTTCACTTGGTTGACATATGTCAATGGAGTCATCAGTTTACTTAGGATTCGCAGATGGGGCCAGTTGTCACACACAGAACTTGGTTTCCACCGCTTGGGTGGTTTATTCACCCGAGGGTCTACTAGTGTCTTCAGGAGGTATATGCCTAGGGCCATCCACGAATAATGTGGCCAAATACAACATACTTATAGAACTTTTACGTGATGCTATCTCACATGGAATTCATTCATTAGAAGTTCGCCTAGATTCTCAGTTAGTAGTACGTCAGTTGAATGACCATTACCACGTGCATGATCCTACTTTACTCCGAAAATTCCTATGGGTACGTCTTTTAGAATGACAATTTTATTTTATTACATATTATCATATTCCTAGGATTTCTAATCATGTGTCCAATGCTTATGCTAACTTTGTTTTAGATTGTCATTTGTCACATAATTAAAAGAAAATAAAACCATCTAATCAATGTACACATTGTAAAATATAAGTAAAGCCGAAGATCCTTTTTTATATATTTCAAAAAATATGGTGTTTATAGTACAAAATGGGGCTAACACCCTCAGTACATATATAGCCGGTATTACAATATCCCACGACATCTACGCCTGTGGTTCCACATGTGTGTCATGGTAGCAAACCACAGTGTTTGCGAGATGTTGAAAGAGTCGTACCCATGCCCTGGGTACACCAACCACTTATCACTGCATGGCCTCAAGAAGATCCTCTACCTAGACCATGGGTATCCTATGAGTAAGACGCAACAAGTTTCCCTGTACGTTTTGTAATACCCTCTTGGCCTCTCCTCTTGCTGCTTCATTTCCTTAATTACTTCGTCGATGTCAAGGGAAACCCTATGGTCGTCGTGGACCCATGTCTGTGGCACACAGATGTCTAGTCAATACTTAAGAACCATTCAAAAATATTTTTGTCCTAATTATACAAAAATACAAAAAAATGAAATATGTAAAAATAAATTGACATACCTAAGTCACTGTAGGCGGACCCTGGTGGAAGTGGCATGTATAGATATCCTTTGAAGTCGATCCCCTCATAGGGATAGTCATCTAGAGAGATGAAATGTCACCGCCATTAGTAAAAAAAGTCCTCGTTGTAGGGTGTCGGCACCCTACCCCCTCCTTGTCGCCTCATCACCTCGGTCCAGTGTGCCATGGTTGGATTGTGAGGTCCTCTCAGGAGAATCTCAACTCTAGGTCCCAAATCTGGAACCTGCTCGAAAAATAAACTGCACAATATGGAGGCATACCCGAAATTTCTTTTACCCCCCTGTTTACACTCCATCAACTAGCTCTTAATATTGTCCAGTAGTGAGGTACATCAGTCATACACTATGAGTCTCTCACACTGCACTGCATAGAACATGAGCGACCTTGATTCTTGGTGCAAGGAGGCTGAACCTGTGATCCTGGTCAAAACTAAGACAATGATCTTTAGAATGAGGTTGTTTATTGGTCAGATAGGGACTTGACTCCCTACCTTAGGAGTCCTTGCTACACAGTGGGCGTCGATATATTCTTATATCTTCATCCTGCTACCTGCTCCTTAGGACTTGAGGTTCACAACCTTCCCCCCCATGTGATAAACCAGTCACAAAGTAAATGTCCTCCACGTCAATTCTCAATGGTGGTCCATTGAGATTGAATCTCTCACTATCAGGGTCCCAATAACCCACCAACATCTCCAACAACCTCACTTGGGCTCTCATTCCTTTTAGCGCTCGAAACTTATACAAACAACATCGCTTTAAGGCCATTTGGGCCCCTAGATCTCGATCTACAGCCACATCGACCTCCTCATGCTCTCGCTCTCTCCATTCAAGAACCATCATGTCAAAGAAAATTAAAATTTTGAGTTAGAACCCTTCATTTTGGTCATTTGCGTGCCTATACGCGACTTTCTTTGCGCACAATCACATGTAGGACTCAATACACATGCCCTGTAGTTCACATAGGAGCGTATACCTAGTCGTACACACAACCTAATCAAAGCCAGCCCACGTACACCGAAATCTATGCTTTGTTGCTTCGTTTCCTCAATTCCTCTGTCGATGTCAAGGGAAACCCTATGGTTGTCATGGACCCACGTCTGTGGCACACAGATGTCTAGTCAATACTTAAGCACCATTCAAAAATATTTTTGTCCTAATTATACAAAAATACAAAAAAATGAAATATGTAAAAAAAAATTGACATACCTAAGTCACCGTAGGCGGACCCTGGTGGAAGTGGCATGTATGGATATCCTCTGAAGTCTATCCCCTCATAGGGATAGTCATCCAGAGCGATGAAATGTCACAGCCATCAGTAAAAAAAGTCCTTGTTGTAGGGTGTCGACACCCTACCCCCTCCCTGTCGCCTCATCACCTCGGTCCAGCGTGCCATGGTTGGATTGCCAGGTCCTCTCAGGAGAATCTCAACTCTAGGTCCCAAATCTGGAACTTGCTCGAAAAATAAACTGCACAATATGGAGGCATACCCGAAATTTCTTTTACCCCCTATTTACACTCCATCAACTAGCTCTTAATATTGTCCAGTAGTGAGGTACACTAGTCATACATTGTGAGTCTCTCACACTGCACTGCATAGAACATGAGCGACCTTGATTCTTGGTGCAAGGAGGCCGAACCTATGATCCTGGTCAAAACTAAGACAATGATCTTCAGAATGAGGTTGTTTCTTGGTCGGATAGGGACTTGACTCCCTACCTTAGGAGTCCCTGCTACACAGTGGGCATCGATATATTCTTATATCTTCATCCTGCTACCTACTCCTTAGGACTTGAGGTTCAAAACCTCCCCCCCACGTGATAGACCAGTCAAAAAGTAAATGTCCTCCACTTCAATTCTCAATGGTGGTCCATTAAGATTGAATCTCTCGCTTTCAGGGTCCCAATAACCCACCAACATCTCCAACAACCTCACTTGGGCTCTCATTCCTTTCATCGCCCGAAACTTATACACACAACATCGCTTTAAGGTCATTTGGCCCCCTAGATCTCAATCTACAGCCACATCGACCTCCTCATGCTCTTGCTCTCTCCATTCAAGAACCATCATGTCAAAGAAAATTAAAATTTTGAGTTAGAACCCTTCATTTTGGTCATTTGCATGCCTATACACGACTTTCTTTGCGCACAATCACATGTAGGACTCAATACACGTGCCCTATAGTTCACACATGAGCGTATACCTAGTCGTACACACAACCTAATCAAATCCAGCCCACGTACACCGAAATCTATGCTTTGCGCTTTAAATAAATAAAAATTTTAGACCTAATTCAAAAATGTAATCCATTGAATTTGAAGAGGAAGAGATCAAGAATTACCTGATCTAGATGGCTCATGATTTTGTTGACGGATGCTCCCGCAATCGTCATTTGAATATTGGAGAAATTTTGGTCCAATTTGCACTAGTTGGGTAAAATATCAAAATGGTATAGTAATTTATGATTTTATTACTATTTATAAATCATTTTTACCCACTTTCTATAGTTTAAACCATTTTTTGCACCTAATGGACTAATACAAAAGTGGATCGAGTTGGTTTTTGCAATTTTAACATGGTATTCTTGCAGATTACAGTACTTTGTCGACTGTTTGTCACCTTGGACAGGTGTGTTCATTACCCAGCATATAGGATAGGTATCCATTCCGCTATGCATTTTTCGCATTATCCTATATTTGCCGCTCTTTATTCCCTAGGTGCGAACCCATTTTTTGCGACACAAAACCTTCCATCTACTATAAAGTCATGTTGTTATCAAGTGGTAGAGACTCACCAAACATGGGTGCCCTAGTTAGATCCCCTATTGCATTTGGTGCTCATGCAGAGATTTTTGCATAGGACTGGGAGTCCCTCACATCTCATACTTGACTTTATGATGAGACTCATTTATGATTCATAAGCATGCGACCTTATAACCCCTGGACTCCCAAAATGAGTTTAATTTAAGATCTTTTCCATATCATCTTTAAAAAGAGAAAAGACTGTCGAGTGATTTGTCCCTTTCACACTCGTTAAATCAGATTTGAAAGATCACGAGTCTTAGTTAAGCTCTTTTCTGACTCGTTCTCAAAAAGTGAAAAGATCGTCGAGTGAACTTGTCTTTTTCACACTCGCAAATTGGTTTTGAAGAGACGTCTACTTGGCACAAGTTTATCCCCTTTTCACACCAAGTAGACTAAACGACATAAAAAAGGACATTTTTTGGCATTAAGTTATGATTACATCTCATACCCTTGCTTGCAGTATTGATTCGATAGTTGGTTCGCGCTTCACATTATAAACTGTTTGCCTCATCAGTTTTGCATCCTCAACCAAGCAGAGCCTTGTTTATATCCTTCGCAATTTGACACCCTATACCTAGGAGGGAACATTCCCCTGAGTGTCCATCTCCCGCATGAACTTCCATGCATTGAGGATAGGTACGTTCCACTGCATGAACTAGTTTTTCTTACTTGCAACACTCATTTGCTCCTCTGTATCATAGCAATCGTTAGTTGTGAAAAAACAAAAAAAGATGGGCGGGAAAGGAGTATTATCTTATATCGGCAGTAGTCGTGTCTCCTTTGAACAAAGCACAAATTGATTTGAGTCCATTCATCATAATTTTGGGTTTAGCATGGCCTTAGGAAGCTTAGCTCATTACAAAGTCTAGTCTACCGAATGGTTACTCTTCCAGTCCCTACAAGGAACTTCATTGATGCCTCCTACATCTCATGATTTTATCATTGGGTCTATGCTTCCAGAGTCCACCATATGTCTCTTGCTCTTGTTCAAAGGAATTATATCAACCTGTGTCATCCACTCCTTAGAACTCTTGACTTTGTATGTCGGCCATACCCTCAGTTTGTCTCAGAATCACATGATACTTTAGTCCTATCATGCACCCTGGCCCTACTTCCATCATTGGTAGGTAACCTTGAATCCAGCAGTTGGAATTTCATCCTTGGTACTTGACTGGGTGGTTTCCCTTGTGTTCGACGGTAATACATCTATTCACACATTGGGATTCGTGCAATGTCTTGGATTCCATTAGCCTTATTGGTGGTCTCCTCGCCTTTGTCAGTAGATTTTCATCATTGGATGTTATTCAAAGGGTCTTTCTCGTGTACCTCTTGCACTTGGGACACGCAAAAGATGCACAGGTTCATTGGTTCGTGAACTTTTTCTTCGTTCGATTTCCACCAAATCATGAAGCTCCTACTTTGTACCTCGTGCTGACTGATGAGAGATGCCTTAATTTTCTCCTTTCAATGGGTCTCTTTCCATTGACATCAGCCCATTTATTCTGGAAACGAGGCCTAGAGTTTTATGAGTACCTTGAGGCTTGCAGTCATTAGTGGCAGGCTCTCTCGCCATCGACAGTTGGAAATACATCAATGTCTCATGATCAATGGATTCTTCAGGTGTTCGACACTGATTCCTCTATTCACACTTGTAAGAATGTACTTTTTTCCTTGATACTTACTTTCATTATCGGTAGGTTGTCTCACATTTGTTAATGATATAAATCAATGACCGGTAATCAAGCAATGTCTCATTGTGTTCGACCTCAACTCCTTTATTCACATGATGTAGACTTACACCTTTGGTGGATTGTATAGAAGACTTGAAGACATCACTATGTGGCCGCAACTTTCCTGATTTGTTGCCTCCTTTTCATTTGGACCAGTACCTATACGAATTTAATGATCATGGGAGATCAGATTATACTCCATGGTATACAAATATCTTCAGTTTGGTTTTGAGACTAGTTCTAGTGGGCCTTGTTCGTGGCTATGACAACGTTTTGGCATGTGTCCACATTTTTATTTTCCTATTCATGGCCATAGACACTTGTTTGGTATATTTTTTACATGGATCTGCAATGTATTTTGGCATCCATGTATGCAAAGTCAGTACATAATGTAATGAGCGATCAAGTTCATCCAGCTGGTTCTCTACCACTCCACTTCTGGGTTATTTATAATGTATTTTGGTCATCGCATATTCTCCTCTGACCTCACACATTAGGGGCCATCTGTTATAGAAATATTTGCCTCACCCTATGCAATCTTACAGAAAGGGCCTTATTCCATTCCCCCATGTAGACTTACTTTCCCTGATTGATCAATCCAGAGACAAAATTAAATGTTTTTCCACTTGTACACACCTTGAAAGATATACCACAAGTGTATATGTTGGATGATCCACTACAACTCGCATACATCAGGATTTGTGCCAGAAAATCAAAATTAAATGTCGGGTTTCCATGTCACAACAGGATATCTCTGATACGCCTTTCATATACTGGAAACGTTCTGACTCGGCCCTTTAGTTGCATTTTGAAGGATATAAAGAAGCCAATTTTGAGCTATGGAAAAGAGGAGAGAATTCAACTTTGAGAGAAAAGTTACTTTGGAGAAATTATTACTTCATTATTGAGTCTACATTCCTTTATCCTTTAAGTATGAACACAATGTTCATCCCCCAAGCTCTTCATTTATTGATGGAGAACCTCTTTGTCTCCCTTATATGAGCTTGCCTTTGGTGGAGGATTGAAGTGGTGGAGGCCCAATTGGAAGGAACTCAGTTTCTTGGTTCTGAACTGTGCCGACACAAAAGTCTGTAATGTTTTCACTTCTGTTGATCATTTATTAATAGAAATACTCCTTTCCCATCCAATTGATATCTTGCGAATATATGTGTTATGATCCATGGGCATGTTTGTTTTGTATATTTATGGATTATGCTATCTAATCTGCTAACATGGTATATCATCACTATATGCTTGCTCTGCTTGTTTGTTGAGAACTTGTTGCAAGTATAAATCTTTGGGTCAAAGTGCTCAACGATGGACATAATCAAATGTTTGGACGAGGTAAGTCTCTTTCTTACTTATATTGAACATTAGTTTATATAGCATATGTTGTAATTGAGTCGATTTATATAGTGATACATGTTTGTTGTGGTTCACCCTAGCCATTGATATATTTACCTCGTAACACAATTGTTCTACTCTATTATGGAACAAAATAAAATAACATAGAATGGAAACCCTTGTCCTTGTAGTGGCCCAATATTTAACATAGCCCGATAGCCATCTAGGAATAGGTTTTTGACTTCCTCAACCCTCAATTGTGGTAGGGTTTTGAACCTTATAGAATATTCTTGAAATTACTCAAATGGATATCCCCATATGCATGAGTAATGGGGGCTAACGTGGCATCCTCTTGTACCATGGTGGTCAATGTGATAGCTCAACTTGCGGGAGGCATAACATTTGCAGATGAAACTTATTGATGCACGGTTTGAACCATTGGAAAGGTATTTGAGTCTATAACATTGTCAAAGGGGCTCCTATCAGTTAGAGACACAAAAACCACAAAAAATGAAGTTTAATACCTCAAAATGGCTTCGGAAGGTTCAAAACCCTAATTTTCCAAACTGGAACCTACCACTAAAATGACACTGCATGTTAATTCCTCCAAATTTCCCCACTCTGAAAGCATAGTGATAGATGAAAAATAATATAGTGATCCAATCCGAATCATTTGTCCCATGGGGTTCTACATCATCAAATTGTTTTAGCAATTCTTCTTCTATTGAGTAAGGAGACCCTTCTTGGAAAGATAAAATTTTATTTTCCTAATCCTCATTTTCACGAAACAACCTTTTTGGTTGTCCTTCTAAGATTTTATAATCCACCACCGAGAAAATATATTGGTCAAAACCCATATCCCTCATGAATGTAGTTGAAATAATACCAATACATTGAATTGCAACACCATTTCAGTTGGAAGTAGTGAAAATGATAACATCGGCTCCTAATCACATTGTACCTATCTTGAAACTATTTCCATATTTTCCATGTGTAGACCTTTTGAAGGAGCAACCAAAAGAGACACATTGTCTCAGACAGACTGGATCCATTCCTCCTCCATTGTCTTGAATTAGTAATGTTGAACAATTATCACACGGGTTAGTTATTTTTTTAATTGCAACAATTGTGGTTCCATTTTCTCTCTCATCCATTGCATTATCCAACAACTCCACTCTATCTCCTAGAGCCCATTGATGAGAGGTAGCATTAGTGTGAAGGTACAAGGAACTCACTCGAATAATATCTTTGGCTGGTTATTCATCTTTAGTTGAAGATGGTGGTTTATCAATGTTCCAATATTTCCAAAATTCATTATGCCCAAAGGGTGAAGAGATATCAGAGGACTCATGGACATGTTCTAATATTTGGAGTGTTGGATCTGACTAGTTGGTTGGGCCATGCCTTGCATGAGTCATGACTTGTAGGGTTGGCAAATCCTCCTGTTGCTTGCTAAGATTTGAGGATATTGTTTCCAATAAATGAAGGTACTTCTTCTCCTCCAACTTCTCATTTTCTTCATCCGTGAATTCCAAATTTTTAGTGATGTCCTCAGGAGGCGTTGGGCGATCTTCTTCGAACTTTCGTAACTCTAGCTTGAACCTTATTGGATGTCCATTGTTTGGTTGCATTGAAACCGAGTCTGGTTGTTTGTCGTCATTTTCATCAACATTTTCCCCCATCGAAAGTGTCATTAACGTCTAGGGGTGCACGTACCTCAACTGGATCAATTTCCTTAGGGAGAGCTTCAATTTTAATGCGTTTTGGATCAATTTCCTTTGGGATAGGTTCAATTTTAATGCGTTTCTCATATTTATATTTTTCAAATATTTTATCTATAGACTTTTCAATGGTATCAATGATTTTAATATTCAATTCGTCAAAAATGACATTTATAGTCTCTCTAGTTGTATCCATGATACATTAAAAAAAATTACAAAATGATATGTAAATTCATTTTTACTAGTTCAGTAAAATAAATTTTCACCTACTTAGCAATTTGTTTTAGAGACTATTAACAAATTTTTACGAAGTTGTTTTAACAAATACCATGGGCTCTATTGTGGTTTTTTCAAATGTCATGTCTTTTAATTAACATATGACCTTTCATTATTATTATTTTTCTTTATTATATTTCTATATTTATTTTAATTATTATTACTACTTAGCTTTAGACTTTATTTATATAACGTTTAGTGCATTGATTTGATTGATAATACATTGATTTGACATATTTCAATGTCCACCATAAATAAAATACTTCAATATGAACATTATATGATGATGGTTAACGTCTTCATCATTCATATATATATATATATATATATATAAAGAGTAACTAGAAGTAAAAAAATAATAAGTTATAATTGAAACATTTGTGATGCCTATTGTTAAGTATGATGGAGATTTGTAATTCTTTCTGTGTTCAACACATAGTTGATAAGTGACACACACACATATAACTTTTATAATATAGAGCACAATGATTTAGTCTATTGAGTGATAGTACATTTCAAAACGAACAAGTTGCATATATTTAAATAACTATTTAGTAAAGGTATCAATAATAGTATGCTAAAGATGGGATTGAGTTACATTACATATAGCGATATTAAACAACATGGAATAAATTGCAAATAGAAATAAGAGAAATATAATGTTAAAACAATCAAGATAATAAAAGGAAAATTAAATAAACAAATATATATATATAGGCGTAAATATATGATGAGCATATATTACGAAAGGAAATTAAATAATGAGATATATCATCCAACTCAATTCTAATTTTTTAAGCAATTGCATGTGAGTACAACAAGCATAGTTCCATCTTAAGTCCTCACCCTCTAAATGAAAAACGTTTCTTCAAATTTTTTAATATAAAAAGGGTTTTCACCTGAGTGGATTTGATCACAATCAACAATCTAATGAGTTAAGATAGAGCTATACAGTTATAATTTAAAAAAAAAGTAGTTATAATTTTTCTTCCTTACATCACACACATAATCTTTCTTTATGTTGATTTGCTACCAAATCTTATTGTTTATGTAATTATCTTACATGTTCAAGACCATTATTCTTATGCAAAATGAATAGTCCCACCATATGATACCATGTAAACCATTTTACGTTATGTGCTATTTTTCCTAACTTTCATCATAAATCATAATACCATCATGCAAATTTGTACTATGATCAAACAAAATGATAAATTCGTTTGATAGTTATGCTTTTTTTTTCAATTTTATAAATCTACTTTTAAGAATTCATTATGAGATTATTTCTTCATCTCTTTAATGTTATTGTATACATTTTAATATTTAAATACAAAATATCGTTAATTGAAAAGTTTACCTTTGTTTTTCCAAGAGAAAATTACTCATTATATTGTATATATAATTGTGTACACATGGAAAAAATAACTTAGCCAGATATTAACATCCTCAACTATACTTGGATATTTGAAAATTTTACTTGTGTCCAATTCAACTCACAGAATGAAGGGAGCGGAGGCATCCCTATTTCAAAAAAACTAATCATCAGTATTCCACTAAAACAAATTTCAATATGTGAAGCCAAAAATATGTTGTCACCTTTCTCTAAGGTTTTGTAGACCACTCTAAGAAAACATACATGATAATATAGATTTAGAAAAAGAGAAGGGCCCTCATTTCCTTCTACCCATTGGTTGTAAGTGATTTTCCCTTCTTCCTTCTAGATAGCCTTCTTGGAAAGTAAATCTTCCTCCTTGTTGTGTTCTTGATAAATGTGAGAGTAATTGATATCCCTGAAAGATTTAGTGATCTCTATAATTTTGTTCTTCCATCCTACTAGGGAGATTACCTGCAGTTTCCCTCTACTAGTCAACCAATCAATCGCTATTTTATAATCTCCAAAGACCTATAAAGCATCAATGTTCAACCGAGCTGCCAAGTTGAGAGTAGCCCAAACACCTAGTATTTTTTCCCTAGTGTTGATACCTAGGCCACAATTGGAAGTCCATTTGTAAATTGTTTTTTCATTTAACCTTATCAATCCCCCTGGCCCGCTCTGAATTCCATTTGAGAGCGTTGCTCCATCAAACCAACCAACTGTAGAAAAACCTTGGGTGGGTATCTAGATAGTTCTGGAAATGACCATTTTCTGAGGATCTTTAAAGTTATTAGCTTTCCCTAGTGTTTTAAATACAACTGAACAGATAGAAGGGTTCCCATTTTCAAAGATTTTGTTATTACGTTCCAACCAAACAAACCAAAAAAAAAGGGGAGGAAGAGTAATGTATTTTCGCTCCTTTTTTACCCAACTATCATAACAAGCATTTAAAGAGATTCCTTCCCAATCAGTTTTTATATTAAATCCTCCTTTAATCATATGCAAGACTTGTTGTATGAAATTTCACTTGACAAACAAATGAAAAACTGACTCTCATTCCATTGAGCACAAATGGAAAATACTTGGACCTTCCCAACCTTTTCGTTGCAGGTTGTCCCATGTAAGGATTTTATTTTCAACAGATAACCAAGTGAAAAGTCTAATTATTAGAGCAATGTCCCACGACCACATATATCTCCTCCAGCCACCAATAGAGTGTTGCCAAATTTTCTTAGTTATGGAACTATAAACATTTTTTACTGTTAGAATACCTCAAGTATCTCCTCCAGTCCACTTAATCTCATCATCTTTATTCTGAAGTTGAACCCCCGAGCTTGTTAAAGCCCTACAATAGACGTCCCATTCCTTTTCCAGTTCACTGGTAAGTTCGAGCTCAACATTATTTTTCCAATTTTCAGTTATAATCCTTGGAATCTTAATACCTTTAGCCTAATAGAGGTAGCTTATGTTTTGTGCTTTAAGAAAATGTTTTCTAATATGTTTTAACTACTATTTGCAAAACAATGCTTTCTAACATTTAGAATGAAATGCTTTTAGTATTGATTGTGGTTGGGATATCATTGATTGAAATCAATGATGATTATTTAAAAAGACAAATTAATAAATCTTTCAATCATATGTTTGAAATTGTTTTCATGAGGATACCTTTGATTATGGTTGATAAGTTGGTCTACATTCATATCAATTATATAAGGTCACTTTTATGTACTACATTATTCTAATTAAATTGCTTTGTTAGGTTAGGAGCGACCATATGCCTCACCTATTTTACAGTAAAGAGGAGGTGTAATTAAATTACTTTGTTAGGTTAGGAGCAACCATATGCCTCACCTATTTTATAGTAAAGAGGAGGTGTATTTTACAGTAAAGAGGAGGTGAGTGGTAACTTTGATTATGTGGTTTGATTTACAATTTCTTAAAAGTATATGATTGAATATTTATAGGATTTTATTTATAATAAACTGAATTTATATCTCAAGGAAATTTCTAATATAGTTAATGTGGAATGGAAAACAAAATATTTTAGTTCATTTCATTTTCATGGCGGTGATGTTTCGACAGTCGTTGTTGTTCATGTTACTAGCATTGGTGGTTCCAGTTTTTAATAGCACCACAAGGTTGACATCCTTTAATCTCGTGAAAGGAATAAGCAATGATGGCACAACATTTTCCAGTGAAATCCCAAGATAGAACTGTCAAACTGAAGCGAGAAAGGTTGGCCAACTACTTCTTTCAATTCAGAATTGATTCGACGCCTCAAAAGAAAGGGAGAACTAAATGACCCCATGGAACTAGGAGGAGGAGCACAGACACATGTGAATGTAGGTCACCACAAGAGGAGGAATCAACTACATTAATCATAGACTGCAATGTCCATCGACTACAATAAAACTTAGGAAAAAAAGGCATTGTATGTGGCCACTTGGTAAGCTTTTAAAATTTGTATTTTTAAATGGTTTGTTTCCCCTAAAAAATATAGGAAAACATTTGACCACACCAAGGATAATTAAGTATCATCACAATCTCTAACCATTGAAAAAATAAAAATTATCAAATTGCAAAATATATGAATTGTTTGTTTTTTCAAAATAATCAAAATAATACATGTTTTGTGCAAATGTTTGGAAATGTTTTGCACAAGAGGTAGAGTAGTAAGTCAATGCATGTTGAATCTGTACTGAAACTATAGTACCTACTTTGGTAGGGACTAATAAATGAAACAAGGATTGTGGCCATAATAACTTTGGTGAACCTCAACCTACAATCTAACTTATTAAAATCACAACAAAGTTGTTCTTTTTTTTTCCATGAAATACATATCGCAAGAAAACACAATGAGTACTTCCCCTCATTCTAAGAATGGTGCCTAGGGTAAACTAGATTTCATAGAAGCTCAAGGATTTGTCAACACATGGCTCAAGATTGTTACAACAATATACTCATTAAGAGATCAATATGTCACTTGTGGAAGTTGAACCTCGATGGGGAGGATAATAATCATTTCTCCCTACCACCCAAGCTAGACCTAATTGACAACAACAAAGTCATGCTTGAAACCAAAGCATAGAACATTTGAAAGAAACATCCTCTATATATGTCTTTGTCTCTTGTCCTTCATGGAAAATTTACGTGTGGCTTGTTTAGTCGTGGAAAGATCATGATTGTCCTCTTTTTCATTTTTCCTCTCTTTTGTTTCTCTTTAAAATGTTCCATCATTCACTTTCAACTTATTTTTAGTGCATTCCCTTTCAATTTCCTTTTAGTGCATTCCCATGGATGATTTGTTTTTTAACGGAGAGGAAATATTGCCAAAGATTGTAGATCGTAGACACATTGTGATATTTTTATTGATGAATATGATGATGATTAATGCCCATTGAGATTGAATTTGTATATCACACCTTAAGAAGGTAAGGGATTATTTGAAACTCTTTAGAAAATTATTAATGTGTCTCAAATTCCTATTTATTATTATCATTTTGGTCTCTATCCCTAACAATAACTTTTTGATTTTCCACCTCTTGAGATGCAGGCTTTAGAAGCTCCGCCCGAGCTTTTCATCATCACAAGTCCCTAGGCCCGACCTTTGGAGCAAGGCGACCGCGTGGTTGAGGAAGAAATCCCCCCAATTGAATGACATATTGTATATTGTAGTCACATATGATCTTGTTATTATATTGTGGGATAATTTGATATTAAATTGTTTTTTTTTTCCTTTTTATAAAATAGAAAAGGAAAAAGATAGAGAAACTACACTTGAACACTTTAATATTACAATTTCAATAATTAAAATTACAATTAAATTTTATTTTTTAAATCCTTTCATCAATTTAAAATTTTAGAATTACAATCTAGAAAGTAGTAAAAACTAAAACAATTGATCATATCACCCATATCATATCATCTGAATTTATATTGGAGGTCTTAAAATTAATTAAAATGTGTTTCAATATATAATGGTATTAAGTGAGTGAGGTTTTTTTTTTTTTAAATTGAATTATGGATATACACATTGATGAAGTTCAAGTTACCAAAAATTGGGGAGGGGTATTTGCACATTGTTTGGAGATGACATTCTTATGTAATGAAAACATTTACATTTTTTTAACTTGTTTTATAATTTAGAGTCATTTATGACATTGTGTATAAGGTATCTTATCTTATCCTCAAGCTATATGGTATTTTGGTAAGATAAAATTTATTTTTTGATTTAAGTCATCAACAAGTTGTAAGTAAGTTATGTTCCAAGAACCTTACAAAGCTTGAAAATGATATCATTAGATTATTGGCACAAACAAGGAATGAGAAGAACTGAATGCAAAATCACTCAGTACCATTCGTTTATGTCTAGGAGATGATGTTTTGTATAATATCGTAGGAGAGGATAGAACAATAGGCTTATGGACCAATATGGACAAAATATACATAGAGTTGGAACAAATAATGTCAAAATACACCACAACACATTGATGTGTTTTGTATATTAATATGAAACGTATAGTTACAAATATGGTTAAAAATATGGTTACAAATACGTTATGAAGGTTTACTAACTCCTGTAACAGTAAACACACTAATTAACTACGAATGTAATTAATTCATTTTCCTTAACACTCCCCCTTAATTACATCTGGTAAAAACTATCACTATCACCAACTTCCCTTCCTTAATCATAACTTAACTCTCCCCCTTAAACATAAATTGAACCTAACCATATTTGAGATTACCACATCTCATATTCCCCAAATTCTCAACATCAATCTAGCATACAAGTACACATGACACCCTCGTACCTACCCAAGTGATTCATTCCATAACTTGATGTATCATCCCTCCCATGGCCAACAGTTCAAGCTAGTCGAAACTAGGGATACACACGACATGATCACACATTGACCTATGTAGGCTTGACTCAATCAGGGCTTACTAAAAATTTGGGGAATACAACTTGCCTATGACAAGGCTTACAACTTCTTACAACTTGGACCAAAAACTTATTGAGGTATCGGGTACAATCGAACATGCACCCCTTATTACAACCCATTATTACAATGTTTCATATATCAGGGTAGTCATCTCATTTTCTGATTCTTGTATTTGTTGGTGACTCAAAACAAACCAAATTGTTTTTGTTGTTGCATTGAGTCTCTACATCTTCTTCGCTCCACTTCATTTTATCTTTCCTTCACATCTTCATGGTTTCTCGGTTGCTCTAGTCTTTGTGGCTTCTCACTTCTTCATAGCTTCTGTAATACCCCAAGGACATGCCCCAGTTATATTATGAATTGTAATCATGTTTATGAATTGTAATCATGTTTTGTAGGCTGGTGAGCTGAGTATTGATAAGTTGGTGGGCTTATGTGTTTATTAGGTCGGAGAGCCTAAGTGTTATAGGCCAGGATCTTGTTTTTGTGCATGTAATTATGTAGAACATTAATAAAGATTAAACATTGTTGCGTGCAGACCGACCACAAAGAAAGAGTGACAGGGGACTAAGCTTCCACAGGGTGGGTAAGGGAAAAGGGGTTGAAAGGTTGGAAAGAGGGGCTAAGCTTAGGGGCTTAAGTCCTTGAATAATAATTTATTATTATTCCAAAGTGGTGTGAAATGTATATTTTTATCCTAAGTTCCTGGAAAAAGGGAATGCATACTTGATGGAGTGCATGCAGCTTCATGGGTTACATGTGTGGGCCCAGGCACATGCAATTTAACCTAAGAATTGAGCCATGATGGGGGTTCATTCTCCATTCGGGCATCCACTATTTGTTTTGTTGTGCGTCTACGTCTGATCTATGCATACCCTCATGCAACTTTGAAACCAGAAAACCGTAATGTTTTCCTGAGAAGCCCACATATCTATTGTCTGAACCGTTGAGTATGTGTTCGACCTATGTGTGGATTCTTTGTCATGCACCTTGAAACCAGTGGAAAACCCATGGATTGAGCTATGTCACCTGTGTATCTTGTGAGCCTAGCCTATCCACCCTTGTAGAGCCGAGTGCATACTCGAACTGTCTTTGGGTTGCTTCCTTCTATTTTTCCTGAGTGAAATTGTGTTGTTGTTATCCTCACCTTGTGGGAATTGGGATGAAACTAATTGAAGAAGCAGGTTGTCAGGCCCGTGGTTGAAGAGGCAGGTTTTCAGGCCTGTGAGAAGCTCTCTCCAGGTGAGAGAGTCTACTGGGAAGTGGTTTTCTCCCATAGAGAGTCCAGCACCAACTACGTAGCTCTAAGAATTCTTGATTTGTCATGTTGTCGAGACCCAGAGAGGGAGGTGAAGCACTGATGGACTGTGCTTACAAAGGTGTATACTCCCAGGTGGAATAGGAATGTGGGGAAGGAGATTCCATGAGTAGTGGGTGTAAGAAGGCTCATGGAGAGAATCCTTCTAGTTGTTCTATGCAGTTTTACTGTAACCTTAGCCTAGTCTAGGATTACCTTTCCCAGGTTGGAGCTTAGTCCCAGCTCGGGGGTGACCCACTGCTGAGTGTGATGAGCAACGTGGTCTAAGGCTGGGAGGTTCATGGAATTTCTGCACGTAGTTGGTGGAATTACTACAATTTTAAAGATAAGTATCATTATGTGTTTAATTTCAGTTAAAATTCATGTTTGTGATGCTTGTAATATTATCATGTATTCTATTGCAATGATATTTATTGTTAATTCTATTTTAGTCTGTATGATGGCAGTAATTCTATGTTAAATGCATTAATTGGATTTAATATGCATGCTATGTGTGTGTGTGTGTGTGTGTGTGTGTGTGTGTGTGTGTGTGTGTGAATGTTCTGCGTAGTAGCGTTGCCCGATAGAGGGGTTGATGGTTGGGGACGTTACAATATGGTATCAGAGCCCATGGTTTCAATGTTGAGCCTGGATGGACCGGATAAGTGGTCTTTGGACCCAAGGTTTCGAGTGGAAATGGTGTTTGGATGGAACTAATTTCGAACCTTAGAATGTTTCTGAGTGATAAGGGGTTACTTGGCCATGTTACGAAGCTCGGGAGGAGTAGCGGTAGAATAAAATTGTAGCCAGCATGGTATTTGACCACAAAGAGATAGCTCTCAACACTTGGGGTGTTGGAGCCATAGGATCTGTTTGGGAAAAAGGAAAGTCCTTTACGATTGTCAGATCCAAAAAAGGTGCAGGAGGGTTATCCTAGAAGCCTTTTGAAGTTCGACAGTCGAGAGAAGTGGAATGCACTTAGGCATAAAATTATGAAGGATATCTACACTGTAGGTCATAGGAAAAGAGCCTGACCATTACATTCGTGTCCAGGAAGGCAAAGGAAAATCACTTCGGAGGATTTCTAGTGTGGAGTGTGACAAACTCCCGAAGTCTCGAAGTAGATCGCAATTGTCTGTTGTGAAGGACACATGTCAAGAGATCGTGTACTTCAGGTGGAAGTACTTCGAGAGGAGGCAAGTGATGTGAGTTGAAACTCCTGAATCCCGAAGTGTCGAAGTCGCTTGTAGTCATTGATCGTGAAGGAGGACCTGTGTTGGTAGATCGTGAACTCTAGGAGAAAGCACTCTAGGAAAAAGTCAGCATAGAGGATTTGAAACTCTTGAAGCTCGAAGAGTTGAAGTGGTGAGTCATGATGATGTCACCTAGAGGTGATGTGGACACATAGGATGTGTGCCACATGTCAGTGGGTTTAGAACCCGTGGAATATTGACATGGCATTTGGAACGTGACGAGTGTCACCCATTTGAATGGGCCACGTATCAGTCACTAGTATTCCGCCATGTAGCATCATGTGTGAGCAGGGTTAGTGGGGCTCGAGGTTACGTAACGTAGTTAAAGGACGGGGGACCCACAATGGCGTTGATCACGATACATCAATATCAATGGCCAAGAGACATTGCGGGTACCCAAGTTGCACATAAGCTAATTCTCCAAGGCAGTCCTGCAATCCAAACCGTGGTTTCACTAAGGGGTTACATGTCAGTGTCAAGAGAATTGCGGGATGAAAGGCGGGTTACTCCAAACCATCGTTTCATGCCCCCGCAATTGGGAAAATGTTAAGTGATGTGACGTAATAACATCAACAAAGTGTCATGGAAATGTTCAGAGATTAATGGTTCGGGGTGTGTGGATGTGAAATATTTTGAAGTCCCGAAGTCCCAGAACTGAGACGCCTGAGGTTCCACAACGAGTGTCAGTCATAGGATGTTGGGTCGACATGGACCGTTGATCCACCCTACTACATGAGTTTGGTAACTCGGAACTCCAAGTGACTATTGTGTTATTCTTGGAAATCTTCTGAAGCCAAAGGCCCAAGTGCACGCTTATTGATCTAGCACTTGGTCACGACCCATGGTTGTGTGGGTTGGGGAACTAAGAGAAAGGGGCTAGTGCCTGAAAACTTAGTAGAGCAGAGCTATGAAAGAAGAAATCTGCAAGGATTCTTGATTGAACAAGAATCACAGAGAATGAAAACTGAACATTATCTTGAGTCAGATTTGTTTATGAATGTTGTGGGATTTGTTAAGGAATAATGGCCTGACAAATTCTAGTTTTCTGCACATTGTTTTGCATAAGTTTAACAAGTGCCAGAACCGAATATAATTGCCACTGAGTGAAAAAGAAATGGAAGAGATACATAATTCTTCTAGTTCAGAGAACGAAGCTAAAGGGATGGATGTTCATTTGGGATTTGAAGGGTCGAACTCCAATGGGCATGGAGAAGAGATAGATAAGGAAGGGAATATGATGAAAATCATTGAACGATTCCAAAAATATGCCCAAACTCACTGAGAAAATAGTAGAAAGCTCATGAAAGCTAAGGAATAACAAGGATAATTACACTTAAAGTTGATGAAGAGTCTGAAGAGAATAGAAAAGAAGTTGGACAAGGAGAGAGACTCGAGCAAAATAGGGAGTCACCAGAATTTTGAAGGAAGAAGATCAAGGAGTGTTAGTAGACACCATCATCACTCTCAAGGTCGCTCCAAGAAGAGGGCACACAGTAGCTCAAGCCCATCTCTTACCAAAAATCACGGGAGATCTGGAGTGGATGAACTAAAGGGAGAAATGAACAAGATTAAGCCTCCTACGTTTGATGGAGAACACAAGAAGGAGGAATATGCCGAGACATGGTTGCTTGGCATGAGGAAATATTTCCAACTGTAGAATTATTCCTCTCATGCAGAAGGAAGAATTGCGATGTATCAACTGAAAGGAAAATAATCCATGTGGTGGGATCAACTTGTGCGGGTGCAACACATTAGAGAGAAAGATATCACTTGGAGAGAATTCAAGAGGTATTTCGAGAAGAAATACTTGACTAAAAGATATTATGACAGAAAGATGAAATAATTCTTTGAACTCAATATGGGTAGCATGACCATTGATGAATACGAACGAAGGTTTTTGGAATTACCGAAGTATGTTTCGTTTATCAAGGATGAGACTGTCAAGATTCAAAGGTATATGAGTGGACTGCCACCTTCCATTGGGGACAAGATTCAGTATGATGACCCTAAGACTATGGAAGAAACGATAAGAAGAGAGAAATGCCTATATGAGAAACAAAGAGAAAAACCTACTTTTTGGAAGGCTTGGAATGACCAGAAGAAGTTTAAGAAAGAGCAAAGAAACAAGGGAAAAAAAATTCCCTTTTTCATAAAAAGTCCTCAAGGACAACCATCATTTAGAGAGCTGAGAATGGCTAATGTAGGGGGACAAAGTCCAAGGCAGACACCCATTTAGTGTTGGGGCTGTCAGGGAAACCATAAGTACAAAGGTTGTCCCCACAAAAATGGCAAAGTGAGAGTTTTCCATAATGTTCAGCAAGATGAAACAGTGGATTACATAGGCAGTAGAATGCCAAGGATCTACACAGCCCTGAACAACAAGCAAGATGATTATCATTCGCAAATGATTAAAGTGGAAGGTATGATTAACAACCAACCATTTACTATTTTAAATGATTAAGGGGCTAGCCATAGTTATATAGATCCTAGAGTGGTGGAAATTTTTCAATTTTCGAGAAGCAAACATGAAAAGTATTGGTTAGTGCAGCTGGCTACATGAACCAAGAGAAAATTCAATGAGTTAGTTAAGTCATGTCCAGTGGACATGAATGGACTGAGCACAACGTCTGAATTGAACACTCTGCCTTTAGGTTCTTATGACTTTCTAATTGGGATGGACTGGTTCGACCAACACCATGCCATATTGGACTGTCATAACAAGGCATTCACTTGCCTGGATGAGGAAGAGAATCGGAGAACAATCCAAGGAATTCCCAGAGTTGTTGCTATCGGAGAAATCTCAGCAATGTAGCTGAAGAAGTGCTACAGGAAAGACTGTCAATTATTTGCATCCCATGTGGAGGAATCATATAAGGATGAGGTCTCAAAGATTGGATATCATGCGGTACTAAAGGAGTTTGAAGATGTATTTTAGGAGGTACCCGGACTACCCCCGAAGAGAGATATTGACTTCTCTGTAAACTTGATGCCTAGAGCAATTCCAGTGTCAAAAGATCCTTACAAAATGAGTACGCCAGAGATGAAAGAGCTGCAATTGCAGCTTGAAGAGCTTCTGAAGAAGGGGTATATATGCCCAAGTGTGTCACCTTGGGGTGCCAAGGTCCTTTTTGTGAAGAAGAAGGATGGGACATTGAGATTGTGTATCGATTTCAGACAATTGAACAAAGTAATTGTAAAGAACAAATATACTATGTCGACGATTGATGACCTCTTTGATAAGTTGAAGGATGCGAAGATATTTTTGAAGATATACCTCAGGTCAGGATATCACCAGGTAAGGATAAAGGATGAAGACATCAACAAGAATGCCTTTAGAACAAGGTATGGTCATTACAAGTTCACAGTGGTTTCGTTTGGACTGTCGAATGCACCCGTTGTTTTTATGTGCCTGATGAATGGTGTATTTAGGGACTATCTAGACAAGTTTGTCATAGTCTTCCTGGATGACATTCTGGTGTATTCCAAGTCAGAGGAAGAGCATGAACAACATCTGAGGATGGTGCTGCAAGTTCTAAGAGAGCATCAACTATATGCCAAGTTGAGAAAATGCTCGTTTTATCAAAATCAAATCCATTACTTGGGGCATATTATTTCATAGGATGGGATAGATGTAGATCCTAATAATATTGAGGCCATCAGAGAGTGGTCAATGCCAAATAATGTGACAAAATTCATATCCTTTATGGGTCTAGCTAGTCATTACATAAGGTTTATCATAGGGTTCTCAAGGATATCTTACCCTATCACTTCCTTACAAAGGAAGGAGAAGAAGTTTCAGTGGACAAAGGATTGTGAGAGAAGCTTCCAACAATGGAACAATTGTTAACTAGTGCTCCAATCCTAAGGATTGAAGACCCAAATGAAGATTTTTTGGTGTGCACAGATGCATGCAAAGAAGGACTGGGAGGAGTCTTCAGTTAGAATGGATTCGTAATTTGTTATGAATCTAGAATTTTGAAAGAGCACAAAAGGAACTATGCAACTCATGATTTAGAGTTGGAAACCATCGTTCACGCTCTAAATAAATGGATTCATTACCTCATGGGAAGGAGGTTCAAACTAAGAATAGACCATAACGATCTGAAATATTTGTTTGATCAACCAACCTTGAATGTTAGGCAGAGTAGGTGGTTGGATTTTCTCCGTGAGTACGATTTTGATATCAAGCATATAAAAGGGAAGGAGAATAAAGTGGCTAATGCACTCAACAAGATATTACACAAATTACATGCTACAACCATTAGCATGTACCAAACTGATATTAAAAGTAGAATTTTGGAAGATGCAAATGCAGATTTGCAGTACATGGATTTAGTAGCAAAACTACAACAAGGTGAGATGCCACAGAAAGTGGAAAATTTTAAATTGGAAACTGATGGAACACTTCTGTACAAGAAATTTTTTTATGTACCTAATGTCCAGGACTTAAAACTTATGATTTTGAATGAAATTCATAATGTGACTTATGCTGGGAACCCTGGATATCAGAAAAATGTGGCAACAGTCAAGAGATGTTACTTTTGGCCAGGTATGAAGAAAGAGATTGTTGAATACATCGCTAGATGTATGGAGTGTCAGAAGGTCAAAGCTGAACATAGGCACCCAAGAGGGTTGTTGCAACCTTTACCCATTCCTGAGTGGAAGTGGGAAGTAGTGACAATGGATTTCATCATAGGATTTCCCAGAACCGACAAGAAAAATGATTCAATCATGGTGGTGGCGAACAAGATTATGAAAGATGCCCATTTCATTTTGTTAAAGACTACTCACAAGGAACCAGATGTTGTTGATATTTTTATGAGGGAAATAACATGATTGCATGGTATTCCAAAGTCTAAAATTGTGTCTGACAGGGACCCGAAATTTACCTCCAAGTTCTAGAAGGGGTTGTTCAAAGGATTCAGAATGAATCTAAACTTCAACACAACCTATCATCCTGAGTCTGATGGGCAGACTGAGAGGGTGAACAAAGTAATAGAAGAATTCTAAGGAAGTATGTGTGATGGAAAAACCATTGAAATTGGAAGACTACCTACATTTGGTACAATTCGCCTACAACAATGGGTATCAAGCATCATTGAAGATGAGCCCATTTGAAGAAATTTATGGAAGAAAGTGCAATACTCTAGTAAGCTAGGATAATCTAGATGATAGGGCAGTAGTTGGGCTAGAGTTTCTCAAGGAAATGGAAAAGAAAATCCTAAAAATTAAGCAGAATTTAAAGGCTGTCGAAGATAGGCAGAAACGTTATGATGATAAAACATAACCCACATAGAGTTTAAAGTGGGCGATCATGTTTTCCTGGAAGTGAAATCCAATAGAAGTTCCCTGAAGCTGGGAATCTCCTCCAAGTTGGTAGCCAGATTTTGTGGGCCATTTGAAATCCTAGAAAGGATTGGGCCAGTTGCATATATGCTTGCATTACCTACATCCATGACTGTACATAATGCATTTCATGTTTCATTGCTTAAGAAATATATACCTGATGCTAATCATATAATCGATTGGAATGTGATTCAGATGGAGAAAGAAGGTGTCCTGCAAGTGCATCCTGTGCGCATATTGGATCAGAAAAGAAAACAACTCCGGAATCGATCCATAGGGATTGTAAAGGTCCAGTGGACCTGGTACGATCGTGAGGATGCGGCATGGGAGCATGAAGATGCTATGTGGGTAGAATACCTTCATCTTTTTGAAGATTTTGAAAATCTTGTTGATGTTGTGTAAAGAGTTGCACTGAGGGCAATGCAAAAATAAGGGGAGGGGATTATAATACCCCAAGGACGTGCCCCAGTTATATTATGAATTGTGATCATGTTTATGAATTGTAATCATGTTTTGTAGGCTGGTGAGCCGAGTATTGATAATATGGTGGTCTTATGTGTTTATTAGGCCAAAGAGCCTAAGTGTTATAGGCCAGGAGCCTGTTTTTGTATTTGTAATTATGCAGAACATTATTAAATATTAAACATCGTTGCGTGCAGACTGACCACAAAGAAAGAGTGATGGGGGACTAAGCTTCCACAAGGTGGGTAAGGGAAAAGGGGTTGAAAGGTTGGAAATAGGGGCTAATCTTAGGGGCTTAAGTCCTTGAATAATAATTTATTATTATTCCAAAGTGGTGTGAAAGGTATATTTTTATCCTAAGTTCCTAGAAAAAGGGAACACATACTTGATGGAGTGCATGCAACTTCATGGGCGACATGTGTCGGCCCAAGCACATTCATTTAAACCCAAGAATTGAGCCGTGATGGGGGTTCATTCTCCATTCGTACATCCACTGTATTTCCTACTGTGCGTCTGTGTCTAATCTATGCATACCCTCACGCAACTCTGAAACCAGAAAACCGTAATGTTTTCCTGAGAAGACGATGTATCCGTTGTCTGAACCGTTGAGTCTGTGTTCGACCTTTGTGTGGATTCCTTGTCACGCACCTTGAAACCAGTGGAAAACCCGTGGATTGAGTCGTGTCTCTTGTGTATCCTGTGAGCCCAACCTATCTTCCCTTGCAGAGTCGAGTTTGTACCCAAACTATCTTTGGGTTGTTGCCTTCTTTTTTTCCTGAGTGGAATTGTGTTGTTTTTATCCTCACCTTGGGGGAATTGGGATAAAACTGGTTGAAGAAGCAGGTTGTCAGTCCCGTGGTTGAAGAGGTAGGTTTTCAATCCTATGAGAAGCTCTCTCCAGGTGAGACAGTCTGTTGGGAAGTGGTTTTCTCCCAGAGAGAGTCCAGCACCATCTACAAAGCTATGAGAATTCCTGATCTAGCCTATTGTTGAGACCCAGAGAGGGAGGTGAAGCACCAATGGATTGTCCTCATGAATGTGTATACTCTCGGGTGGAACAGGCATGTGGGGAATGATATTCCGTGAGTAGTGGGCATAAGAAGGCTCCTGGAGAGAATCCTTATGGTTTCTCTATGCAGTTTTCCTATAACCTTAGCCTAGTCTAGGATTCCCTTGCCCGGGGTGGAGCTTAGTCCCAGCACGGGGGTGACCCACTGCTGAGCATGATGAGAAGCATGGTCTAAGGCTGGGAGGTTCATGGAAGGTTTGAACACAATTGGTGGAGTTACTATATTTTAAAATATAAGTATCATTATGTGTTTAATTTCAGTTAAAATGCATGTCTGTGATGCTTGTAATATTATGATGTATTCCGTTGTAATGATATTTATTGTTAATTCTATTTAAGTCTGTATGATGGCAGCAATTCTATGTAAAATGCATTAATTTGATTTAATATGCATGTTATATATATATATATATATATATATATATATATGTATGTATGTATGTATGTGAATGTTTCACGTAGTATCATTGCCCAGGAGTGGGGTTGATGGTCGGGGACATTATAGCTTCTCTCGTTTTCTCCAGTCTTTTCTTCATGGCTTCTCTAGTCTTCTCAGCTTCTCACTTCTTCACGTCTCTTTGCGGCTTCTTATAGCTTCTCATATTTACTTTATGCTTCTTACATCTTCGTGGCTTCTCGACTTCTTCTTCTTCGTTGCTTCTCGAGTTCTTTTTCTTGCTACACGCACTCGACCACACGTCGATTCTTCTACTCAACTTTGGATTCATTCACATACAAGGAATCATCATATTTCATCTTCATAATCTTGATTCAACATCTTGAAATTCATTCTTCACCTATCATTTGTTCATTTGTTAGAGTAGATATATCTGACAAAATAACTACATCCGTACTGAGTTATCTAAGCTCAATACCTTTATACATTTCCAATTCCAAGACAATGTGCCATTTTTCTTTACATGGATTTTTGAAAATTAAAATCACATAACTCATCTCATGATCTCACACAAATGTGATTTGACATTACACTTTCTTTACACAACAATGCTTTTAAAATTATAACAAAACAACTTTCTTTTAAAAATATAATAAAACAAGTTACTGCTTGTTTTTAATGAATTCCCCAATAAATTTTGATCTGTCCTTGAAAATTGAAATAAAACTCACTCCTCTTTTAATTTAAATAATGCCTTTGCAGCTTCTCCACGTTTCCTTGCATGTGGTTTTTCCTTGGTTTCTTGTAGAATGAGACTCAATCCTTTCTTTTTTATTTATTTCACTACCCGATTTCCTCCCATGCCTTATCTCAATGTTTTTATTACCCCTAGTTCCAACCCTTTTTTTTGTTTATATCTCCACTCGATTTTTCTCGGATACCTTATCTCGACAAACTTTTCAAAATTAGAATAGGGTTTATCCCGTTACAAAATTAGAGCTCTTCAGTGGAGGGAACCTTCCTCAGCTCATATACTCGACGTTCCTTCCAGAACAAACGTTGGCGACTCTTTATTAAACCCGGCTTCCATAATGGTTTATGGGCTCACAAACCTCAAACCCGACTTCCACAATGTTTTATGGGCTCACAAACCTCGAAGAACTCATGAAATACCAACTTGGGGACTTTGTTGCTCTTCCTCTACGTGTTCTAACTCTGTGCGGGTTGGATAGACAAATTATTCCACTGGGAAACCCTAACTTCTCTTCCTTTGCTATGTAGCAGGCAGTTTCAAGAATGAGAGCGACTTTCGTATCCCTGCCCCCCAGTGATAGAGTGAAGCCCATACCCACTCTGATACCATGTCAAAATATAAGTAGAGATAGAATTGATGCAATACACCACAACACATTGATGTGTTTTGTATAGTAATATGAAACGTATAGTTACAAATGTGTAAAATATAAGCAGAGACAGAATTGATGCAACACACCACAACACATTGATGTGTTTTGTATATTAATATGAAACATATAGTTACAAATATGGTTACATATATTAATATGAAAGGTATAGTTACAAATATGGTTATAAATGCATTACACCAGGAGGTTTACCAACTAGTAAACACACTAATTAACTACGAATATAATTAATTCATTTTATTTAACAAATAAGTCCAAGTTGCAATCCTTCTAAACATAAAGCAATTTCGATTGAAAACTCCTACACTTCTATTATTTGTTGGTGGTTGGGAAATGAAATGGAAAACTCTCCATATTGGGAAGAAATAACCAATTTGGTCTATACAATAAGGAAAGCACTCTCATAACTGGAATCAATATTTCAATACCGAAGATGAAGAATCAAATAAAGACTCGCACCGACCGAGAGCATCGTCTAATTCCAAGGCCGGTCTCCTTATCATCAATTCCTCTCCTTGTTTCACTCTTCCCTCTTTTTTGTCACTTACATAGTGTCAATTCCCTTCTCTCACAGTAGGAGCATCTTAGGGTACTAAGCTTGTGACAACTTGATTGCTCCCAAAACTATACTATTTTATTTTCCTAGAGTAAAATATTCTTATGCTTTCAAATACTTACTTATTCCTATTAATGCTTTTAGAGTAAAATATTCTTATTCTTTCAAATAATTACTTATTCCTATTAATGCTTTTAGGGTAAATTTAGGGTAAAGGTAGCGAAAACAATTGCATTTGAACCAGAGATAGAGGCATAGGCCAAGGCATCACATGAAACATTGCGCAACCCTAAACAGATAGATATTAAGTACATAATAAATAATAGATAGATATTGCAATGAACACTTGTTTAATACGAGAATCTATATTTTTTTTGCATATAGAACAAGCCGTAAAGAAAGTACCAGGGAACTTAAAAACAAGTAGAGTGTTCTCTACTACAAGGCCTCTCCTCTGTAACTAAGTCAATTCGAGTGTTGGCATGCCAATTGTTTCAGAAACAAATTTATGTCCAATCCAAAGGATGGGTGGATACACCATCTCTGTTCGAAGTACATTACATTCATGACAAAACACCAACTGCACCTGTTCGACTTACACTACCATGTGTCATAGTCGGGTGCCATAGTCGGAAACCATTCACCGCCCATATCTCACCAATATTTTTACATTTTCCATTTAGAATCTATGTAGGTTGTAGTGTTTATTGTGATATTGACGTGTTATTTCATTCATGTAAATATAATTAACACATAATTAACATTGTGTTAAAGTTTCTTTTTTATTTTATGGCTGGCTGGGAACTTTGGCAAGTAATATTTAGCTTGATACATCGCATTGAAGGCTACACCCGGGAAAATAGACAGTCAAATATAATAGTCATTTAGATACCAAGGCCTATAATTTACTTGCTTCTACGCCTATAATCCACTTATCGCACCATTCAATGTTGAGTAGAAAGACCAACACAAGTATCACGTGAATACCATGGAAAACCATTCGAATACCTCATTCTCAGTTGGAGCAAAAACCCATCCTAGAACGTCGGAGGGACTCGACTAATAGAGGGGAAGGAATTCATGGCAGGAAAGAGATATAATTTTTTATTACTTTTTTGGAAAAGGTAACCGAATTCATGGCGGGAAAGAGATATAAGATTTGATTAATCTTTTGGAAAAAGTAACCGACCAATTTATTTGCCACATTTCATGTTTGGTACTATATTATCAGTTAGTTTGTAACTCCTTTGGAAAATTTAGGCTATTGGCATTCTAAAACTGTATTAAAAAAAATCATGTATGAATATATTTTCACTTTCTATTAAAAATAAAACTAAGATTGAAGTTAACAAAGAATTGTATACTTGATTACCTTGGTTGATAACTTTCAACCAAAAAAATTTAAAATTTTCAAAATTTTCTTTATATAAACAATTTGCTTAATTTACCCATAAGTGATTAAAATGATGACCGAACCATGCATATGCAAGCTCTAGAAAACAAGTAAATACTATCTGGTATATTACCAAGGAGGATGGCTAGGTAGTCACTAGCCAATAGGGGATTCAAAAAGAAGCCATTAGATACTTTTCAAAATTATTCAAGGCCGAGGGACACCTTAATATCTCAAATCAATTGGTAGTTATAAAGGAATATCCTAGATTATTCTCAGAGGAAGAAGGACTAAAAGTGGCTGAACCAATTACCCTGGCAGAATTACTAGAAACTCTAAAAGTTTTTACTACTTCAAAAAGTCCAGGACCGGATGGTTGGACTGTAAAATTCTTCCTGGCTTTCTTTGATCTCTTGGGGAATGAACTTCTGGAGGTGGTTGAAGAGTCTAGACAAAAAGGTAGCATAGAGGGAGATATGAATGCTAATTTTGTTGCCCTTATCCCTAAAAGAGATAAACCAAATTATTTTGAGGGGTTTAGACCTATTTCACTCTGTAATTTGGCATATAAGATTATCACAAATATCATTGCCTCAAGAATTAAAGATTCACTTTCTACAGGTATTTCTAAGGAACAATTTGGCTTCTTGGAGGGAAGACAAATTTCTGAAGCCATAGGAGTGGCACATGAAGCCTTACATAGTATCAAGATTAAAAATAGTAAAGCCTTGGTTTTAAAACTGGATATGATGAAGGCTTATGATATAGTTGATTGGGGTTTTTTAAGACTTGTATTATTATAGGTTGGGCTGAGTTTAGAAGCTACATATTGGATAATGGGATGCGTCTGTTCTGTAAAGGATTCCCTTTATCCCCACTCATTTTCCTACTTATTGTAGAAGGTTTGAGTAGATCCATTCTGAAGTTGGTTAAGGAAAATAGGATTGAAGGTGTTTTAGTGGCAAAAGGGATTTGTATTACTCATCTACTCTTTGTAGATGATGCATAATTATTCGGGAATGGAACCCTTACAGAGTGGAAAGATTTTAAGGAGGTCTTGGATCTTTTCTGTTTGGTGACAGGGATGTCTTTCAGCCCACATAAATCAGTATTTTTGGAAGCTGGTTGGTCAAAAGAAGAGCTAATTGAACTGAAAGATTTATTTCTTTTGAAGTTAAACACTAGAGACAGGTTTCAAGTACCTGGGATTATTTCTGAAACCAAACTGTTGTTCTTTGGCAGATTGGGGATGGTTAGAGAAAAAATTTGAAAAACGAATCTCGTCTTGGAGTCATAGATAGCTTACCTTAGGGGGGCATAGTCACTCTTGTTAAATCGGTTTTAGAAAGCATACTAGTTTATTGGATTTCTCTGGCGAATATCCCAAAAAACATTCTTAATAGAATTAGAAGGAAGATGTTTAGCTTCCTTTGGTCTGGAAAAAGAGAAAAAGAAGGAGTACATCTGATAAACTGGAAAAGAATTGCTAAACCAAAAAAGACAGGAGGGTGGGTGGGGTATTAAAAATATTTTTTCCTTTGCAAAAGCACTCGCAGCTAAAATTTTGTGGAGATGTCTTATGGTTCTTGGGCTATGGCATGAGCTGACTCTCAAAAAATATTTAAAAAAGAAAATTGTGATTGAATGGTTCAGACAAGGAAATAAAAATTGTGTTGGGATTTCAAATTGTTGGACTTAACTTCTTCCTTATCCATCATTTCTCATTGGCTTGTCTGGAAACCAGGAAATGGTTGGGATATTAGAATAGAAGATCCAATGGTTGGGTCTCATTCCTATTATAAACTTTAAATTTTTTTAATTAATGTTTTGCAGGATCAGGGCATAACTTTTCTTCCTCAAATTGGGTCTGTTGTTATTGATGATCCAAGTATTGGTAGATGGAAGAAAGAAGATTCATTTGGTCTAGAGGGTGATCTAAAATAAGAATGGGATAAGTATGTTAAAGGATTAGAGGGATCACGATTTGAACTAAATATAGAAAAGGATAATCTAGTTTGGTCTTGAAATACTAAGGAAGGGAAGGTAAATGAAAATAAGGCTTATGAGGTACAAATGTTGGAGGAGGTGGAGGGAAGTCATAAGTTTTGGTACAAAGAAATTTGGACTTGGAAGATTCCCTTAAAAATCAAACTTTTCGTTTGGTTAATGTTAGAAGGAAAAATTCTTACTTGGGAAATTCTGCTCAAAAGGGGAATTATTGAACCAAGTAGATGTGCTCTCTATGGAAACGTTGAGGAAACTATAAAACACCTATTTGTTGACTGTAATTTCACAAAATATATATGGCACTCTATATTAAAGGAACAAAATTTAAATAATGACTAGGATGGCGGTCAATTAATTGACTACTTTCATAATTTGATTAGGAAGACAAAATTATGGAAACATTTTCCTTGTTACATTTGTTGGGAGATATGGAAGCACAAGAACTTGGTCATATTTGAGGATCACCCAGCTTCACAGATAAAGGTTTTTCTTACAATCCTATAGGAATTGGGGGAAAACAAAAACACTACTTCAATTCAACATGACAGGATTACTCGGCCTACTTTATTAGATTGGAATTTAGCAATAGGTTTCTTTGACGAAGCCTCTCAATGTGAGGAAACAAAATGTGGAGCAGGAGTTGTACTTAAATGTCCAGTTTTGGGAACTTTTAGTATAATGATGAACAATGGCTTTGGAAAAAATATCAGGGGTGAACTTTTAGATTTATGGTGTATCTTATCTTTTTTTTTCTACAAAAAGGTTAAAAACATACAAATGGTAGGTGATTCAAAGACTATTATTGATTGGTTTCTATATCTAAACAACTTATAGGTGGTTTCACTTCAGCCATGGATGTCAAAGATTTGTGCTTTGAGTGGAAACTTTCATCAACTAAAAGATCAACACATCTTCAGATAATACAACAAGGAAGCAGATCATCTTTCTAAACAGGCCTTGCAGTTAGAGGAAGAAGGAATATATTTTGCAATGGTTATGGAAAAACAAATTGAGAGATTTGTAAAACTGTCAATCTACTATTAAATAGGTGTAACAAAGTAGAAGAACCCGATCTTACTTTTTATCAAAATATTTTGAAATCAAGAGAACTATATTTTTGTGAATCGTATCTCTAAACTCAGTGATGGAGGATGCAAGATAGTTTTCTGTAATTATTATCTCAAATGATAGTAAGCAGTGATGGAGGTTGTAATTTCTGTTCTTAGTTTTTTGTAACTCATAAGAGTGTTGATGTAATAGGGAAATAACAAGTGTTGTTCCAACAAACTTATTATTGTAAAAGACTCTTTATATTCACTAATATAAGTAATTTTTTTCAGTTCTGAAAAAAAAAAGACTAATATAAAATAAATAAAATAATCTATACCAAAAAAAAGTGTATATCTATCCTCAATAGTCAAAAGAACAAAATAAAATGAAAAACCAAAAGTATAAATCCCACAAGCTACCATCAAATCAACAAAAGAATCAATAAAGTATGTGCGCATAAAATATGTCTACAAGTAAGAAAAATTGATAAAATACAATATTCCCAGAAGATAAGAAGATGCACAGTAAAAGCATCATATTCCTAGGTTGTTTTGATGGCTTTTAATATATGGAAGCCATTTTAAAAAAATTTAAAATATCAATTTTTTATTAAATTTTCCATACAATGTTGCAATGATTTTGCACAATATTGTTTTCCACCATCAATTGAATAGGCATTGTATGTTTCATCCTTCTTCTATCTTTGCAATGCAATTTCTTCATCGTTGAAGCTACATACATTGTTTACTGGTTTGGTGAGTGCTTCTTCTTCGCTGGTTCATTGGTTGCTTCTTGTTGTTGTTTGGCTCACAATTCGACCTACGCTTCTACCTTTCATCGTTTCATAGTAAGTTTCCATGCCATAGTTTAATTTTATATTTCTTGTTTGTTGTTCAGTGTTTGCAGTTTGGAAGTAAGTATGTTTTCTTATTTCTACTAGCATGCTCGTCATATTTTTCTGGTTCCTTCTGTGCTTCGACTACAATTTCGTAATTTTTGGAGATACATATGTTGTTTACTGGTTCGGTGGTTGTTGCTTGTTCACTGGTTCGTTGGTTCGTGGGTTGTTGGTTGTGTTTGTTTGTCTCAGGTTTACGCTTTGGGGCCCTGGGGCTATAGTTGGGCATGTTCATGATTTCTCACTGGTTTGGTGCTTGCTGTTTTATTTTATTTGATTCGACGTTGCAGGGTTGGGGTCCTGCGCCAGTAGTTGGAGTTTTTTTTTTTTTTTTGGATTATTATTGTTTTTTGGGCATTTTACAGTGTTTGACCCCTTCACCCACGAGTCAACATGAAGCTGTGTTATTTTCCCTATCTAGCGAGGTCGATAATTGTTCTGCTATGAGATTTTGTTGGTGCTTCAGTGCTGGCATGAAATAAAATAGTTGCATGAAAAATAGTTCGAGAAGTACATCTGAAATTGCAATATCCGTTGTTTTTTTGTTAAAATAAAGCATATGCATGCTACATTTATAAACCATGTATGGTCAAATGTGCCCATATGACAATATATGTTCTTTTTCCTCTACACAGACTGGTGTGCCCATGATACAATTTGTCTTGTACTTGAGATATGATATGCAGAACACAGATTCTACAAAATTATATTTCCATGTCTAGAAGCATATCTGGGTAGTTTTCCACGGAAAACCAAAAATCTTGTATCGCGGGCACAACAGTCTGTGTAGAGGATAAAGAACATGTATTTCCATCGGTGGAACCATAGCTGGATACTTTCCCAAGGAAAACCATAAATCATTTAGCTACAACCATGCAATTTTGTAATATTTTGTGGCTTGTAATATATTTTGGGCAGGGAAAAACAAAATTACACATTTATAGCTATGGATGGAGAAGTGAAAAGGTTCATGTCTCTACCTATCTTTTAGACTGTTTATTGAGTCTCTTTTATTGTATGTACATATTACTTGTTCTCCGATGCATACCAGCTTCCATTCATGTTCATTGTATTTTGTGCGTTCCCACATTCAAACAAACAGAATAGCGGGAAAAAACAACGGAGTCTTCACTGCATCGGTTGAAGAGGATATAGAAAGGTGCATGCTTGTACTATTATTTCATATTGTGGTTTTTTGTATTTCATTTATTATCTGTATATGTGTTCACCTAGTTTATTGTATGTATATGTTGTGTAACTTCCTGCATGATAACTTATCTTCCTTACATGCCTTCCTGCATACTAACCAACTTCATGTTCGTTGTGTTTTTGATGCATTTCTATATTTAAACAAACAGAATGGTTGGAGAGGACGATGAACTCTTTGGCGGGAATGTAGCTGAGGAATTACATAAGTGGATACCTGTACTCTTATTTCATATTCCAGTGTTCATTTTTTCATTTTTTGTCTGTATATTTGTTGTTCTTGTTCTTCTGCTTTGCACCTTTTTTTATTTTTATTTTTTTTCCCTTCTTTTCTTCCTTCAAATACAATATATTCTGCATATTATGCTTGCTATTACATTGGAATAATTAGACCCGTTTCTCTTTATTTTACATGTCCGTCTTCATACTAACTTTTCTTTATGTCCATTGCATATTCGACGTTGCTACCTTGGAAGAAACAGGTTGGTTAGACAGGAAGATGAATTGTTCTATGCAACAATAGAGGGTTTTGTGGTACAATATTCTAAAAGGTATACCAACTGTGATGGTAAATTAAATATACAAACCGGGTGGGGGCATATAATATTAGACTTGAAAACGATGGCTTAGCAGCAATGGACCTTTCTTCCCTCCCTATTTCTACTTTTTCCATTTTCTATTTTTCCTTTTTGTTTTCTAATTTATCTGCTTAGTGGTCTTTCTGAAAATGTCTTGGTGCATCGGTTGGTGGACTAACAGTTTTTCATCTATGGTTGTGCTTCTACCTTATTCAATACTTACCCACTTTGTCGATTGTGGGTGCTGGGATGGCGGGTTCAAGATTTCTCCCCTGGCTTCCAGGGGTCCGTGATATACAGATTGGATGTGGTGTCCCTCCCTCACGACCTGTTTACTGTTACACATTTTTCCAATTAAAAAATCAGATGCATACAATTTTATGCTTATTTAGTCCTTCTGATGGACAATATACAATGCATATGCTTGTTTATTCATGGTGTTCATCTGCACATGATTGCATCATAAAAAGTTGGACTAGTGACATGGCCATGAGCAGTCATTCATCCCAGACATCAGTAGACCAACAAGGCCAAAGGTAAAGATGCATACGCTCTGGTCTTAGTATGTTTATGAAAAAAATATCCTCGGCTATTTATTCATGTATGTCATGGTGAATATGTTGATGTCATCTGCAATACATGGTTTGTAGTTCACAAGAGGTATCAACAAGTACAAGCGAGACGACGAACATAGCGCATGTTCCACAGACTAAGAGGTGTGGTTGCAAAAATCTGGCTCCATAGTTCATCGAAGCTATGTGTGTACTTGTAGATTTATGCTAGTGAAAGAATAATACAAAAAAAAATGCACACTACCATTCACTTTAGTTTTCTTGTTAAAAAAATTTCAGCATGTATAGAGTTGTAACACCCAAAGTACTATCAATAAAGGGCTTGAACAACCGCCGACCTAGAAAAGTGTTCATCGGGGACATAAGGGTCATATATAGCACCTACTTGGACAAGGAAAACAAAACTAGATCCATTATGCATGCTGACATGACATACAAGGAGGCCATGATGACAGTCACACTGACTATTTCTACACAACTTGTCCAGAAACATGCAGAAAAGATATTGTTGTGTAATGGGATATCCATTACAAATTTTAATATATTGCCCAAAACAGTATATGACCGTGGTGATTGTGATCAGATTATTTCTCTCATTGAAACAAGTATTGTGGAAAAAATTATCGTTATTTGTTCAGAATGTCGTTTCATCCCGGACGCGACTATCAACCATCTTGCACAGAGCAGTGATATTTACCCAATCGAAACCATTGGCGCAGTTGTCACACTGGCGAGAAAACTTGGCTGCAAAACATTATTCATATAAAGGATGGAGATTCAGACAATGACAAGGCAATGGTACCGCTTTTCATATCCAATTTTGTCCTTTACTTTCGCATGTGCATGTATCTCGGGTAAGTTACACAAATATTGCATTATTCCATGTTGTAGCTGCAATTGTTCGATACCTATTCAAATTTGTTTTCGTCAATGGAGCAACAATTGCATAAACGGTAGATTCCACTTATGCTCTTCAAAAATCTAACAAAGAAAAGGGATGTTAGAGAAAGGATCTTTCGGACAACCCAGGCAACATTTGTAATAGAGTTGCGAGAAGATATAGTACAGGATCTGAAGAAACTAGCTAGCTCTACAAATATTGTGCGTATACATCAACAAAATCATCCTCACTTTGCTTATACAAATAGCC